>RCWM02000046.1:3922500-4260001 GCA_003667255.2 Euschistus heros
AATATAATTGTTCTGGATTTAACGGCAGGAGGAGGACAGGTGTAGGTTTTTAGCTCTTTTTTAAACATTTTCTGAAACGGACATGTTCAGTTTTGGAACATTTCTTATTCATTTTATTTCTGCTTTCATATTGATTTTAGACTGGTGTAACATTTATAGAATAATAAAACAACTAAATTAGTATCAATAAACCCAATGGATTCGAGGGATTCGAACCCATAAACTTCTGTACTGAGCACGCTGAGACCCCCAACTCATTTAGCTATCGAGTCCTATATGACATACTTAATCTATATATGGATTTCTACAATATAAATCACTCAAATAAAAAAAAATATGAGTAAAATTGAACATTAAGTTGTTCAGAATCCTTGATTTTTAATAAAGTCGACCTACTTGAAAAAAAAAAGATGTTAATTACTGAAAAATTAAATAATTTAACAATTGTAACTACCAAGTACATTTCTTGTTAGAAGTTTGGAATGTCTAACTTCTTTTTTTAAACTAGAAGTAGGTAGTTTGAAAATAATTCATCTAAGACGGGAAGGACATTGTTGGCCTAGAGGTTACCACTCTCTTCTAGCCATAGTGGAAAGGCTATGAAATCTGTAATATAAATTTCAGTTGCTTCAGGTGGACCCTTGCACTAACTTGCTCGGCCATCACGGCCTCAGAATACCTACAAACCTCTGTCCTCTCTTTGAATGTCAGGTCCTCAGTTACCTCTTTGTATACACCCTCCATTTGAACTCCTTTAGTGTAGTCAGACAAATATTTCTGTAGTCTGAGCAACAATGATATTCTTATGGTAAAACTAACCCCAAAGTGACATATTTGTTATTTATATCTTATTTATTTGATATGGGAGGATAAATTATAGTAGTTAAATAATTTGGTATAAAATAATATAATTTTTTTTCTTTTCATAACTAAAAATATTAACACATATTTTTAATTAATTATGACTTGATATAAACATAATTGAAAGAACCAAATAGAAAATACATTTTCATAAATCTAAATAATGTACATTAATATTTTACTTTGGTTCTTGCAATATGATTATTTTTAGAAAATGTTTACTACAACTAATTACAATCAGCCACATAAAAAAAATAGTTATTTAGCCCACTTTTACTTCATTCATTGAAGATCTCTTATAATTATTTAAATAAAAGCCATGTTACTGCTATTAATATATATATATTTTTTTTTTTATAAATTTCAGATATGTGGGGTTACAGACCACAATTAGCTTATTGTAGGTCATGTAATGCAATGGTACTCACAAATGTCCAGTCTCAGAGTTGCCAAGCAACACATTTCGCTGCAGTTTTATCATTTCTACTCTGGTAATTTAATATATTTGTTTTGAAAATTTTGCCATTTTACATGTCATTCAACATGCTTTTAACTTCAATTGATTTTAGAAAATCATTTTAGCTGCTGGCCATGTTGTGTTCTTCCATATTTCATACCTGCACTCAAAGAAGCAATTCATTATTGTCCAGCATGCAACAGTCATCTAGGTACATATCATCCTTTCTCAAGGACAACATAAACTATATTATTTAATAAGAAAAGGTGTAATTTTATGGATGGATACTCAATGATCGGTTAAAAGTATGAAATAAATCTGTAATGCATACAATGGGTACTTTTGTTATACAATAATAAATTAATAAGTGACAGTATTGAACTCAATATTGAACACACGCACGCACGCACGCACACGCGCGCGCACACACACACACACACACACACACACATATGTCAAGATATGACATTTTAAGAAAGAATCATTCTTCAGAAAAATATGAAAAGTAAACGTTAATTACTTTAATTATTATTCTTAACATTCCTGTTTATTGTATATATTTCTATATTTGGTACCATTCTATAATGCTTATAGTAAACAAACCTATTGTAATCATGCAGTTAAAATAACAATTATAAGTAATGAAATAATCCTGAGCACAGACAATATGATCTTATCTCTGAATTATTTCAATTTTTTGGTTCTTGACTTTATATTAAGCAACTTTAATTGCATACAACATTTTTCCTATCATTCTGCTTTTTTTTTATTTACTTTATTCACAGAAGCAATGATATAAAATTACAAAGTAGCCTTGTAGTCATCTTAACCAATGCTAGATAAAGTCTTTATATGTAAATATATACACACAAAAAAAAAAAAAAAAAAAAATCCAAAACAATTCCTATTTTCTATTCAAGTTTTTATTATGTTATTGAATTCTTTATTCAGCTAGTTTACGATGTGTATTTTGTTAAACAGTTATTAATTTCAATAAATAAAAGACTAAAAAATTTCAATAAATACAAAATTTAAAAAAAAAAAAAATTTCAATCTAATTCTGATGGATTTGAAAGGTCTTGCCATAAACTTAAAATGGCAGGATTTTCTTTAAATGCATTCATTTTCCACAGTCATCTAATGTTTTAGTTTACCTATTTTAGTTCAGTGTGAACAGCACCTATTGACTAGTGGTGTATCTAAGAACATCCCAATTAATAACAACACATCCTTTCATTTGTTCTAACTGAAATTTTCTTTTAAAAATATGCTTGTTTACAAAGGATAAAAATAAATAGAAATAAAAATGTATTTTTAAAATCCTTTTTAATATTTAACACAGACAAATATTAATTATATTTAAATAACACAAATTATGAATCTTAATGAAAGATTGGTCATTCTTTGATTTTTTTATTGAAATTCATTAGGATACAATAACAGTTTATAAATATTTGGTAATATTTCACAAGATCATAAATAACTATTCAATACTCAATTATTGATTACATTACCAAATTTCTACTTCTATTTGGTTTAACAGTCTGTTCTCATGATTTATAAAAATACTCCCAAGATGAATTGACAATTACATTTTCATGGAAACTTTACTTATTTATTTGTATATATACATACAAATATACATTAATAGTAAGCAGATACATAGATATTCACCAACAGTATTTTCTGCTGAAATATTTGCAGAAAAATAACTGTAATTTACCTTAAAATTATTTAACAATGGAATTAATTTCAGAAATAAAATATTAAATATAATATAATCAGTAAATAACAGTAATCAAACCAATTTAGCTATAATAGACACCCAGTCTTGCGGAACAATTTGGGCAAGTATGTTCTACACTTTCAGGATCGCAGCAGCAGTATGGGAAACAAGAACACAGTGTACACAACCTGGAAATAAAAAGTATTTATATTATTAATCTGTAATTTGTCACTGTCAGTATTTAGCAGCAACTTGGCATGATTATGTACTACCAATATTAACCATACTATACAAGTAACAATAACTTACTTATTTCCTAGTAAGTATGTATGCCTTATTCAGCAACATCATTTAAGTTTTTGTTAATAAATACATTGTTTTGTTTTTTTAATTATATTTGCACTGACTTATGTATATAATTTGATAAAATTAAACAATGGGGAATATGTGAACCTTTGGCAGATAAAATAAAGGATTATTGCTGGCAATGATTACAAAGAGCAATAAAACAAAAGCAACCAACTGTTACTCTATAGAGTTAAAAACATATATTGATGTCACTTAACCATTCTGTTTTTTATCCTGTTTTTCCATTCCATTATCAATAAGGCAAAGATTAGTGGTTTATATGAGGATTTAGACTCTTGCAACCAGTTAATTACACTTCGGAGGCCTAAAAAGAAGAAAATAAAACGACCAATTAAGGTAATGATAATCAGCTGGATGTCTAGGCAATAGATAATTGTCTTTAGGAGAAAGAAAAAAAAAACCAACAAACAAATTAGAAGCTTTAAATAACAAGTATCCCTCTTGCATAAAGACGACTTCATTAAATCGATGAATATAATGAAAACATAATGATACCAATGAAAGAATGAACTCAATTGGATAAATGATCATGCAACATAGAAAAATTGCCTGAATAAGGACACAAAATTGAAATCCTTTAAAATCTTGTTTCTTCCAACATTAATTCCAAGCTCTGAATCCAGATCAATAACTACTAAGTACAGAAGCAAAATATAAGTTTTTATAATGAGATTTCTTAAATAAAGCAGAGGGATGACTAGGAAAGACTGAATTTGAACAATAATGGTGTCAACCAAAGCAGAAATTTGTTTTTAAAAATAAGACGAGTGGTCACATTTTAGGGATGGAAAACACATTGAATAAAAAATGCCCAAAGTTGAGGAAGGATGATCCAGAGGAGCTTGGGAATTAGAAGTAAGGTTGAATGCAATGAAGGTCTTAGATTTGAAAAGCATACAAGAAGCGATTAAGAATTGTCTAAGCTGTACAGAAAAGCAATTTCAGTTGGTAAGCAACAAAGAAAAGAAAAGTAACAATGATAAAATACTCATAATATTGTTCTTCGAAATTTCCTCTTATAAATGAAGCCAGACATCAACATATATATTATATATTAAAAATGAGGGTGCAACTAGACCCTGCCTCTTTTTAGATAATCTAAAATTTCAAAACCACTCTTTAATAACTAAGGGTAAATTAAATACAGTTGAAATTTGCGGTGATTTTTCCTTAATTACTATACTTTAAGCTAAGCAAGAAAGTTACACCAAACATTATTCCTGGAATGTATTTTACAGGATAGTGAAAATGAATAATGTAAAATCAGTTATTGACACCTTATGGATATCTTTTAAAATATGGCAAGAATTGAAAGTACTTTTATACAGCTATTGTAGGATTTAAGAGGAATTTTATGACTTTTTTTTTGCTATTTTTTTTTTTTCTAATTTTTAAGATAAGGTGTCAATAACTATCTGGTTTACCATATCTAAAATAATAATCATGCATTAGTTTTAGTCTATCATTTACTTCAAAATTAGCATATTCGAGGAAAGGTCTAGTATAATCTGTCAATCAAGAAGAAATCATAATCATAATATATAAACAATATAATAATCATAATGGATAAACAAGATCTTTTAAATCACATAACAGACAACCTTGGCCATGAGAGGAGAAAAAGTTGGGAGGATATGGTGTGTGTTGCAGTGCAAAGATGCCTCACACACATTTATAATTAATTGAGTGTTATACAATTATTGCAATTTTTTTTTCTCAGTATCCTCCTTTGTCCAACCAATCTTCCTCTCATAACCCTCTAGCTTTCTTCGTATCCCAAATCCACGCTCTCCTCAAATGCACCTTTTCTTCCTACACCCTATTTTTCAGGATTTTTTTTTTTTTAGCCATCTGTTTTCATCCTTTCTCATTAAAAGGTCAAACTACCCTCCATATTAAATGGTAGCCCTCTGGTTTTAGAGTTGCATAATTTTTTTTTCTTTATCATATTTTGTCTGATAATATAATTAGAAATGGGATAAAGTCTTGACATGCCACAACTTCATCTTATAAAACCCATCTCTAAAGACAGTAACTATATGCATATTTTTCTTTGCATGCTTGAAATCTTTACTCCTCTAATAATTAATTTTGATAATAAGATAATAATTACTTTTTTTTTACTTACACACTAAAAAACATGCAGCAACAGCACAGATGTGTGCAAGTTTTATGAGTTCTTGATGTAACGGTGTTAATCATCACATGACAATGAGGACAAGTCATGGAAACACTATCAGGCCCAAATACTGTAGGACCTAAAAAAAAATAAATATAATGTTGACTTACATTAAGAATTCCCAATAAAAATTTTAGAAATATCTTTTAGAAACAAATATCTAGTCAATGAAATTCAATTTAGAACCAAGCCCAATTAAATACATTATTATCTAATAAAGTTTTAAATTTTATTGTACCATCTGGCAAACTTTTAGTTTAGGAATGTGGAATGTTTGACTTGAAGATGAAAAAGTAAGATTTAAAAAGTGCAGAAAAAGGATATCATTGAGGGATGTTGTAATAGACAACATAATAATAGCATTAAAGTTATCATTACATTTATCATATTTTCCTTTCAATTGGATACCACTGTAATGTATGTCAAGGTTAATAACAGTAATGATTCGCTAAGCAACTATGCTGAAGCTTGCTAGTTCATTAACTGTAACAGCCATTGCCTAATATTTATAGTCTTATACCTTGGTCCTAAAGGGGTGAAGTCAGTTCACCTGTAGTTTAATTGTTTACATTATTATAATTTTACATAAATAACCACTTTAGTTATTATGTAATTGAAAGAATCTGTCAACACAAAGCAATGTAATGTCTTTCTTATTTGGTAGAATGGAGAAAAAAATATATCTGTTCATATCTTATTTCAATCTCTTTGTACATATGATTTCTATATCTAAGAATTTTTAGCATGTATATGTATTTTGGCTGGGCGTCTATACTTTTTTGCCATAACATTTTTTCTTATTCAAAAATGTAAAATTTTGACAAGCTCTAGCTCTGTTGATGTTTCTCTGATCAAAAATCAGTTTCCTAGTCAGAATGTTAATAGAAAATATTTTTTGTTCTATAACATTTGTCTCCAGGACCTACAGTTTAGGACCTATATTGATTAAAATGAAAAAAGTCCTGTAACTTTTTTTTTATTATCAAATATGTAACTTTATTACACCCTCAAAAACGTAACACTTTGACACGCTCTAGCTCTGTTCGTGATGCTCGGATTGAAAATTTATCAACAGCTTTCTGGTCAGAAATTTATTAGAAAATATTTTTTGCTATATAAAATTTGTCGCTAGGACCTACCGTTTAAGGTTATATTGGTTTGAATGTAAAAGTCAAGTTTTGCCTACACTTCTTAAGTTTTGGGACTTTTTTGACACACTTAGTTCTTTTGGTGTTGCTGGGATTGAAAATTTGATGATGCTTTCCTAATAAGAAATTAAATGGAGAATATTTTTTGTTGTACAACACTTAGGACCTGCTGACTAAACGGACCTGCCATTTAGGAATTATATTGGTTTGGATGATTAAAGTCGCATTTGAAACCACTGTTTTCTCTCGACATAGTTTATTTTGAATAATCATTGATTGTTAATTTAATTTAATTACTAAGATAAGTAATTTAATCCTTTTGATTCTAAAATGTAAATTGGGAAAAGCAGTATATTATAGATAGACATATCCATGATCTATTGTTTTTTCCAATCAGGGAGAAATTTATATTTTTGCAGGAATAAGTTTATGCTCTAAAGCATAAATGACTAGCTCCTATAATTAAATGCAGAAGTGCAGCCAGTCCAGAAAACCAAAATTAAGGTTGTTTGAAATTAGATATGGCTGAGAAAATTAAATATCTAGTAATGAATTAGATTGGGTCAATGAGTCATTTATGCACACACAAACCCCTATGCCTGAAAAGTCAAGGTTGATAGTAAAAAAATAAATAAATAAATAAAAAATAATAATAAAAAAAAAATGGTCAATTTTGATTAAACTTAAAATGTTATGCATCTCTTATAGGATGAATAAATATACTTTGAACATAAATCATTCCCTAACACCTTCTAAAATTCCTGACTGTCAATGCAGGATTTTAATTAAATGTAGTAAAATGCATCTTAACTGAAAAAAAAAGTTTGGAGTTGAACTATCACCTCACATTTTGTTTTGAATTATGGACCTCCTGATAATATGCTTATGCATGTATTTGCTGGGAGAGTGGGTGAAAAAGTTGACACAATATATTTTTTTCAAAGAAATCCTTTTATTTTTAAGAAGATAAATTAAATAAATTTTAATATCCAATCAATAATTTGAAATATCAATATTTATTATTATAAATATTATAAAGTTTTTCAATTGTCATAGGAGAAATAAAGAATGAGGTAAAATGGTGAACATGAATTAAGCCATATATATCTTTATTCTATTCTATTCGGATTTTTAGATCATCTATAATATTTAGTCATATATACAAGATAAAATCAAACTTTAACAAAACTTTAAGCAATACCACAAGCGTACCTCAATTAAGAAAAATTAAAAACTTCCTCAATTTATTATCTGTTTAAAATATAAATTCCTATATTTTAGATTTCATTATAAAACATTTTATGAATATATTCCAATATCATAAAATGAAAGTTTCTGTTCATCACCCCTTCCTTCTTTTTCTATGTAGCTTATATATTTTTTCATCAACGTTATTGATCTAATTTATCTCTCATCAATTCTGGTAATTCTTTTAAAATTTACTCCAATCATTTTACTTTGTTTTTCATCAGTCAGATAAGAATAGCAAAAGATATTTGGCTACCTAAAAATATTTGTTAAAAATTATAATTATCTAATAATCTTTAAAATCATATTTTTTAAATCTTTTTAAAATATTCTTTTTAAAATATGAAAAAATTAACCTATATATTTATCAAATAGTGTAAAATACCTGCTTTTGAAGTTTTAAACCCATGATAACAGCCGAAAAAAATATGTGAACAATTTTCTTGTTCACACAGACAAGTATTTATCAATTGAAAACATCTTGGATTGCTTAGTACAGAAAACATAAATAACACTTTTCTATTTTTTTTAAACACTTGTAAAAAAAAATTGTTTTCACATAAAAGATTAACAAATAATAATGGTAGTGTGTTAGTTTGTTTTTATTGATATTGTTATTACTTTTGTTATATTTATTGTTGTTGTTGTAACCAGTGTTAATTATGAACTACAATATACTTGTAAAGTGTTTCCTAAGTATTTTTATTGTAATTTACAGTATTATACATGCATTTTTTTCCAATATTACTGTCTAAATCAATTCCCATAAAGTCCAATAAAAAAAAAAAAAAATACAAATAAATTTTATTTTTTTCCTCCCTTTGTAAATTCTTTTCACAGGCCTCTTGACTCTTGGCCCCATGTATAATAGTGCAGGCATGTATACTGACTAGATGGTGTAGACTTTCACCTTTCTCTTCACTTCTCAATTACCAATTATTGTACTGCAAACCTGGTAGTGGAATGAATTCACTTTAGTTATCCTGTGTAAAATTTCTGAATCCGCTTTCTCAGATCCATCCAGAATTGTCCCAAAGTTGACAAAATTCGTAACACCTTCCTCCTCTTCTCCATCGACCCTTGTTTCCTTCCTACAGGCTCCAGCTTCTTCTTTCTCTTGCTGGTGCAAACAAGCATTCTTTTTTATGGAGCTCTTTGTACCATTTTGTCAACGTCAAGTACCATACTGCAGCTTCTCTGCTGAACCTGCAATGAGAAGCTGATATTGAAGAGCCTGGACCACAAAAGCAGATTTCTCTATCCCTAAAACTTCTTGTCAGTTTCCCTTTTGCAGATTGCTGCTATTAGCCGCTCATATAAAGAGCAGGGGTTTTTGATTGTCTCCTTGCTACACATCTTCCTAGCATTGACAAAATGCCTGAGCACCTTTCGATTGAGCCTGCCTCTTTCTAATTTACCTTCCTATTTTATAAAATTTGATACATACTTTTGTTAAAGGCATGCTAATATTTTTATTTTTTTTTTTTTTTCGGTTGCAATCAGCTCTCCAGTCTGTATTTTTACCTGCCATTGCACAATTTTTTCTAATTTTTTAAGGCTGCTCAATAAGGATTTATCATAGGACATTAAATATTTAGAACTGCTTTGTCTATTGGGATGATGTAACAATCCTCGAACCATTCCATTTTTAATTGAATTATTCCTGAAAGAATTTTTCATCAATCATCCTAATCTTACTTCATTTCTGAAAACTTCATATTGGTCCTTTACTATATTAAAAATAAAATAAATAAATTAATGTTAAAAGAAATGGGTCACAGTTGATATTTTTGTATAGGGTATAACATTTTTTTTTCTTTATTTTTCAATCTACACCTAAGCCAATCGACACAGCCAGCAAATGCACTTAATTAAATAATGACAAATTATTTCTGGTTTAAAATCTCTAATATCAGCATCCCTCAAGGGATTAACAAACTTATAAATACTTAAAATACCTGTTTCTGATCTGCAATACTACTCGACTATTTAGCCAATATCTGTTTTCCTTTGCTTTAACTAACAATATCAACAGACTGAAGTATGTTTTGGCTGACAGATTCGAATAAAAATACTAACTCAAAATTAGGTGATATTAAGTATAACCTTATTATTTAATTATTTAGGGGCATGATCGTTGAAAATTGAAAATTTCTAAAGAAATTATTGTTAAGTTTTTTGTTCTGGTCCCACACACATAGCAAAAATAATCACAAAGCGAATTCGCGGCAGAAAAATTCACATTGGTGTGTGGGATGCTTAATTCACGTGAAAATCCCTTAGAAACTGTACCAATATTTGGAACAATTTTATTGTCTGATTGTTGGAGCTGAACGTCCTCAAGTATTTCAACTAAAGAAGGAAGGATGAGTTATCTAACAGTTTACCAATCTAACCAGAGCAGAAGACAAAAATTCATTCTGTAGGTTCACACACCAAATAAATTTCAACCTGCACAGATGGGAACCAAACCCAAAACCTTCTGGTCTGATACTCAACATGCTTGGCCATCGTTATACCATGGAATATTATTATGAATTGAAACTTTTTCAAGTACAATATGAGAAACGAAAATCACCGGAAATTAATGTATTTTGTGATGTAACGTCTGTAATTATCTGTATCCCATCTATCTAACTCATTCTATATAACTCATATACGACATATAAAATCAATCTAAACGCATATTTTAGATTCATTCTAGGTCATATACATAACTCCTTGCCATTTCAATTATTATAACTACTGCCATTTTGATATAATTATAAACGTAGTCGGTCAAAATGTTGTTGCCCAAGAATTCAAATAACTCTATTTTAATTACTTTATTCTAATAAAATAAATTAAATTAAATTTTTCTTAATTCACACATAACATTAAGATATTATCTTTTCTTTTAAGTTTTTTACTACACTAAGCATTGCAGGATTGGAATTTATTTTTTATTTCATTTGTGAAGTATTTTTTTTTTTTTTTTTTTTTTTTCTAAATCCTCATTACATCTTTAGTATTTGTTTATGTATTATCTTTATTATTATTTTTGTTTTATTTCATTCATTATAATTTGTTCTCTGAATAGATGTTATTGTATTTGTTATTCTTTAGGGGCCTTGTTTCAGAATAAAATTATTTTCTATTCTATTCTATTCTATTTTAATATTGACCAATATCAGGATTGCCAAAATAATTTCTTCTTTTTTTTATCTCTTATTACTTTCATTACAGATTTTAATTTAAATAATTTTGAACCTTTCATAGATGGATACTAGGTTGCTTTCTCTTTTTCACCTTTTTCTTCAGAAGAATGGCTGGGATTCTTTTCCTCATAGTCGAATTATTCTTTTTCATTTAATTTTTGTCCAGTTACTAAGCGATATCTATATCACCTCTATTAGGATAGAAGCAAATGCTTCTTTCAAATCCAGAAAAGTGTTTTTACCTTTGTTCCAAGCTATTACCAAAATAAAAATGAGTAAATAAAATCTTGAGTCTTTTGTATGAGGTCTGACAGGTTGGTTTTGGTTATTTTCTTAATATTTGTAGTAATTCTTTAATATTTTCCACATTGGAAGTGTAAAACGTTTTAAGCTAATATGAAATAAGCTACCATTTAATTTGATTTAAATATCAGATAACCATATAACAATTTTTATTTTAAAATCACAAGAATTCAAAATAAAATATTTTCCAATTCACTTGTTTGAATTTATTATTTAATAAATGATTAGGAAACTTACTTATTTTTATTAAAAATTTTGAAATGAAACTTATGACATATTTAGCAGAATTCATAATGGTTTTTGAATATTTAATAAGCAAATAGATTGAGGGAAAAAATAAGATTAAAATGAACCTTCTGATGTCTCTTAAACTAGCAGAAGTCTTTTCGACATAATAAGTTTCCACAAATAACACATACATTTTATACATACAGAAATTTTTCTGAAGCAGTTTTTTAGGTATCATAACAAAAAAAAAAAAAAAGAGCAATAGTATAAATTTATGTATTAAGTTGAATATATTTATTTTACAGTTTCGCCATTATCTTCAATTATAGTTACCCATAAGCCCAGAATAATTGATACAGAAATTTTTTTTAAAAATAGGTATATAAATCGAAAGAAGTTTTGAAATGCATTATCTTCTTTTAATACCGTCTCCAACTTTCTGAAGCTGGCATTGCTGGAAATGCTGAAACACAGATATTAATACATCAATAGTTTTTTGTCTTGGGCAGGATGTGCACCTGTATCTTATACATTGTATTTTGCAAAAATAAAACTCAAAGATCTTTCTTTGAGCGGTAACTAAAATAATCAATAAGTGATATGACTAGAGTAGAAAAAATAAAGAGTAAGAAAGTTTTCTTTTAAATAACTCCTGTACAATAAAATAAGAATATGCACGAAAAAAATTGAATTTTATAAAATTAAAATACCTCTTCTCAATCGTTCAATATATTTCAAAATCTTTGTTAAATTAAACATAAATAATAACAACCGAATTATTAAAAACTTTTCTGATTGGTGTATGGATGAAATTGCAAGGGTCAATAATTTTTTTCATTCCTTTTGCTTTTATCTATTTCCATAAACATCGATGTTTGGTGCTAATAGATTAGGAATTGGTAGAAACTTCTGACTGATTTGAATTTTAAATTTCAGTATTTCTTCGGGTGGGATTAATAAATGTGTCTCTTTCTTGTATTTAATTATCTCATACCTTTACCATTGTTTAAAAATAAATATTCCCAAAAAAATTTCACTACACTAACTATAATATTTATATACGTACCAGATGGAACTTCGTATGCAGGAGCTGCTGGCACTGTAAAAGAAAAAATAAATTAGATATTTATTTAGTGCAAAACAGTGATACAGAACTACTAAGATGAGCTAAAACAGATAGATGTATATATGTCTGTAAGAATATTAACCATTAAAATACTGACCAACTTCTATATTAATTATGCATTAATAAAAAGATGTGTTTTATGTAAAGAAATATAATATTGAGTAGCTTATTTAATAATTCAAATGAACCTCAATGGATAAAACAAAATTTCCTAATAGAAGTTGAAAAGCCAGTCCCAATTCGGTCAGGAAATTTTTATCTTTATTTCATACCGAACCCGTAGAATAAATCTTATCATTTCGGCTAAAATAAGTAAGATAACCAATTCTTCCTAGTTAGGGATGAAAAACTACTCTAAAGAACCGTAAAACTACAACATATAAGACCTAGTTCGAAATTCATCTGTTGTTCTTCAATTCTAATTCTGCTATTAGAAAAACTGATTATCATTATAAAACCCTACTCCATTTTACTGGATTTTCTTGTATTAATTATTTTAAAGGCCCTGTTAGAAATTCTAGGATGTAAAATAAGATCAGAAGATTTATGGCTATTTTATATATTAGATACAATTTAAGGAATGTTGGAGTTATACTGTAGGCTAGAGGTGTTAGGGTTCAGAAAGATAATTTTGGGTAGTGGGTCTCACCTAAATCATATGGATAACTTAAAAACTAACACTATACCTATACACTGTATACTCAAAAGCTTTAAAATATATGTTTTTTGTGGGGAAATTTCCAACCTTACCAGTGCACTGTGGGGTATTTGACTGATTTTCTTGGCCAAAAATATTTCTGATATTTAGTTCATTTTATTTGCTCCGATACGCTGAAAAATAGGTATTATATGAATATAGAAATGAGTTTTAAGAAAATAACAGGGATTTTGCTGTTTTAAATAAAAAATATTTATTAATGTTAGGTATAACACATATATTTTTATAAATTAACTATCTATGTTTATCGATTACACCAACGCATAAGCACACACACACACACACACACACACACACACACACACACACACACACACACACACACACACACACACACACACACACACACACCACTTTATTGAAATCATTCAGAAAGTCCTTTTTCATCAGATGACCCATTTCATTATTTGAAGAAATATTTCGCTCCTGAATGTCGAGAAAGTTATATTTCTGCTCAGGAGATAGAAGCATGTCTATAGTTACCTTCAGGAAGGATTTGGTGTTTTTTCTGGGTAGCGGCCTTAGTTCTGAGGATCCGAAGTCCAGACATAGGGATATCTACAATAAGTTCCATTTTGTATTTCATCTGTTTTTGAATATCTGTCTTCTTATATTTTACAATTAATATGCCTTTTTCTTCCCTTACTTGCCACTTTTCTTCCCCTACTTTACTGGTGATTTTAGGTCAAATGTAATAAGCCTTCAAATAGTCGAATCCTTACATACAAAAAAAAAAAAAAAAAAATCCAAATCGTAAAGATTCTTCATTACTGATGTAATCTGCAACCACTTATTAAATGTTTTTGATGTTGCACCATATATATAACATTTCATTGTAGACGTAGTTTGAGTTGCGACATTACATACATTAGCGTTTACCATTGTTAACCATTGTGTGCTTAACAGAATACAATATTTGTGCCAATACAATTTCTGATTCTTCTAATTGGTTTGCTGAATTTTGAATAAATTGTATTTCTTCATTCGTTATGTCTGCATTCTCCTTGACGAACCTAATTATGATAGGACGGCAATAGCGCGGCAAGGATGGTGTTGGATTCTGCCGAACAACTCGCTTTACAAATAATCCACAAGTTAACTGCAGTGGCACAATAGAAGTTTGAAATATGTTTGCATCAGAGTCATCATCATTAGCAAACTTCTGAATTTTTCAAATCTCTAGATGGATCTCTGATGTTCGCTCTTGTCGCATTTTTGCCAATGGTAACAATAAATTACATTGAAACCACAGTTCATTCTTTTTGACAAAAATAGTTTCTTTTTTGTTAACTGGCAACCATTTTTGTTTAAACTGTGACTGAAAATAAGAAACATTATGCTTGATTTCATTTATTTGCTTTTTTGAGTAATCGCCATATTTTAATAAAATATTCTGGGCATATTCTAATTGTTTTTTTATAATTTAGGTCCTTTTTAAGATGCATAATGTCAAATATATTTTTTCTAATCATTATTTTGATTTCTGAAAGTCCTAAAAGGAAAACAACAAATAATATTAAAAATTATCACGCAAACAATAACATTAAACAAACAAAAACAACAGACATTAGCTGGCATGTACACGCACATCCGCGCAAATCTGCGATTACCGATTATATATTCTTAAAGTTGAATCATTCCTCTTTGTGTTGATATAAAAAAAAGTGGTTGGAAATGCTTGGAAGTATAACAAAAACATTCGAAATCTTTTAAATTCGATTAAATTTTAAACCACAAAAATTTTATATTTTTCTTTGTGGTCAAACTAATTCACAAATGCTCTAATTATTGCTAAGAAATGATAAATATTCTCTCACTTACCTGTTTTAGAGTGATCCGTAATCAAAATTTTCTTAAAAAATTCCAAACTCGAGAAAAATTACTTTTTAGACAGATAAATATCTGGCTGACTGTTAAGAAGTGAGTGCACAAATAAAAAGTGGTGACTTTGTTGAGTTACACCTGGTTTACAGATGATCTCAGGGAAGGAATTATACTTATACATTGTTGACAGACTATTCAACTATCTCTGACAGTAATTTTTTTTTGTCTGAAATAAATTTTACAAAATGGACTTTTGGCCAGCATTTGAAGGCAAATACCCCACTGTGCAGTGGGCAGTGATTGGCCAGTCGAGCAATATGAGCTTCCTGTATATAAACCAGCCTCTATTTTCCTCTGTCCTCCCCTGATATTCTCTTTTTCCCTGTTTAGGTTTTTTTCTTAACAGCTTTTTTGATGCTTTGTTCCGATATAATTCTGGACCTTCCTTTAGGCAGCCCCTTTTCTATCTTGGCCTCATAAGCCTCTCTGGCAAGATAGTGATTTGTTATTCTCATTTGAAACCAACTCTGTTTAGATTAATATATAACTTATCCAATTCACTTTATTTTAGCATTTACTCCTCTTTAAACATTCAATCCTCACACAATAGTTTCAGGATATTCCATCCCAACATCAGACTTTCTATTCTTCTGGTGTTAACTCACCAAGTCAGTTTAACAGTTACATTTCAAATACCTTACCTGAGGTTGAGGTATTTTAAATGTAACTGTTAATTGATTGACTTGGTGAGTTAACACCAGAAGAATAGAAAGTCTGATGATGGGATGGAATATCCCGAAACATGTCACATTGTGTGAGGATTGAATGTTTAAAGAGGAGTAAATGCTAAAATAAAGTGAATTCGATAAATTAACATAAAATACTCCTTTATTGAATAAACTGATGTATAACCCTGTTTAAAGGTTTAATAGTCAGACTCGACCTAAGCTCAATGTTTCTAATCCTATTCCATCTAGTTTCGCCTCCCACCTTCCTGATGTGCAACATTTCTATTGCATGGATCTGCCCTATATGTTTTATTGTTATCCTATACCAATCAGAGAAGAATGTAAATAGATATACTAACATAGACAT
This sequence comes from Euschistus heros, assembly GCA_003667255.2. Lineage (NCBI taxonomy): Eukaryota > Metazoa > Arthropoda > Insecta > Hemiptera > Pentatomidae > Euschistus > Euschistus heros. Next base: position 3,938,980 of record RCWM02000046.1, read on the forward strand.
GGTATATTTGGATCTCTTTTCTATAGGTTTATTTTATGCCTGAAATAGTCAACCTGTATCCTTGATGATCTTCTAGACTACTGAGTTGTAACTTATACATTATTATTATTTGTTTTTCATTCCACATTAGTTTTAACTTTCATTTTCATATTTAAAGTGAGCAAATCCTATTGAAGAAAATTTAGTTCGTACAGCCGGTCTCTGTGAGTATTTATTAGCACTGCCGTATAAAATACTAAGCATAGCAGACAATATTTGTCTGGTGTTAAATTGCTGCATCTCAGGTGGAAAATTGAAACTTCGCTCATTAAAACTTACTCCTACCTGCGAAAAAATTTTCAGTTCCTTAATTCCTTCACTGACCCATAAAATGAACTACTCTGCTAATTTTATGTATGTATCCTAAAATAATACCTCATAATTCTTATAATCATAATTCTATAGCAAAAAAAAAAAGGTTTGTTCGAAAATTCAAATACTTATATCATTTGGAGTACGCATTCTAATTAGGAATAAGTTTATTAAGAAATTGTTAGAATTGAATTGTAAAATATTTATTTATGCTTTATGAAGAATTTCAGAAATACGACATTTAATATATGTTAATAAGTTAAACATCAATAAAGTTTATATTGATGTTAAAGAACAGTCCATCATAGATTTTTTTATTATTACCAAATATTATGTAATTTATGTTATATTATTATCTCTATGTGGGTTCTCAAATTTCATTCAGCGTTTTAATATCGATGGGGTTTTAGCGATGAGCTACCACTAATTCATACCTCAATAAACCATTTTATTATTACCGTTTTCTAAAAAGTGTTACTTTTCCCCGAAGTTGGGAGCAGATATATTTTATCTACGTTTTCAAGCTATGAAAATTTTGTTTGTGCTAATATAGAGAGACCAGATAAGATTAGATACCAATATTATCATCAGCTGTGTTTTCTATACTTTATCGCAGGTAATGATCATATTGCGTACGGCAGTCGCAATATCATTTATGATAAGTAGAATAAATAAATTCGTAATTCCCTACTAATAATGTTTAACAAATTAAAAAAAAAATTAAAACCTGGACCACTGCAAACCATGAAGTGGAGGGGGATTCTTGTTGATGTTCCTTGGGAAATATTGCACTTTATGTAGGTACTGCATGTAAGTGCCTCTCTTTCAGTTTTTTTTTTTTTTTTTTTTTTTTTTTTCCCCCGAGCTCTAGGTATTCTGCAACTTCCTCTGGCGAAAAAAACTTTCGCGTTGACACACGACTACAGATTTAGCATCATAACTCGTTGGGGAAATCCGAATATAGTTTATAAATAGTTCAGAAAGTTAAGAAGAGAAGTTGAATTCGGCATTCAATCTAATAGAATAAGTCAGAAAAAATTTCCGTTTTATTTGTGTTTGGAATTTAAATAGTAATCCTCCTATTTTTACACCCAGAATCTATAAATCGTGATAAGTTGATGTTTGATCCCATCTGAGGTTTAGAAATTATTGAATTATGTAATATGTTTTGAGCCGTCAGGTAAACGACCGATGGGCAGACCGAGACAAAGATGGGAGGATTGCTTTAAGGCCGACCTGGGAGATTTATGTTTTGGAGGAGTGGGTTGAAGGGAAATGTGCGGTCAAAGGTTGGTGTTGTCGGCATCGAACCTTCGTGTTCGCTAAGCCTTTTTATTTATTTATTTGATACCGACTGATTCGTTTGGAAAACTCTGGTAACTGGGGAAAGACCCCTTATCTGGACTCAGTACTTCTTAGCTTTCCTTCATCCACACTGACGATGAAGGAGGAAATTCTTGTAAATGTGATCCATTATTGGAAAGATAAATTTTAGTATGTGAATTTAAGGATGAAGACTGTATAATGAAAGGTCGGTATGAAGTTGGTTCCAAAAATTTAATGCAGGTGATGTGAGACATGAATGGAAATCCAGGATCAAGGCTTGTTTCAATATTCAACGAGGAGGCTTTAGTCGTCGCACCAATTTAGAGCTTCTTTTGGAACAACTGCAGAGAATTTATGATAGTTTGGTTTTGTGATATCAAAATTTAGTCAACAGGAAGCAGGTTTTGTTTTAATAAAATAACGCTAGGCCCTATAATTTACGCCATACAAAAAAAAAAAAAAAAAAAAATAGTTGATTTGGTTGGAATCGAAATTCTTCCTTACTCATCATATGTTCCAGTTCAGACTACCTCAACTTGAATGAAGTTGAAAATGGGATTTGCGAGTTCTTCGATTCAAAACCCAAAAATTGATATCATCAAGGAATTCTATAATTAGCTTCCAAATGGCGTCAATCCAGGACCCCAGTGGTTTATATTTTTATTATTAAAAATCACATTAGTAGTAAAGAATAAATCTTGATATCTATCCATAAAATGGTAATGTTTTTCTGACTCATCCTATAGACCAATAAAATTAGGCTCTAAAAGATCGTTTTCAAGAAAAAAAAACTGCCGAACTTTATGTTTCTTGGGGTGTTGAATCCGGAAGTTGGCAACCACGGCAGCCGTCGTCTTCATACATAAAATCGCAAAAGACCGCCCAAAATACAGCTTATTTTCCAATAACACGAAAACTATCTTTTCTTCGATGAAAGTCTTTATATATTAATTGTAGCTGGAACCAGTACCTACGAAATAAAAAAAACTCCGAAATCGGACCATTTTTCACAAAGTTATGGTCTTGGGAAAAAATTGCAGAATTTGGCCAGCTTGCGGTCAGGCCCACTGCTCCGCGAAAACAAGGTTTTTTTAGCGTGTTGACATGTGTGTTTTAAGGTACTTGATTAAAACTTCATAAGTGACTGTCTAATAGTAAATTTAACCAGCTTTAAGATGAAAAACAGTAATTTTGGACCGGACGAATAGTTTCGGAGTTATAGCTAAAAGAGTACAACAAACGTGTTTCCGCGTAGAAGTGGGCTTAATCGCAAGTTGGCAATTTTTCCCAAGACCATATATTCGCGAAAAATGGTTCGATTTTGGAGTTTTTTTATTTCGTAGATACTCGTTCCAGCTACAATTAATATTTGAAGACTTTCTTCCAAGAAAAGATAGTTTTCGTGTTATAGGAAAACAACCAGTATTTTGGGCGGTTGTTGGCGATTTTATGTATGAAGACGACGGCTGCCTTGGTAGCAAACTTCAGATTCCGATTCAGCACATTAAAAAAAAAAAACATTAAGATCAATTGAGGATTAAAGTTGGGCAGTTATTTCTTTGCCAAACCTTTATTTTACTGGACTATTATTATAATGGGTTTCAAAGTAAAATATTTGTATAGACGCAGTATATGGTAAAAGTTTTTAAATGATTTGGTATATGCCTACAGCATGATATAATACAATTTTTGATAGATTTCTGTACACAAAGAAAATATGTTTTGATTTTTTGTACGAATGGAATTTTTTATTTGTTAATTTGCTTTTTAACAATCACATCCAACATACAACTTACCATAGGATGGTTGAACATCGAACGGAGCTGATGGAGGATATGGATCAATGACGGCAGCACCTATAAGTAATTTGTAATGGTTAAATAATGAGAAATGATATTTTTAGACATTACAATGGACGAGAAAAACCACAAAACTACAAGCAGCACATTTTAAAACATCCACTCAACGTTAAATTAGGTGGACAGGACAATGAATAAATAAGAAGTTGGGGTCTCTTTCTCGGCCACAAATCAAATGAAAGTTGAAACTATTCACCCAAAGTTTTAGAAATTTGTTTTAATAGAGAGGAAAATATAAAAGAAAAAAATGTTTTCATTGTTTTTATCGAATGGTATCTTAAAATTAATTTAGATAGAATTGAACGGAAATTTTATTGAGAAAACGATTACCTCGGTAGTCAATCAGAAATATTTTTTTTCTTTTCTTAACCTTAGGCCTCCAAATGAAGAATACAGAATTTCAGGCTGAAATAAAAAATGTAACTGACTCTTGGATATATTCCCGCAGACTTCATCGGAAATCAAGACTTACACACAAATCTAAAATTTAGAACTTTAACAAAACATAAATACTGAATTCCACCAACCTTAAGTGTATATTTCCTGTTCCGATAGTTAAGCCGAAATACTACAAAAAAAACACTGAAGGTGAGTAATTCTTATATATTATTCATATGAATGGAAAAGATGGTGTAAAAGCAATTGCCACGGTAATCTATCAGAAATATGTATATAATTATTTTTTTATATTTATTATTTTTTTACGGACGTATCGTCAGTTCCACATAAACAAAAGACATGGTGGAAAGCAAGCCTTATTTCACTTGGCAAGTTTGGAACTTTTGGTTTATTTCGCAGTGCGCTATACCAGAGAATAAATTGTAAAGGTGCTAAATCAACACCTTAAAATTATAGCAGAAAGTAAAAATACGAATGGAAGTCCATCAAAGGCAGTTCAGCAGCAAACAAATTACAAAACCTGCGATTTAAGTAGGTAGTGGTTGTTGGAATGTTGGAGTGTTAAGTGCTTCAGCATTCTCGTAACAGCTGAGGCGACTTTTCAGATCCAGCTTGTAAGCTATTTTTTAGCAGTCCCAAGGAATGAATCTTGAGTTTCCCTCTCTGGCTGGAACAGATTAGTAGTCTGTTAGATATTTCTCCCATCCTGTCTTTTGGATTACTTAAGGACTTTAAGCCGTGACAAACTATAACAACAATTCGTGCGATCAATTTTAGAAAAGAACAAATACCAATCCTCTGCCTCCAAATTGAAAATTACCAGCTTAATCCACTTCTTGAAAAACAAAATTATAATAGAACACAACGCATTTAATTGAGTAAAAGCAAACATTGGCTTTAACCTACTGTCGAAGATTTACGGAAAACCAAGAGAACCCCAGGATTAAAGAATTCATTTAACATTCCCTGGCTTGACTATTTGAATTGGAAGATCTAAGAAGAGGTTGTGTTATAATTTAGTTTTTTTCTTATGTTTAGTTGCACACTCCAAATCTCACAACAAAAGTTATTTTCATTTACATTAATTTCTGCACGTACACTGGTAGTCAGGTCAATGAGTGCTGAAATGAGGCGAGTAGAGTGCATGGAATATGCGATAATTTTTCACTTCATAGCTTCGTTAGGAATAGTTAGAAGGTAAACTACTTAACTGATCCCCTGGGGAGTGAGCTAATGGCGGGGGGAGGGGAGAAGTTCAATTTTGTGTTTTTCGATTATATCTCGAATACGGTGGACTCAAAAAAAATATGCTAAATCAAAATTAAACCTAATTGAATTTCCCATAAAATTAATTATATACATATTCGTCGAAATTCCAACGGTTTTCGAGATATACGTAATTAATAATAGAAAATTTAAGAAATAAAAAAACTGTTTATCTCACTTTGAACATTTGCTTCAAATACAAAAACGTATATATGAAATTAAAGTAAATTTAATTTTCTACAATTTTGATTCTGACGTTTTTTTCGAGAAACGATTGTGGAAGGTACTAGGAGCAAAAGTTTGACAAAAAGTGAGGTAACATTTGTTTTTTTTTTCCCCAAAATAACTCATTCTCAATAACGAATATCTCGTAAACGGTTAGAATTACGACATATTTATATAGAATTAACGTTATAGGAAATTTAATTAGCTTTTATGTTTATTTGAAACATATTTTTCTAGAGTCAACAGTTTTCGAGATATAATCGAAATACCTAAAAAATTGAACTCCCCCCCCCACCGTTAGGTCACACACCAGGGGGGAGGGACTTTTAATATGTCTACCTTCTAACTATTCCTTACGAAGTCAAAAATTATCGCATATTCCATGCAATAATCGCATTCTACAATGCGTTTATTGACTGGAGTATGTGTTGACGAGACAAGTTAAGTTAGGTAACCATCGAAGCAAAGGACACATAGCCTTTCGGCTTGAGTTGACGAGACAATACAGAACTGCGTGAACGTATGGTTTGAAGAAGCAGTAACTAGGACAATGATTAGCGACAGATAACTCACCATTCGAAGAGGCAGCAGCATATCAAGGCTTGACATAAGCAGGGAAAGCAGTTATCAGATTCGGCTGGTTGGGCGGGACCTAGAATTAGTTTTAACAATTGTCATAGGGCCATTCTTATCATCAGATATTAAAGATTTTTTTTTTTGTTTTACTATTTATTATAATATAATTAAAAATCTAACTAACTAGAGCACAGACGAGAGTATAAATGTTTTGTAAAGGTATGTGCAAATATTATTTTTTTCTTTTAAGAATTAGTTTATCTTTATTATTATTTGAATAAAGCCCAATAATGCCAAATCAAAAAGAGTAAAAAAAAAGTTTAATAAAAAAATCAACTCTCAGATAATTTAAATAATTCATAACTGTTGATGAATTTAATCTGTTGGTTGATAAATAGGGAACGATTGGATGCAATCCCACTTTTCTCGAGTGATGTAAATAAGCAATATTCTGTATAAGTGCCACATAAATTATTTTTATTTTTATCTGTTTTGGCAAAATAACAAAGAGGTTTAAGAGTTTAATTGTTTAATAACCTTGGCTAGTATTCGACTGGCTATACAGAAGAGTAAACAGTGAAATGAATTTAAAACGGTTAGGTAATGTTCGAGGTACATGTTTAATATCTTTCATTTATTTATTTATTTGATTTTATTATCCACTCTCATACGTTTATAAATGTGTTATTTTATATTCTCATTTATGAACTGGTTTATCATTATTACGATATATATATATATATATATATATATATATATATATATATATATATATATATATATTTTTTTTTTTTTTTTTTTTTTTTTTTTTAATCATTTGTATTGTAAACATAGTAGGTAAGTAAAATCCTGAAAGTTCTAGTTGATGCCGAAAGTTTTTAACAAAATAATAATATTTTTTTTACAATATAAACTATATATATAGTAAATAAATACATCTTACGACGTAAAAGAGAGCAGATTCAAGAACGATGTCATTCTTAGGTAGCTGTGGTCAACGTTCTGCTCCCAAGCCTGATTTCAGGTTTTGATTGGGTTGAATGGGTCTTTTTTCAAAGTTTTATCAAAAGCCTCTAGTTTTCGTAAACTTTCCCATTTTTAATCCAGATTTTAATAAGAATAGTTCAGCATTGGAAGTTCATACAATCGCTTGTATAGCTTCTTATTTTAATATTTTTTTTCCGATGAAATAAGAAATTACTAAAAAAAGAAATCCGAATTTCTATTTTTTATTTATTTATTTATTTTTTTAATGAATATACATTTCGCAACATGAGATGATTGAGAGTCATCCGTGGAAAATATAGAATTTTTTAAACATTGAATTGCTCAAAATTGAATATTTTATTAATATAAATGTTTATTTTTAAAAAGTTCGGAATCCCGAAGAAAAAAGGTAAACATTATATCAAGAACAAATTGGTAACTTTTACTCCTTACAGGTGCCGCTTTAATAAAATATTTTCTTATATTTTTTAGGTTATGAAAATAAATGAAAAGTCAACAGATCCATCCAGATTAATTTTTGTTCATCACTAAAAACAACTTTCATCCGCCACTCAATCCATAATACTACATTTCGAGCAAAGGCCATACTAGCTAATTTGAGATGACTGAAAAACTGGTTTTATTTTTTTAGTAACTAGTTTTTGAATTTGTTAATAATCTTTGGAAATTCCTAAGGTTCGTTTAAACTCTAAGATTCCTCAGCTACTGCCCTTGGTGTATTACAAGAGTTAGATGCATATTCCGTTTTTCTTGTAACGACAAAGCAGGGGTCCTCAGTTAAGTGGTGTGTTACCTATGGCTCTCCGTGCCTCATAAACTTCGCAACTGATGAAAAATTCCGTTTGAGGCGTTGTGCGATCTCCCTAGAATCCATCCCATACTCATTAGTGAAGAAATCATACAGCGCTCATCTTATGAAAAACGTTAATTGTTCCCCATAATTGACGTGCTCAATTGTGTCTACTTTCTTACAAATTTAACACACAAATTATAAATGGTATCAACCAATCTAACACATCATCATAAAATGTTTTTGTTATTTACAAGGTTGTGTCTAACATTTTGTCGCTGAGTGAATAAATTAGTAAGCCACCTCACTAGATAACGAATCCGACTTCCAATAAAATTCACTTGGGCAGAAAAAGGAATAAAATCTCATCATATAGCCTCACATACCTTCATTTTGAAACAATTGTGACCGACGAATTTAAGGGAAAAAAGAGAATAAGGTTGTGAAACGAAAAATTATCACAAAATGTTTTTGCAATTATATTCAACTTACTAGTCGATTATTGTATAATGATTTAATTACTTATATACTTCAATATTATAACTAATAATTTATAAAATTATAGAAGATACCAGGTGTATTAAATAATGAGGCTTCAAAAAAAGGTTCCCTACAAGTTTATGTTCAGTCCCTGAGCTTAAACTTGTTTAGTTACGATCTATATCGACCTGCATATTTACCGAAGCATTGCATGACTAGCAACTGTTGAACAAAATTAGGTCCTAGGAAAGCAATGTGTGGAGATTATGCAAGACGTTCCTTATATCCCCAACTAAAGACGTACGCTCCCATCAGAAAATAAAATAAAATGATTTAAAAATAGTTATAGAAACAAAATTAATAGAATTTAAAAAAAAATGATGGATAAATCGATTATTTAAATAACAACTCTTTTGTTTGGTTTACGAAATTATATACACCATACTTATATTTATATATATATATATATATATATATATATATATATATATTAAATCACTTCTAAAATAATGACCTTTTCTATGTCCTATGATATTTTCTATGTGGAAATTGGTATTAAGTGGCCTCCTTGAAGAATAAAGCTCTTCAGTAAATTTATTCAAAGGAAATTTCATTACTAAAAATATTTAAACAATGTATAAAATTTGTTAGAGAACCAAGAATGACCAATACACTTATAACATCTTATAAATTATTTTTGAACTCTGAATTTTATACTAATGCTAACATTTTTAGTTTCCTACATCACAATAAACTTGATATGGGCATAGAGGGTAAATTTAAATAAAATAATATTTGGTCGATTGGAACCTGCTCTACCTAAGTTTCTATATTACTGAATTTAGGGACATCTCGGATCTAGATAAGAAAAAAAAATTGCAACCTCAATTTTCTAAAAAACAAACAAAGAAAATCACTATGATATAAATTGGCATGACAAACAATAGACACATAATAAGCCTCACAGGTGACATTTGATTTTAATGTATCGTGTATCTACAAATCAAGATCACAAACATCAATCATTTTTTTGTATATAACTCACCATAGGCTGGTTCAGCAATGTATGCTGGGCCGGGGTAGACATCATAAGCGGCACCTATAAGTGGTTTTCATTAATTAAAAATAAACAAGAATCGAAATTATACTCTGCTTTTTATTACGATTATAAAGAGTCTATAATTGTTGATGGAATAGCGACCGAGGGAAAGGACAAAAAAAAAAATTAAATTAAATTATTTCTTAGGTAGACATTTAGGTAGATTTTTAGAGAATTAATTGATTGATGTGTTGAAAAATGGCCAAATTATCGTCATAAGTGGAGTTGAATATATTCTTCTTTATATTTTGATGACTAATTTTTTCAAAATATTCGCAGGCAACGTCAGCAGTGACAGTACATTGAATTCATTTAGTGCACAGTTCTGCGCAATTATGCCTTCCAACCGATTAGAGGTTGATCGATTTGCACTTCAAGCTCGAACGAAAAAGTCATTACGAGCTTCAGAAACAAAGGATCTACGGCTGGAAACATTGGTAAACGTCTGAATACGCTTTGTGGAAAATCCATTCTACTTGGATAAATATGGGAACACGCTTAGGAAAATCTCCTTATTTGTTTTCACCGAAAGTAAAAACAATAAACCGATGGAACCAACATTAATTAAACGAAATGTTTTTAAATGGAACCTTTTCGGTTAAATCGGACAAAACAATGCTGAGGTCGAATTTCAAATATGATACAACAATTTCGCTAATTCCTAGGAAATAACCAAGATTTTTATTTATATTATTTCGTGACTTTAAATCGACGTTTTAACATTTTAAAATTAAATTCGACTGTGTTTCATGAAGCTCAAATGTTATTAATTTAGTTTAATTGTCTCATATTTTCTAAAAAGAGCAAGGGAAGCGGTAGCGACATCTGTTTTTTTGTTCAAGTAAGTTTCAAGTTTCCTGAATTTGTAATATGACTAAATTATAAAATGAATTTCTTAAACTTGAACTGATCAGTTGGCTTTTGATAATAGCCCAGAAAGAAAGTCAATTATGAGCATATGTAAAAAAAGGAATTTAATATCTATCAAAATAAGATCTTAAAAATATTTAGTATTTTAGTTACCATTCGTTCAATATTTCAAATAAGTAGATAAATAAATGGATTAGTGATTTTCATAAATTTCAAATACTGTTAATTCGAATTCAATAGTTCATTAGTTTAAAAAAAAAAACCTTCTCCTTCGAATGGCAGGATCAATCATGAGAATATTTGCGTTGCACCTAAAGTGAAAAATATTATAACAATCTGTACGAAATAATATTTTTTTTTTTCATTTGGCATTCAATCTGTTAATTACGATATAGGCCTAAAATATGTATTGTATTATTTCTCAATTAATTTATTTTGTATATATCTTATAATTAATAAAAATATTATTACTTCCAGTAAGTATTGCTTATTATAGATATTTATTCTTAATTTTTACATATCTAAATTATTTTATGCTTTTATTTGTTTTATATAAAATTTTGTTTATGTCATAGATATGAATTTTATCTTGTGTCCTAATACTTATTCAGACGAGTCGTCCAGAGAACTACGAGTATACACAAATCAAAACCACTATTGCATGGTTAACAGTGTGCAAGCAGTACGTTCTTTTGATTTAGAAATAAATTTATTAGTCATTTGGTACAGGATTAAAATTAGCCCTCTACGCTAAGTGGCAATAAGGAGTAAAAGAAGAACAAGAAGACTGAAATTAGAAAACAATTCAAATTGCAGATCCCAATCATTTTTTCTATGGATTGTGGTATTCGGTTTTTTTTTTTAAATATATATGCGAAGACGTCAGCTGACACCATTGTAGAGAATGAGAAATGAAAATACACCAATTGCATATTATTATTCAATAGAAAACGGGAAAACTAATGACGGTAACAAAATTATTTCCTCTCCACAAATTCTTGTATGAAAATCTGGAGAAGAATGGCCATTAATAATGGATTTCACATTTTCCTATTCAAAAACCTATACCAATCAAAGTTCCTGACAGATTTTGTTTAACTCTTGCCATCGTTCAAGGAATAATCTTATTTTAAAAATAAAAATTGGTAAATAAAGCGTTCCCATTTGAAAAAAAAAAACTAAAATAACATCAGCCGACTTCGTAGTAACGTGTATAAGAAACCAATGTGTGGTCAAGGCTTTTAAAGCTCGCTTACTACGGATAGTTATCCATTGAAGCCATTGGTGGGAGAAGGTGTTGACTCAGTTTTTTTCAAAATCTTTTTTTTTTTTTTTTTTTTTTTTTTTTTTTATTGCTTCACGTTTTCTCAACTGCAGTTATCGTTTGAGTACACAAAATGCCAATAGATAGAATGGATCAGCTTTAATTGCAAATTAAAAGATGGAAGACTCAGGAGAATGATTTTTTTTCATTAACAAAGAATTAAAAGATTTATCTAATAAAATTAGAGTAAGGATAACCGTTATGACCATGATAAATGGAATCAATTTTATAAAGAAAATATCGACTTCCGGACGAATTCCACAACTGTAACGTGAAAACGCTTATCCTGAACATTTTAATTAAATTGAACTAACACCTTTATCCACCAATGTTTTAAAATTAAAAATTTTAATTGTAATTTGATGATTAATAAACTTATTTATTTATTCCTAGTAAGTCAGCATGATTTCTTTGACTATGGCAAACGAATTTCGATGTAACATTATTAATGTTAGTGTACGTTAGGTTTAATAAAACTTAATTTCTTTATATATTATTATTTCTTGACGTATATACGGTCTCTTCAAATGCGAATAAGAGATATTTTCATAGCATTCATGTACTTCCTTAAATAATATTCAGTATATGAATTAAGTTTAAACATACTTGCTGGCATCGGCATTGGTTGTGCAGGCATAGCTGGTGCAGCTGGGGAAAAAATAAGCAAAGATTATTATAATAAAATGATTAGTATTTTAAAAGCTATAAAGGATAAATAGAAATATAAACTTACCATAAACATCGGGAGGGCCTGGCGCATAGGCTGGGTAGGCAGGAGTCGCTTGGTAAGCTGGAGTAGCCGAATAAGCTGGAGTAGCCGAATAAGCTGGAGCTGCGGGATAGGGTGCATTCGCAGGATAAGCTGGGTAAGCTGGTTCAGCTGGATAGGCAGACATATCGTTTTTGCTGAAATAAAACAAAAATTATTACAATTATTGTTCTGAAAAAAGCTATAAATTATATAAGGATATTAGCAATATTATCTCCTAAAAATTTGTATTTATCCAAAAATTATATATAATATGTATGAAATTATAAACAAAAAAAGCAATGGCGTTACATCATTTCATCAAGATGTAATCATCACATTTTGATCTACCATTCGTAATCGACAGCAAATTTTACATCGAATTTATACTACATTATAATCGTTAATAAATACGTTACAGGGTGTTAAGGATGCCATAATATGTAAAATTTAAAAAAAAGATTTGACTTTAGGGAGAAATCAATGAGGTTTAAAAAAAAAACCATCCAGCTTAAAATAAAACCTTCATTTCAGGCTTCCTTTCATTACTTTCACAGAGCTATACATTACAAAACAAGATTTGAATATATTTTAATTATTTATTAAAAAACTTATACAAGAGAATCATAGGAATTATTGAAGATTGGAAAGTTGAAGAAAATCGAGAATAATTGAAAGAAGTGATATTTTATTGATAGATGAATGGCAGATAGTTTACCAGAAAAAGAAAACAACATGTCATTTTTTAAATTTATTTTCATTAATGAAGCAAAGATTGTATTAAAATTTAATTGTTTATGCTTATGTAATAACTTGATATAAAAAGCGAAAATCATACTACAAAATATTATTTTATGATAGGTACTGTTTATGGTAAATACTATATTTTATATAATATATATATATATATATATATATATATATATATATATATATATATATATATATATAAACCTATTGTAAACATTCGTTTTAGCATCAATTTTATTTCTATTTTGTTAGTTTTTTTTTTAAATCTAGTACTTTTTTAAACCTAGTACTTCCTATAATAGTAAAGGAATATTTCATTTTTATTTACTGGAAATATAATTTTCTATATGTGTTACTTGATGAAAAATATTCTTCAGATATTTCATCGACCAAATTAATAATCTGAATAATTTTTTGTATAAAATATATCCATCTTATATTTTCATATTTTTTAAAATATTATTTTTAATATTTATCCTCTCATATCTATTACAGTAATAATGTACATTTTAATAGATCTGAGAGGATAAATACATAAGAAGATGGCTGGTTTCTAAGAGTTATGATCCAATTGTCAGTCCTTCAGCTAAGACGATATAAAATAAATAGCAAACATTCCCGACACAAATTTGAGTTTAATAATCTCCTATTTCTAATTTTACTTTCTACTACGTTATTTACTAATTTTACTACGTTATTGAATTCCTTTCAGTCAAAACCATTTCTTAAATAGTTCTATAATTACATTAATATTTTAGAATGACAAAGGAATAAACATTTTTAAAATTTATTTTCGATTTATTTCTAATATTGTTTTTTTGGTGAAAAATCATAATTTCTTATCACCAGACGTGTTTTGAGATAAGATACAAAATTTATCACACAAACAAAGGTGCTCGAGAGTAATTAGTCACGCCCATATATTAATTATGAGCTGATTAAAAAAAATAAGGAACATATAAAAAATAGAATTTAAAAAAATGTTATACATTAGGAAAGTAATTTAATATGGGGTTTATCTTTTTTTTTTTTTCTTTTTTTTTTTAGTTTACTTTAATATTTAGCAGGAGCTTAACATAGCTTTACAAACATAATTTACAAAAAATCACAAAGGGTGGGTTAAAATTTGTTACAATTACGATCAAAGAATAAACAAAAATGGAATAATTTCATTCTGATTTTTGAAGCCCTTATTATAAATATTTTTAAAAAATTATATTTTACGAAATTTAGTCGAGCTTAAAAAATAGTTGATTGAGAAACGTAAAATGTCAAATTTAAACTAATTCCGCTACGTTTAATATATCGTGGGATTACAAGTGAAACACACTAGTAAGTCAAAAAACATGGTTTTGGGAAAACGTCGATCAAATATATTTTTGATGTGAATACTTTGTTACTGACATTATTTCATCAAATAAGTTAAGCACTTACAATTTCAGGTCTTTAACTTATTTGATAAAATAACGTCAGTACCAAACTAGGCAAAGCAAAAAAAGTCATTGATTGGCGTTAACTTAAAACCATGTTTCTTTACTTGATGAGTTTCACTTGTAACACTACGGTATATATTTACGAAAGCACATCTATTGTAGATAGCACAGAGGCACTAGTGGAGATAAAGACAATTAGAGAAAAATAACTAATATCACTTTATCAATTGAACATATGAGCAAATATTCAGTTGCTATATAATATTCAGTTGCTGGTACATCAGTTGCTATCTAATTATAGAAATAAAGTAGAAGCAGTTAGGTAGCTTCAAAGACAAAAAGAAATATACATTACTGAACTTACCTAGTTACTGAACGTTTTGTTACTGAACGTACCAAGTTATTGAAACTGTTGATACAACAAAAATACCAAGAGTGAACGAAGAAGATTCGACACAACAGGCGGGCACGATTTGATCTTAATGATAGCTCTATTGATCAGGTCGCTAAAAGCTATTCTCCTTATCAGCAAAGCTCATTCACTGATAATAGATTCTTATCGCTCATTGGTTGGTTCAAGTGTTTGCCACCGAGTAGATTCGACAGGGAAAATTTCCACGAATAAAATCAGGCGTTATCACGTAGATTCTTACTCTTACTTTTTTTTTTTTTAGTTACTATAACATGATTAGACAGAGACAAAAATGTATCAGCTAACAACACGGTAATTTTTTAGGATATAACAACCTAAAGAACCAGCCTGAAGGTTTAGGTCGTTTCGTAGTTCATCTGAATCTTTTTTTAATTTGAGATTTCTCCATACGTATCGCCCTAACACAATGTGACGGACCTCACAATTTCAGAGGAGCACCACTTGACCGTCCTCTGATTAATCAGTCTATTCCTTGTAAACGTGCAAATATATTCTTCTCTCTCTTTCTGAGTATTTAGATAGCTGACATATAACTCAAACATTAGTTGTTTAACGGGTCTTTCTTAGAATGTCTTCGGAAAACAAAAGGGTTTGACGCGACATTGGTTGTATAATGTGTTTGCGTTGTGACAGTAAGCAAGGGGAAAGCAGTTCACTTGTATTTTTTTTTTTCTCAGCTCAAATTTCGCTCACGATGAAAATGTGCAGAAACAAAGAGATAAACCGAAATGATGAGACCATTTTTTAAGAAGTTCCGTACTTTTCAGAAAAATCTTCTAGCTTTGTGAAAAGTGGATAGAAGTTTGATCTGCTACCGAAGATCTGTTCAAGATTAAGGAACTGAAAATGAAGAAATCGAATATCAGACAGTTTTACACGATCTGCTGTCGTTACCTGGTGGAAATCAAACGTAGCTTGAAGAGGTGGAGGAAAAGTGACAATATACTCGGTAATGAGGGCAGACTCCCAAAAGAACTTACAGAAATCCTACTGCTCTATGTTCAGCAGCATCAAGATTTGGACTGCCCTCAAAATATCTTTGAAAGGTAAACAACATCAAAATAATTTCTGATTTTTTAAGCAACGATAAGTTTGTGTTTAAGTCTTCTAAATTTATAATAATGCGTAATATTTAACTCATTTTAACAGATTTTAACGAGGTGATTAAAATGGAATACGTTGTAATAACGTCTTATTTATTTTTTTCCTCCTTTTTCGATTTCGGCCATCTTTGGACCACGTTCAACAAATCACTCCTTGATACTCCTTCCCTTCTTCTTCTTCTCTTCCCAATATATTTATTTTTTTATTAATAGTTTAGTTACGATTTTTCATTAGTATTAACTTTCAGAATCTTGGACTCGTCCAGATCGGTTATGAATATTCATGTCATAGGAATCTAAATTTAAATATATTTATCTTTTTATTTTTAGATTAAAGATATTTACAGTACCCTCAGATTCAAGTCTGCAATCAAATCACTGCATACAAGATCTCGTCTATTCGATCTCTAACAACAATATAGGATTTTATATTTATTGTTTCTTTCTCCTTTTTACTTATAGTTTTTCCTTTTTCTATTTTTTTTTCTCTGTATTTGTTCTCATACATATCTGTATTCACTTTTATCCAAATTATTTTTTTTTTTTAAAAGCTCCCAGTCAGTTATGATTTTAATTTGTGTTATGTAAAGTTATTCTTAAGAGACTTTGTCCCAGAATGAAGTTTTTTTCTATTCTATTCTATTCAGTTAATTAATACCATCCAGAAAACCGGAGGTAGCAGACTTTGGTAGCTGTTGGTATCTGAATCATACTATTCTTAGTCTGGTGCAGTTAGTGATTACAGTATTAATTTTAAAATCAGTAATAATTAATTTGTTTCCTAATAAACCAGAGTTATTTAATGAAATTTCCAAAAAATTCATAATTTAGAGTTGCGATCGATGACAACAAGTTGACATCTCTCGGTAATGATACAAGATGGGTTTAAAGATATGATGTACTTTATTTGGAGTTTATGGTAGTCCTAACTAACATACAACTTTGCAAAGAAATATAAAAAATTGTGAACAGGACTCCGTAGAGAAAGACGGTCTAATCATGCAGTTATCAAGTTTATGCAACTTTTCGCTTATTATAGTGGTTACACTGTTGATATGTATTATCTTAAATATATTTCTTACTTATTTGGACAGATTAGAGCTGTAGCCTTCTGTTTGTTACATTCAGATCGGGTTCTTGCGTTTCTTTTTTTTTTTAACATTTACTTTATAGCTAAGAATGAAATACCGCTGAATCAACACCATAATATGCAGATATTCAATGGTTTATGGCGTCCCATAATGCCAACAGTTGTTAGTATAGAAATGAAATGAAGTGAAATTGATCTTTATTTGACTTTTTCGGACATAATGCCCCCCCAAGAATAACAAGATGTGCAATAAGATATTACAACAGTCTAGCTTACATAATTTCAGAAAAAGCTATTTACATACACAGAATATGAGTATGACAAAGAAAGAGTGGTGTAGCTCAGTAGGAAAGGCATTAGACACCTACGTTTGGTTTCAATCCTGTGAGGAACAGGAAATTTAGTTTCTATTATTTCAACCATAGAACAACTCCGATGTCCGGAGAATTTCCTGGGACACACCCATATTCTTTAAAGCTGGTACGTACCTTGCAGTACAATGAGTTGGGGGAGGGAGGCTTGGTAGTTGCGCGTTGATTATGATCACATCATAATCTTGTATAATCCTAAGTCATCAAACAATATTTCCCTACAAAGTAATAAATCCAATTCCAGAGATGTGATGTACCTCATGTATAAGAAAAACAATGATAAAATAAACCATACGGTTTATTTTATACAATTACCTTGATAATGTTTTAAATTAACAATGGAGGAGAGTAATTCCGGGGTAAACTACAGCCCTTTATTATTGACAATAACTGAGCCTCCATTGATTTAAGGCATAGTCAATGCGAATGCTACCGAAATCTGGAGATTCTAACTGAAAAAGGAATTAAAAACTGATACCAAATCTTCTTAAAATATGCTAAAATCATTCATACATCACAAACTTCGAACCTAATCTCTTTAAAATTTGACTATCAAAGGTAAAACTAGATCTAAAAAAAATATTAAACCTAATTAAATAATTAGGGCTGTTTATGTGCTAATTTATTGCTCTAGCTGTGATTTTCAATGGGAAAAGATCAAAAATCTGAAATCAAAGTGAAAATAAATATTTTTAAAACAACAACGCTCAATTTTGTGGGAGTGTGAGAGTGATTTAGCTTGATATGTTAGGTTTATCCCTAAGTTAAAACAGCAAGCATTACTTCTTTCCACTGTCAGCTGAATACATATATGACACATCATATACATTTTGAATCACAATAGACAATTGGCATGAATTTGAAGAATATAGTAATTAAGTAACATTAAATAATAATTAGCTAGGTACTAATAAACATGAAAAATTCAACAACAGTTCAAATCAAACGATAACAGCATTAATATAAAAAGCGTAGGAGGACTGTGTCACCTCCTTAAAATAGCAGAGTCGCCTGATTGCTCAGGAACCAAACCGAATATTAACCAACCCTCGTGACAGCGACCGAAAAGAGAAGTGGAGGGAACTAAAAATAGAACACGATTGACGTCAGGTTAAACAAGTAACAAAAGAGAGTCCTTCACGCATTCCGACAGGAAACTACATGACCAATCCTATGTTCAACAGTTTTCAATTCAATGCAATGTATATCATAAAAATATTGCTAACTTTTTTAAAGCTACATCCTGTAAATTGTTTACAAAATAGATTATCAATCTGATTCAACAGACAGATTGGACATGCAAGGATCAATCCACAATTGAAGGATTTGGTGGATGAAGGAGTT
Source organism: Euschistus heros (assembly GCA_003667255.2). NCBI lineage: Eukaryota > Metazoa > Arthropoda > Insecta > Hemiptera > Pentatomidae > Euschistus > Euschistus heros. The sequence continues at coordinate 3,957,825 of RCWM02000046.1, forward strand.
ATGTCGCATTTTTAATTTTATTTTTTTAAATACAATCTAGTTCAGTGGATGAAGGATTTATGTGCAGAAGTATAAGGTAGCAAAATCTGAATATTCCACAACTAGAAAAAGAGATATGAAGAAGATAAAGGGGCTATGTAGCATTCTCCTGCTATAGGAAAATGTAAAAAAAAAAATAATTTTAAAAATAAATAACTCAAATGTTTTTTTTTGTTACTTAACCCCTCCACCAACTGAACTCTTCAATTCTTCCAATTCTTCGCCACTGATGATGAGACGTTGATAATGAGATATGGGACGTTTGAGAAATATATAGTGTTTCTTATTGTTTTTATAACCCTACAATAAAAAATAAAAATAAAAATAAAAATAAATAAAAAAAAGAGCCTGTACTACTCCACTGAAAACCATGATGGATCTTGCGTTCAACACTTTGGTAATGATATAATTTTACCAGGCCACATGTGAAAAGAGGAAATTTGGCCGAAATTAAGCTCTTCCACCAGGTTTTTTATCCAATTAAGGATACCCACAAGCTGGGTGTGCCCAAGGAGTGTTTCCCGACCTAGTAGTCGATTCACGGCTGAAATAAGAGAATATAAATTCTATCTTCAGCCGGACTAGAACTCAGTCCAAGCTACCGCGCCCATCAAAATTGAACAAGCTATTATGAATAAGTATAGTGTTGGTTACTGGGAATGTTAATTATATATGCAAGTGTCATAAACTGTCATTCCGCGTCATGGAAATTTCATAAAACATCTATCCTAAGAAGGATTCCTTAAGCAATATACAGCAAAATTAGGTATTTGATTTTATATTCAATAAAGGCTCCACTGACTCTCCAAAATTACTAACTGAAACTTATGGTTTAAGCATTAGAAATAAAAAACAGACAATGAAAAATCACTACACGTAATATTAGCACTGATCCTAAGATACGTATCGAGACCAACACCACGCAACATGTCTAATAGTTTGGACTAGGCTTTTGGTTATGTTGTTTGGGTTACATTTAATCAATTATGTAGGAATCACAAGTCAACACTGTAGAGGAACTACAAAATTCCCAGCTCAAGTCTCCACAAACATCAGGGTAAACCCTAAAATTATTAGAAAAAAAAACCCTAAAAGGGCAGGAATTACGGGTAATCCAACAGGTCACCAACCTATTCTAGGTCAGATTCGAACCAGCACGGCAATGATTATGAGAATGCTAAAGGGCTCTACACTGTAACACGTCCGACCAACATTGTTTTTATTAATGGGGAGATATCTTGTTGACGATCTCTTAGAATTTACACGTCCACATTTGTCTTTATTTATGTAAGAAGGTAATACGGTGGAAAAAAAGGTTAAGAAGAATTATACTTCAGTTTATACATAGCGAAGATATAAAAGAAACGTACTGATAATGATTAATCATATGACGTGAAATATCAGTGACTCACGAATCAGTTATTAGACGTTAACCTTGGCTAAATCAAAATCGGATTCATCAACAGGAAAAACGGATATTGCGTCATATCATAAAAACTGTATGTCAATTAGCATAAAGTTTGAAATATGACATTAAATTATAACAAACAAATATTAATAATAAGTTTGTGATTCTATATCAGGATTTGAAAAAAAAATAATAATAATAGGTCTAGCCGAAAATCCTATGTTATAAAAATTATTATCATTACGTTAAGCCTTACTTCTTACTTCGTAGATATATCGCATGTGTGTTTAAAAAATAGTTTTAAACAAGAGAAAATATATTATTGCAATGTTCTTAGAAAAAAAATTCAACCGAACCTTCGGTTCAGTCTAACCTTTATTTATTTAAATAATAATTTCAAAATGCTACCTAACTATATCAGATGGTTTGAACAGTTTCTCAATGAAACGTCTTGGGTATAAAGGAGGAAGTTAATTGAAAAATACTACTCGTAGTATATTTTTTAATTATCAGTGAATAAAGGAGCTCTATCAATACTACGAATATAATAAACAAATATTAATGCTGGATCAGAAGGATCAAAGCAACTGCCTCAGGTTCAAAAATATATATATATTTTTTTTTTTTACTAATTATTTGTGAGAGACGTTTTTACTTCAAATGCAGGATTTGAACCGCGCCACTTATCATTAGAGAATACTGAGCTGCAACAAAGTCGACCAGGGCGGCCTGAAGAATTGTAGTTCTTAAGCAAAATCATCCATAACTATATTCGTCCATCTAATCGTATAGGACACCCGATTAGAAAAAGCTCAGTATAACTTTGGCATTTAGTAATCCTTAAGCGAATATAATAGCTACGCCGATGATTTGATATATGATACACACAAACATGGGTGTATAATTGTATTTTTTTTGTTTTCCTCCTGAAAAATTCCTCCTTAATGTTGTCTACTATGGGCCACTCTTCTCAATCATCTAAGGTCAGCTTTTTCGAGTACATCCTCTTGCCAGCGGATTTTCGGTCTACCTCTTCTAGTAATTCCTCTCGGGGTTACCTTCATAACTTCAATTCGGGCCTCTTACATTCTGTGTCCATTGCTCAACCACTTGATCTGCCTTACGTTATATAAGCCAAGATCTCGGAATACTCTTTCTACACATCTTGCGCTGTACTTTTCATTCAAACCATGTTTTAACTTTCGAAATGTACATCTATTATCAATATAAAATATGACACCTGGATGCATGGCATCCTATGATATTGCTGATTAAATAAATCTCATGAAGATATTTTTTTTGACAGTATTATCGTGGAGGTTCGTATCTTCATAACTAAAAATTATTTGAACGTATGACTGAATATTTATTCCGTTTCTCTCTTTTGTGTAGAAGAAACACAGTGTCAAGGGCAACTGAATAATCAACTATAATTTCATAATGGTACAAATTCCCAGTAAACGTATTCCCAGTTCATACATTAAATATTAACTCACTTGGACACGTTGATAGCTTGATAAAACCAAATGTTTTTTTATACAATAAACAATAGATTACACCCGAAAACAGTTACCATATTTATGACGTATTTAATCAAATGACTAATTTTGTTAGTAAGGAATAACAAATTTAGTGACACTATAACCAGCTTATTTGAAACATAACTGACTCCGGTGGGAGACAATTTGCTTTTCATACTCTATGATAATCGCGTAAGTGCGAAATCTGTGAATCAAACATATTTTTATCAAAATTAAAAAATTGAAATTCCAATTAGTGGATTCATAAGAAATTGTTCACTCTGAGGGAACGATCCTAAAAAGTTTTCATTATTTTAATATGGTACATGTTATTATGGGGACTAACTCGATTTAAAGAGTGTATTGTTATTGTTACTCATTAATAAAATAAGTAACACTATTTATTAATATTAATATTTTTAATATCACTCCCATCATCTTCCTGTCGAAGGTCAGAGGCAACGCGGAAGACCTAAATTAAGGTGGCTGGGCACCATTACTGCAAACCAAAGAGGAAACAGCATAAATCACGTGCATGTCAAAGATCGCGCGAAATGGCTTGCATTGATCCACAAAGCTGACCCTGCTCCAGCGAGAAAACGCTAAGTAGAAGAAATTCTGGCATCAAGGTCACATTATAATATAATAATAATATTATTATCATTATTACTAAATGATCGTAAATACTTGTGTAAATATATACCTATTAGAAAAACATGTACCACGTATCCTCGCTCTAAGCTGAGATAATCCGGGGGCTTGGGGGTGACCTCCAGAAGTCAAAAGGCAATACATGCAACATGATAAACACAAATCACAGGAAGCAATTTTTTTTTTCATTTGTTTGAGCAGCAAGATGAACAAGTAAAATTAAAGTTCAAATGGATTACAGAGGGGAAAGGAAAAAAAAAAAAAGAAGTAGTGTACACAACTATTGAACCGACAAAAACAGTACAGGAAATACACACATTGGCCGGTGCATAGGCAATGTTTAATGAACGGTGTGTTAGAAGACCTCGAAATATTTTAAAAAAGTTTTCTTCCAAAAATTAGAGTTATTAATTTATAATTATTATTATTTATAACTATTAGTTATTATTAAATAACTTTAACATTGCCATAATTCATATATTTCATAAATTATTCTTTATCAAGCATTGTTGAATTATTTATGATGTCACAATAACTTAGTTGACCAGTTTTCTGTTTTGTTTATATGACACATGTGTGCTATCAATGATCCCTTCATTGCCTCTCAAACACTCCAATCCCATATCCTAAACCTTCAAGAATGGTGTCAAAAATGGAGAATCAAAATAAATCCTAATAAATCTCACCAAATAACCTTTACCCTTCGTCGTAAACTTACGACCTCCTGTCTTACAGTATCCTTTAATGACATTTACTCTAATCCACGTTAAACAGATCCGCCACCTAGGACTCCACTTGGACAAATATTTAACTTGGAATCCACATACAAGACCAAACGACAGGAAACTGCTCGTCGTTTTCGACTTCTTCAACATTTACTAGACAAACGCTCAAACCTTCCGCTTTACTACAAAAGACTCATTTACATGGCAGTTATCAGACCTATTTGGACATATGGAGTTGAGCTTTGGGGCTCAACTAAACCTTCTAATTCTTCCCGTATCCAATCCTTACAATCCAAAATCCTTCGAAAAATCCTTAATGCCCCTTAATTTATTACAAATAAACTTATCCATAAAGACCTTAATGTTCCATATGTTGCTGAGTTAGCCCATACCAGATACCTATCCTTTCATAATAAGCTCCATAACCAGTGGTTTAGTCCTGTATAGATAGATTAGTACTTAAACTAATCCATTAGTTTCTCAACTTGCTTCTCACTCAATTCCCGATAATCTTTCGAGGCGTCTGAAAATAAGATGGCCTAGAGATCTCCTAGTGTAGAATTTTTATTAAAGTGCTACTGATGAGTAGTTCTTTTCAAGCTTTGACATGTTATTGTAATCGTTATCAGCCCATTTACTTAATGTATATAATTGTACAGTTGTAAATTTCAATAAATTGATAAAATTAAAAAATTAAAAAAAAAATTTGTATATCTTCTTATTCCTTATTTTATTTTATTTCTTGTTTTATTCCTTTATATTTAACTTACAATACATGTTTATTTATATGTGTGCATAAAATAACATTAAAACAAAAATTATAAAAATTGCACGTTCATTATTTACGTTTAAGTATGGTGTGTACCGGAATAAATAAAATCCCTTCCAACAGGATTACTGCTGGAAGAAAATACTAATCAGAAGTCATCGTTCGTCTCCGCTCCAGTGTGATTCGTTCTTCAAGTATTTCTTCATGATTCTGTATCCCAATTATTTTATTTTCTATACTTAAAATATGTACGAGGAGTTTTATATTCAAAAATCAAATACCACAAAGGGCAGAGATGCTTAGATTTACTTAAAAATATAAACTTGTTATTCTCACGTACAACATTACAATTAAGTTGTGTCACCCAAATAACCTTTGCTGCATATGATATTAGCGGGATTCACCATTTTATGGTTTCAAATTTTCATTTTCATATGTTTACATTTTTATTTTATGCTAATATCGGGTGCAAAGTGCAAAATTATAAAGCTTAAGCTATTTTTGTCAAAACTAGGACTTACTTTCTATTTTGCCGGGAGATCGTGGGAAACCTTTTCTAAATAATTTTTCGATGGGAGAATATTAAATCTGTCAGTCTTAAAGGTTGGAAAGCAGCTTATCCCTAATCGAGGTCATCTTCAATAATTTTACTAATTTCAAGAACCCTCGTAAACAGATCACGAGCAACTGGTAAAAAGCCAATACTGTCACTCTTAATCCGGACACTTTTCTTGTGGATACATAATATTACAATTCTTCTACAATACTATTTTCATCCCAGATTTTACAGAAAACCATCTGGAGGGTTCTTTCCAATTCCTCTCCTCCTAAGTTGAGGAGAAGTTTGGATGAGATGTTCTCTTCTCTTTTTCCCTTTCTGCTGCCTTTTCTAACTCCATGTTGTTCAGTGATTATTCAAATTCATCCTCTAGAAGCCATATTTTCAACTGGTTCCTCCAGTATTTTGCTCCTTGATCCAGAGTGTACTACCATTGGTGGTTCACACTTAGGAAATCTCTTCTCGTGATATTTTTTCCTTACTTCCAGAATATTTTTATCATTAGAAGCTATGTTACCCGATGGGTCCTATATAATTATGAGAAGTTTCACATTCTTACCTGCAAGCGCCTTCAGAGTTTTCCTTAATTTCCTTTGATTACCTTTATATTGTCTGTCTTCATAATATATTCCAAAGACATGCTAGGATTTGATCATAGCATTTTTTACAACAATCTATGCATTGTAAGGTTTCTCGTGCTAATATTTTTTCCAGGCTTTCTTCTCTTCAGCCACTGCTCCCTTAACCACATAACTTGTCTTCTATTAAAGAGATCCTTTATCTTTAATAGCACTAACCTCTATTAGTACAATACAAAAATCAATTCTTAGCATTATGATTCTTATTATTTACTGTAGTGAATTCTGGTAATAAACCATACCTTCTTTACTCGTATAGAACTGATATAATTTGCATGGAACTTGGCTGACTAGGATATGAATACCTTCATAAAATGGTATCCCAAACAGTAAACTGTATGTTGCCTATTGCAGTAATGTTTATTTATTACCACTTCATTATTACAACAGTAAACGGCTTGTAATGTATAAGTCAGCTTGCTATCCTATTTTTTTAAATTTTGAGTTGCATAAAAATTAAGTTCTGAATACTCCCCATGATTAGTAACCGTCCATGTTGCTAAGGAGTGACAGATTGTCGACAGTCATTTCCAATCGATTGTTACGATTGCATTGACTTGATACTATCGATCATTCGCTAACCATCGAACATTTTTCAAATGTCAAATACAATGTTGAGGTATAACACATTGGTACACCATATTAAAAATTCAACAGGAATTTTGTTTAATTTTTTTTTGTTAAAAAAATTAAAGGGACGTAATAATGAATAGCTCGCACACACAAGGGCTAATAAATGAACCATAAGTAAAATTTAAAATCAACATTATTTTTTAGAAACTAAAATAAAATTGAAAGGAAAACAAAATTAAAAGCAGTTATAAAATACAGTTTTTAAAATTTAGTGTGCACAAAAAAATATCAAAATAAGCTAAAATTAGACGTCAATAACAGGAATGGTAAGTAATTAAAATAACCCGATACCATTTTTCAAATTCACAATTTTCAAATATTAGAAGACGTAATAAAGCACAGCAAGTTAAAAATATTTCATTTAAGAGGGTTCACACGGCTCCTGTCCTCGGTGATCATTTCTCCAGCTTCCGAAAACATCCTCTCAGATGACACCGAGGTAGCAGGAATGCATTATTATTTTTTTCGCGATTAAACCTAGTGAAAATATTTAAACTCGTTTTCTTTCCAGTATTTAAGAACATTAACTGATTCTGGTAACGCGAGCTCCTTCAAGTAACATGTAACTGTAATCAAGCAGTCCACAGATGCATTAGATTTCTACTATTTTTTTATTCTCTAGTTTGGAGAAAAATTACTTCCTTTTCTATGATCATAATGAAATTAAAATTAAATCTATAGTTTAATGATAAATTATTTGCGACAGAGAAGGAAATGCTTGACTTATTATTTAGAATACTAATGAGCCACGTGAATAAATTTTTTCTTATTACCTTAACAAATAAAATAAATAATACTGATAACGAAAATATAACCATGATTATCAAATTAAATATGAGAAAACTGATAAAACAAATATTTTAGAAATAATTAAAAATAAGTTATCTATATAATCCCATTCTCTTAATTATTATTTGTTATCTTGTGTAAACAATGTGACATCAACGATGAGTCAACTCTTTTTCAGTAGTTAATGTCAATAATGATTCATTAGTCTTTCGTCATCAAAAGTTGATATTTGTAATGGTATTATGTGACCTCCAACATTCAAAACAATAATTGCGTTTAGATTATGATACTTCTATTTTGGGATGAAAAAAAATATTACGGAAAAATAGAGATCCACGCTTGTAAAGCAAAATGAAAAGAATTCTTAATTCTATTTTTATCTGTAAACCCTTCCTGAAAAAAATCTTTGGCATTTCCGTCAATTTGTCAAAATAAATTTACAAAGTTAATTAACATTTATTCTATTGCATTTGTCAGCTAAAAAGACACATATTAACAAACTCCAAATTTTTCAAGTAAAAACATTCAAGACTATCGAAAAAAGCACCCTGGTTCGTAATGTAGCATCTGCAAACAAACCTTCGAATGCCTTTTATCTGTGAACTGTTAACGAACAAATACAGAGATCAAAAAAAGTTTCTCTACAAATGATTTAACTAAAAATTACATAGATATCCGAAAACACTTACAAACGACATGGCCACAACGCATTCCAGACAATACACAGAGAAGGCTGAAAATGAGCTGGATGAGGGATCTCTCGAGCTAAGTCAAGAATAAAAATAAGGTCGGATGAGGTGCTTCTGGGTTGTATCCCCCTTATGCCTTTCACTCCTAGTATTTTGGCGCCCCACCAAATTAACTTTCATTGACAGGTGTGAATAAAGATTCAAAGTTAAAAAAATTAAAATTGTTTTCCATAAATATTAAAAAAAAAGTTCATTTTATCCAGTTGAACTGTAATTATTACCACATTTAACTAACACATAAAATCATTTATGACCATTTGAGACGTGGAATTCCAAAACCAGCGAAGTCCAATTTCCAGACTTAATTAAATATTTTTTTAATGAATAGTTTTTCTACTCGACAATATCTAGATAAAAGGTTTTCTCAAAAAAGTAGTTAACCACATTGAAAACGGTCATACAAAAAATAATTCCTTCCTAATTCAGTCTGACCTTTACCTTCATCGTCCAACTGTGAAAAAAATGGACTTATCAGGTTTTGGATGTTTCATTTGATGTCAAAAATATAATTGTAGTTTAACAAAAGTATTAGCTTCAACTAAAAACTATCACGATTAATTTTATGTTTAAAACATAAAATGAGTGATGTATAAAATCATAATATCAATGATTATAAAACCATTCATATGCGTACTTTTAAGTAACTCATTGTAACATAAAATGGAATCATTCAAAAAAATAACTCGTATGTGTTTTCTTAATCATGTGCTAGATATATTTCGAAGGATGGTTCATTTTTCAGATATTTTTTTTTCAACATTTTCAAAATAAATAATAGGGCGTATAAATAAAAATGACCGTTTTATCAAATTCCATAGTTCAAAAGTCTGTAAATATCTTAATGCTATTTATTATTTACTAATACTTAATAATCCCTTTAGAGCGTTCTCTAAGCTTGTTTCTAACACTGGATTTCTTCAATGCCTCAGTTCAGTTATTTAATTCAAAGAAGAAACATGACAGTGTCCTACGAAATTCTCGTAATTTTAAGACATTACTGGAAAAAAAAATTTCACAGCCGCTGAAACAACTCGTGAAATTATTAAATATGTAGGGGAAGGTGTCCTTGAAGAGCGCACTGCGCGGCGTTGGTTTGAAAAATTTAGAAGTGGAGATACGACGTTGGAAAGGAAGAAGGGCTCCAGACGGCCATTAATGGATATTGATGAGGTTCTGAAGGAAGCTGTTGAGTGAAATCCGTCCAAAAGTATTCGTGAACTTGCCAGGGAGTGTGGTGTGTCGAAAGATACTGTTAGTCACTATCTTCTCTCCATGGGGAAGGTGAAAAATACCTGTAGACTGGTCCCTCACGAACTTACTCCTCAATAATCAGCAGTCCAACCAAAGAAAGGTTTACAGAACTTTTTTGAACTTACAGAACAGGTTTGAACTCCTGCCTCATCCACCATATAGTCCAGACCTTGTACCTTCGGATTACTACTTGTTTCGATCCATGACCCATTTTCTTCAAGGGAACAAATTTGATAATTTTGCGGAAGTTGAAAATGCTGTCCAAGAGTTCTTTGACGGTCATTTTTTTTATACACCCCATTATTATACTAATATTGTTTATACATCTTAATTATTTTGCAACTGCTGTGTCAGAAAAAATACTACGGGCTTCTAAACGTGTAGATCATATTTTTTCTCTTATATTAGGATAACAAAATAAAAAAAATATTTTGGATTCGTTCTAGATTTTTTATGTATTGTTCTTTGCAGTTACGGAGAATTTGTTAATTATCGCTTATTGCAGCTAGAAAAATATTGTGCCGTCAGAGATAGAAAAAGTAAAATATTAATATTTTCAATTACTATTCTCGTACCTGCTGTATTAATAAATTAACCGTTATAACATAAGAGCCGAGATAAGAAAAACGAAATATCGGTAAGTGGAGACATAGTTCAGTGATATTAAAAGAACTCAAGCATACCAAAACAACTTACGTAGATTTATTTATTTAGGTTTGTGGATAAAGTGTTAACATTTTTTTTATTTGTTTGAAATTTTCAATTTCGACTTGATTTGTAATCACATAATTTCAAAAACGAACGTGGAGATTTTCGAATAATATTTCCTTATGAGTTTTTCTAGCTGCCAGATATATTAATAGTACATTCAGAACGAACTATTCGCTGAAGATTTTCGGGAAGATATTGAAAATCATCCGTATTGAAAACCTTCATCATAAGCTGTCAACTAAGAAACTATGCATCTTCTATTCATAATACCTAATTTAAACTGACTGAATGCATCAGATACTTACAACCTGCCCGAGAGGGGACTTTTCACATGACAACAAAAAACGAGTCTCAGCGCACCCTAGAAGAAGGTCGTGGGTTCGAATTCTTTAAGGAGGCTTAGAAATTTACTTCGTAGCAGACCCACCGAATAAAGCTTCACCTTCACACTTTGGCTAGAATAGATTGGTAACCAGCAGGATAACCCGTCCTTTATGACACAATTGAAGTACTTAAGAACGCCAAACCCCAACAAACAAGAACCCCACGTATCAAGGATGAAAGTGTATGAATTTAATGTGTAGGACTTTTTAGTTCTTCCACACCCTAACTGTCCAGACATTTCCAACAAATATTCAACGAAATATTAGGTTAATCCTATTCCTTAATCGGTCTTCATTAATAAACAAAATTAATAACGACTTTCATGTAAAAAAAAAAAAAAAAAAAAAAAAAAAACTCAGGAAAAAAAATTTCGGAATTTTTTTAGTCCTGAACTTGAAAAATTAGGAAAATTGTGTAGAAAAGGATGTTATTATTTTGAAAAATGTATTTTGCTTAAATAGATTTTCCTTTTTTTTAAAATAAATAACCTATCGTTTGAAAACGAATATTTCAAGGAAATTATTATTACAGCTATTTGTCTTACATCTGAGCTGTGGCCAAAAAGGTTCAACAAAAATGACTGATTACGAGAACCAGGGATCATGAACTACAGAAGATGATGGCATTTTTTAAATATAAAAAATTAGCAAAAGATTTTTCGACTGATAACCATAATTCAACCTCGGAAAGTTTTTAAGAGTAAAATCTCTATGTATAAATTAAAATTATTGCTTATTTACGTAACTATTAATAAGTAAAACGTTTGCTTATGAATGCAGTTTTATATTTGTTACTAAATGGTATTTCTCTACATTCTTTAGTTAGAATAGAATAATAAAACGAAGACTCGTTAAACTCCCATTAATATGATTTCTGTTTGGTTTTATACTTAATATTATCTCTAATATCCTTTTTTTATAAACTGAAAACTGGATCTTAAAAAAATAAATTGCAAATAATTACTAATGACAATCATAAAATTAATTGTTATTTATAATCATTGCTTTGATATAAGACACAAATGTGAAGCAACTACTAAGAAAATATTGGTATTTTCCATTATCAAATTTTGACAATATCACCGGAAAACAAAAATACAAGCTCCACTTTTCTCTCCCCTAGCAGCCAAATAAAGGAAGCAACAAATATGAACCTTCAGTTAGGGTTGGGCTATAGTCGATAGTTAGCACTATCGATAGGCCGATACTATCGGTTTTTCGATAGTTTCTTCTTTTTTTTCCAAAGCTATTCAATAAAGAATTTCAACTAATTTAATTAAATTCAGTTATCTACCTACTATTTGAAATTTGTAGGATTATAAATTATAAGATTATATCATAAAGATGAGAGAGAAAAAAACTAATTTATTTGAATTTTAAAAAAGGTATTTACAATTTATATGGTTACAATAATAACACAGGCCAACGATGAAAAAACATTTTTACTTAAAACACCTTATTATTCTGTTGTTTAGGGTGCTAAATCCAAATATGACACTTATTAAGCCGCATCACCTACCATTTTTTCACATTTGCACATCAATATATTAATTGTTTTATTTATTTATTTGAGAGTTTTGGAGCGTAAAACTTATTGGTCATCAACGCTCGTCTGTTCTCTACTATATTTTGTAATATAGCTTTTTTATCACTTTTTCAATAATTTTTTTTGCCTTTGAGATGTTTTGAGGTACTGATCGGCTAGCTTTTTGGCGTAGTATGGGCATTCAGTAAACATATGTTTTGATTTATTTCACAAATGGGAGGAGCCTCTTTGGTTATTAGGTGGAGATGTGTTATTCTGGAGTGGCCAATTCTTAATCGCGTTAGGATCACTTCTTCTCTGCGATATTGCGGTAGGAACTGCTCCATGGTTTTATTTCCTTCTTAATAGCCTTGAGTTTACTCGGTGGGCTGTTATCCCACAATGCTTGCCATTCTTGGGATATCTTCTCTCTAAGTTCTAGCGCCGTTAAAAAAATTTTGCCAGGTCCTGGGAGGGCTAGAGCTTCTTTTGCTGCTTTATCAGCCATATCATTACCTCTTATACCAATATGACTTGGTGACCAGATGAAGTGAACCAATTTCCTCCTTCATATAGTTTTTTGACGAGATCCAGAATGTAATGTATTCCTATGTGATCTGAATACATGTCATCATAGACCTCAAAGCGCTGAGTGAATCTGACACCAGGACAACATATTTAATGGGCGAGTTTAAGGAATATCGCAGAGCCATGGCGATTGCATTAATTTCAGCCGTATAAATATTGCAGAGTTTGTGTAATTTGCACTTATGTGTTGTTTGTGGAGTGATAAAGGCAGATGCTGTTGTGTCTGATTTGGACCCGTCTGTGAATATTAATAAATGTTGAGGTAAGGAGGATATGATATCGTCGAAGTGTTTTCTGTATACTTCAGGTTTTGTATTTCCTTTGGGATATTTTGATAGATTCAGGTATATATTAATTGTTTTGTTTGAATATATTAATTGTTTTGATTTATTACAGAATTTAACAGCTTTTATATACTACAAATAAAATTGTAAAATAATTTGTGCTGGATGTAGAAGAGTTGGCAGCACTGTTGAAACAGATATAGATGAGCAAGATGATGAAGAGTTCCAATGTGCTACAGCAAATATAGAGCCTAAACTGTTTACTCAGATTGAGCTTAACGACTTAGTTAGGGATGTTGGGTTGAAAAAAGAAAAAGCTGAATTGTTTGGTTCTAGACTAAAAGAAAATAACTTGTTGGCAGTTGTAACTAGCATATATGTGTATAGGAAGAGAGAGTTATCGAAATTTTTTGAACAAGAAGGTGATTTAGTGTACTGCTCAGACATTCCAGGTGAGATCAAAGAGTTTGGTGTTAAATACAAAAAAGAAGACTGGAGGCTGTTTATTGAATCTTCCAAAACTAGTTTAAAAGCTGTTTTATTACAGAATAGTAACACTTTGCATCTATACCTGTTGTTGCACCATTTCTGAAGATATGAAAGAGAGCTATGAAAACCTAGAAATAGTGTTGAATAAAATTGGCTATTCGGCTCATAGTTGTATGATAAGTGGTGACGGTAAAGTAACATGCTTCCTTCTTGGTCAGCAAGGCGGTTTTACCAAATTTCCATGTTTTTTGTGTGAATGGGACAGTAGAGCAAGGGATCAACATTGGTGCAGAAAGAACTGGTCTGTGAGGGAGTCTTTAATAACCGGCGAGAAGAACATTCTCCGCAAAAACCTTGTAGATCCTAGAAACATTCTCTTATCACCTCTACATATAAAGTTAGGCCTCATGAAACAGTAATATAATGCTTTATTTTTATATGAAACAGTTATATATGCTTTTTTAAATTATATAAAAAAAGAAAATTCCTAAAAGAACTAAGACCAGATTTCGATCCAGCACACAAAAATCTATTAAAATCAGCTATTAAAGTAAAAAAAAGTTTCCAAAAACATTTTTTTTTGTTGGTCTGTGTAATGAACAAATCAAATCTACAGAAAAGAAAAATAATGAAATGGTTAATTTCAAGAGTCAAGTGTGCTCCTTGAGCCACATATTTCCCGAATGAAAAACTAGCATTTCCGCTTTCCTTTGGCTTCATCTTTGAGAGAACCCTTGAGCTCTAGGAATTCCGAATTCAACTTCAAAAGAACTCGACACTGGACAGAGACAGATCAGCATTATTCTGAATGTTTCAAAAGTTAAAATTAGTAAAAAAGATCTATCGATAGTGACCATCGATGGGCATGATGAGTAACTATCGACTATCGCCCAACCCTACCTTCAGTTCAGTTTTTAATACTTCTATATCGTCGTTCAAAAACTGTAAAATGGACAAAACAGTTAATTTCTATTATAACTGCTTTTTGGTTGGATAGTCTAATCACGTAACTCAAAATAACTTGTAGCATGAATATTAATCATAAGTTTCAATAACGGTTTGAACTTTATTCTAATAGATCGTGTTCCACTTCTTTGAGGACAAAGTCCGCTGACAGCAAATCGATAGGTCACGCTAAAGGAAGCAATAGTTAATACACGAGAGTTAAGTAAACTTATATGCTAAAATAAATCCTATAAGAGAAAATTGATACGGAAATAAATGCACATGTTGTGATGGATTTACTTAAATAATCCTTTTTTTCTAGTAAGGAATGTTCAACTATTAAGAAAATCATTAACTTTCCATTATATTTCAAACTAGATTACTGATGGATCGATCTGGTAATAACGTATACACTCATTTACTTTTGAAGTCCTACTGCAATCCAACAAAAAATAGGAAGGGTGCTTATTAAACCCCAGAGGGTTAGTCCGGGAGAGAAAATCGAGTTTTTTCCGTGCACCCGCAACCAGCGCAGGCTAATTATAAATTAATGCAATAGAGAAAACAAATTGAGTATCAGTTAAATTTCACAAAACCCTTATAGAGAACTGGTTCAATTACCATTCATATAACATACTTTTTTATCAGCTATCTTGTCCAAGCACCCATTCAATATAAAACATACGGCAGGGGTTACTGAGAATTTACAAAATAATATTATAAATACTAACTTTATAATGATACAAATTAATTTAATATCACTTATAACCAATAAAGTTATACTTTAAATGTTTATGTTATGAATATTAAGGAAGTTAGTAAATGTACAAATGTAAATACATTTTTTAATGGCTACTAAATGACCTGAAAATCAGAAATTAATATGTATATATATATATATATATATATATATATATATATATATATATATATATGACAGAATAAATACATAAAGTAAAGAAATAATGAAATCAAATTGTAGTAATAAGAAATGTAATTGGTTTCATTACGAAACAGTAAATTACTGAATAAAATAGTAATGTTATTTACATCAGGACGTCTTGGTTTCAATCTGCGGGATGTTTGAGAAAAATGAATATTAAATTACATAAATCGGTACCTTCAACATTTACTAAACAAACTTTTAAACCTTCCAATTAATTACAAAAGATTCATTTATATAACAATAATTGAACCTATAGGAACGTGCTATGTTGCTACAGAGGGTTTCATTAAATACTACATGAATATTAACCATAATCAATTATGACACCATAGCCCCAACTATTGATGTCTGGCTTAAATTAATTATTGGATTCTATCCCAATTAACGTGCAAAGCAATTCAGTATTACTTACAAGAGGAGGACACACTCAGTCTCTCACGGATCTTGTTGGCAATTGTTTTGGAGGTTCCTGGTCAAAAAATATTAGACACGTATTTTGCCGTTCCAACCAATGGGCCCTAGAAGCCGAGAAAAAAAAAAAAATAGCATTAAACTAATTTATTTTTTATCTCGAGTTTAAAAAATGATATCGACATGATTCTTGCACCAAGATTTTCAGTTTTGATTGCGAATTAAAGGAAAAATACAGTCGCTCCATAGATTTTGGTTTAGGTTAATTAAATTCTAAAAAAATGATTAGTTTTTCAAGCAAACTACCTCTATAGATTTTTTCACACAAAAATTGAGGTCAGATTCTAATTCAGCACCCTCAAAAACATTAAAAAACGGTAATTCAACAAAATCAAAAAATATCATTTTTTTCACCCTCTTCGAGGAAAATGAAATTTTAAAACCGATTATTGGTTACATACCTTTAAAAAATCCGAAAAACAGCTTCTTTTGATGTATTTTAAAATTCTTGACCTATTTGGAAAAAAAAACAGATACTTGAGTTTGAAACCAGATAGGATGATGAACCCAAATACATTTCAAGCGTATTACCACCCTATATTTTGTGTAAAAAAATAAAGTTGATACGTTAAACCGTTTAAGCGTAATTCATGTTTTTATCAATTTAAACAAAAGTTGCCTACCAGTCAGGCAGATTTTGAAGCTTACAAATTTTTATTTTTCTATTTGGATGAAATTTCGTATTTAAGGGTTCTCTTGAATGCTGAATTCGAATCCGATATCGGTTCTTGTGAAAAAAAATATATTGAATATACTTCACTTGAAAAATTTTAGCTTTTACACTGTAAAATGTGATAGAAAATTCTTTTAGCCCTAGAATTCCATTTCAGCACCCTCAAAACTCAGGAAACGTATGTATATATATATAGATATCAATAAAAAAAAAAATATATATATATATACTAATTGGGAGAAATAATTTGTTACATTAATTATTATTAAAATAATTATAATTATTAATTATTTATTGTAATGATAACTTATTACATATTAATATTTACATTATATACAGACAGAACCACATATTAGATTTGATTGTTAAGTATTTACAATTTTTATTGTAAGTGTCTCCGGGGAACTTCAGCCGACAAAATACTATCAAGTACCTAGGCGTCTACCAGGGTTAATGCCTGCACTTGAAGTCAGGGCTTAATTCATAATACTGACATCATAGAGTGCCGCCCTTCTCTCAACTTGCCGTCTATATTAGTTTTTAATATAACTTTATAATTGCGTACTCATAAATGCACCCCTGACGTATGGAGTTGATTTTCGGGACTCCACTAAACCAACCAATTCATCTCGTATCCAATCCTTACAATCCAAAACCCTTAGAAAAATCCTCAATGCTTCTTATTTAGTCTTACAAACTTATCCACGAAGATCTTAATGTTTTTTATTTTTCTGCCATAGCTCAAACTAGATATCTGTACTTTCATAGTAAACTCTATAACTTTTCAAATCCTCTAGTATCTCTATCTACTCACTTCCCACTCAATTCTAGATAACCCTCGGGGGCGTCTGAAAAGAAGATGGCCTCTGGATCTTCTAATATAATACTATATTACATAGAACTCTTAATTCTAGCAATGGTTTTGCATTTCTTGTATGTAAGCATACAAGAAATGCAAACCCATGTCAAAGACATGTCATTTTTAGCATTATCATCAATATCAATTTTCTTGATGAATTCGCTTTTATATTGTACGCTGTTGTAAATTTAAATAAATAGTTATAAAAATATACCTTAAACTGACATTAAATTCTATAAAAGCATTTCTTAAATTATACTTTCTTTTTTTTCTTTTTAATTTATATATCTATTATTTCAAGCAATTTATCCTCAATCTGTTGGTAGTATTTCAATTTGAGTATTGTGTATCAGTCCTACAATTCCTGCAGGTGTTTTTTTTTTTAAATATTCTAGAAATAGGATATTTACTCGATATTTTCTTCTTGATGATTTTTTAATTGGTAAATATTTTATACATATTTTACTAGTCATTTTTAGCTCTATCGTCACATTTTCTTGATGAATTTGCTTTTATATTGTACACAGTCGTAAATTTATACAAATGGTTTGAATAATACTTTATTTTTTTCCAGTTTACATATAAATTATTTCATGCAATAAAATATATAATAAAATGGAATTATTGTCTGAGTGGCACTATTTCGTTGATTAGAGATTGTAATTTCATAATTATCCTATAACGAATAAATATAATAAAAAAAAACTGTGGTTTAGCTTGCAGTTGCATGGAATTTGTTTTAAATTATTTATAAAGGAGACTTGGTCATTTGGAAAAGAGTTCATGTTACATAATTAAATATTACAGAACCAATCCATTCTAAAGAAAAAGCCTGCACTATCAATAGAAGAGACGGGTGAATCTAGAATATTTAGAAAATTACACATTTCAACCATAAAAGTAAGAATATACGTATCGAACACGTAAAAACCACGAGACAGGTCCGTATTTAATCAAACTGTGATGATGCTTGTGCCTATTACGTATGCGAATTCAAAGCTATTTTAGTTACAAAATAATAAATAACTGAAAGTAGGACACCTCCATGACATGTACACTAAACTAGTTTCGTCAGGTTAATAAAGACAACTTATCACTAGGAAACTGTTATGATTTTACTATTACTTTTGGAATTTCATTAACATATATTATAATAATGTTGTTCTATAAAAATAGTTGTATTCATATTTGCAAATTATTTCTTTATACTGAGAATATTATCAATTAACTTTATTCTATTAATTTAATAATCTTATATCAGCACATTTTCCTTACAAAGTCTTACTTTAAAAAGTTCCTTGCCTTTTCTATGAATAAAGTCGTTCTATGGGTTCCCATCTAAGGCCTATTTCCATCTTAAATACTTATTAAATTTTTTATAAAAGATAAAGCTCTCCTTACTAATTCTGATACAAGTTTCCGTTATTATTCTACTCAATCCTACATATTAAAAACTAGACAAAAATTCTAGTATTCCTCCATTGACCAAATATAAAGATTTTTGACCTCATGATTTTTTGAAAGTTATAGACGATCATATGAATCTTCTCACTGAATTTTATACAACGTTTCCATATATGCGGGAAGTATTTCAATTTAAGTCGTACAATTCCTGCTGGTGTTAATTTTTTTTAATATTCTAGAAATAGGATATGTACTCGATATTTTCTTCGTGATACGTTTTTTTTAAAATATTTCATAAATGTTTTAATTGTTACAAAGTGCATTTTAGGGGTATCTACATTTTCTTTTCATTCTCTGTTTATTCTTGAGGTATGTCATTTGGTTCATAAATCGTTTTGGCTGCTTATTTTTATTAAATGGTCGGATATCACCTTAGCGTTCGCAGCAGCAGAAAATTTGGCATTATTTAAATAAGAAAGCACTGGATAGTGGTTTCTTGCCTTTTTTAAAAATTTAAAAATAAATAAAAGTTTTATTTACATTACTGAGCTTTTCATTCCATTTTTTTCGTTCCCTAAATAAACATTCATTTGCTTATTAATTTAGACAAATATATTTCTTTTGTTTTGCATTATTTAATTAGATAATGTTGATGGTTACTTCGGGCTATATTTTTTTAGTTTGAATAAAAATTTTATTTCTATAATAGTTATTTGTATAATTTTTTATCTGTATAACGTTTTCTTACCTAGAATACTTGTTCTAGTCTTTTTTGTGTTTACCATACAGTTCCTGTCCCCATCAAACTTCATTCATCATCACTAATTATCATGAGAGGTGCTCCTTCGTGCTTACATTTTATTTGAACGGCAATACTATATACAAAAATTTATTGCATAGAAGACTACGTTCTCCCGATGATGCACTACCTCATCGTTGTGAGGGGACCCCAGATGAAGCTAAAAGGGGATATAACAGAATACAATAGGAAGTGTGAGCGTTTGGCACTAGCCTACAATGACTGTTTTATAATCATAGAAGTTTGTCATGGCAATGATCCTCTGCCTAAAGTTAGTTCGACATCATCCTCAGCGAGAGAGAAACACTTTATTGTTTTTATGCGGTACTGCACATTTCTGATGGTTAGCGACATACCCAGCATACTTAATCAATCCAGTTAGGCACCTGATAATATTTAATAAATAAAAAAATATATCGATAACAAAAATGTCAAGTAAGCTCTACGAACTCAATGCCTCGACATCTTGTAAAAATATCTAGTTCGATATTTTATAGTCCAGTTGGAGGACTTTTGCGTAGGCGGAAATGAGTGGTATCCCCCTAAATATTTTGTATGTATGGTGAGTAGTTAGTGAAAGGATATTTTTTTTTTACTTTTAAATGTTCCTCGAAATTTAATGTTTATTGTTTTTTTTTTAATTCATCCTTTAAGAACTCTTAATGTAATATAATATTTATGTAATATTAAATCGCTTATCCGCTGGAACAACTACATAACTGCGAAATTCGTTAAAATAAGGAAAATAGCATAGAATTGCTCCCGAAAACTAAATAAATCAGTAGGAACATCGACTGAATTTTGCTCTTGCTCAAGTACGTGTAGGACTAGATGGATTATTAAAATTCAATTGAAAAAAATCTAAAAAAAAAAAAAAAACTTCCAACTTGCCTTTTTCCATTGGCAACTATATAGCCCCGAAACGGTAGGTCCTTGCGACAAATGTTATAAAAAAAATATATTTTCCGTTAAATTTCTGATCAGGAAACTGTCGGCACGTTTACGAGCTAGAACGTGTCAAAAAAAAGCCCCAACACTTGAAAAGTGTAGGTAAACGTGATTGTTTCATTCAAACCAATATAGCTCCTAAACGGTAAGTCCTAGTGACAAATGTTATGCAACAAAAAGTATTTTCGATTATATTTCTAATCAGGATTCTGTCGGCAAATCTTCTATCCGAACAACAAAAAGAGCTAGAACGTTTCAAAATTTTTAAGGTTGAAAAAAACCTTACACCAAAAAAGTATAGACACCCAGCTAAAAGACGTCAAATGTCAAAATATGTACTATCAAAAGATATGTGTTGCCATGATTTTGGTAAGGACTAACATTTGACCAATCCACAAGTTCCTATGAGCAGGTGAGAATGAAAGTAGTGTAAGTAAAAAAAAATCGAAAATTGGGATTATTAACTATTATAGCTCCTTTATCACTGCAATCGGCACTGTCAATTTTGTTAAACTCTTTATCTAAAGCCTGTAAAATCAAAATATCAAATCAAAGCAAAAACGGATATCTGTTGAGAATAAGAGTTTTGTCAATAGGTATAGGTATAGGCGCTGATTGTGGTTGAGTATACAAAACTCACTCACAATGTTTATCTTCCAATTATTGTTCAGGGGATCCTACTGACCATGAAACAGTATGTTTCCACCTGGGGGCGATATACTTAGCGTCGTAAAGACTCTAATTTGGTGTCATATTGTTCATATTTTTATGTTGATAAATATTTATTCTTTCATATTATACTATATGTGGAAAAGAATCAACAAAAAAGGCTCATCCTCGAAATGATGCACATAAAAAAAGATATTAATACCATTAACATTAGAAATGATTGTTCCAAATTAAATCAGGCTTACCACAATCTTCTAAAGGCTATAAGCTAACGATTAGGATAGATGGGCTGTTCTAAAATATTCATGTTTTGGTCTACAATTATCTAATTGCCACAATTGTAAACTTATTTAAGTGTCAAAATTCAAAATTTTTATTTATTTAGTGCCAAAATTGAAAAAAAAAAAAAAAAAAAAAAAAAAAAAAAAAAAAAAATTATTTGTAATTTGAATTATTAAAAATTTTTAGTTGAATATAATTGTTTAATAAATAAAAGAGTCAAAATACTGTTGTTGTTTTTAGGTTATTGGACTGGCTATTTTATTATTTGTAAAATGATGGTTATAAAATTGTAAAAATAGTTTTTTAGGTTATATCAATTGTTATATTAAAAGTTAAAAATAGATTGTTAAGTTTTAAATTGTTTTAGATATTTGATTGTCTATTGTTTTAGGGATTTGATTTATATATAGGGAAATATCCCCTATATATTTGTGTGTATTGTCGTGTGGGTGTGTGTGAATGTTTATATATGGTTTTTCTTTAGTTATAGATTTTATATTTTAGTTACAAATAAGGAAAAATTATGTAATTGGACCTCGGACTCTTTGGCCGGGTAGTCCACCGAGCAGCGCTGAGTACCCTGGTGTCTGACCTGGCAAGCACTTGCTGCAGGAGTCGATGGGCACACTGGCCTGGAGTTTCGGGGTACCCGGTTTTAGTATGTATCTGTCAAATTTTATATTATTAATAACTGGATGGGTGCCAATGTCAGGAAAGATATTTAAGAATGGTATTATTTCCAGTTCTGAAGAGGATCCCATTAAATAAGGGGTCGAAAGCACATCAATAAAGAGAGGAGAGAGAGAGAAGGAAGGAAAAAAGGAAATGTATAAATGTATATATATATATATATATATATATATATATATATATATATATATATATATATATAATATATATTTTTAAACAACATATTGTTAAATATGAAGGACCTATAACCCGATTATTGTAAAATAGTTTATATATATATATATATATATATATATATATATATATATATATATATATATTTTTTTTTTTTTTTTTTTTAATCTGTTCGGTAAATGAAATAAATAAAATAACTTATATCCAGTATTATTTGGCACGTGTGATTGACAATAATAAATAATCAACAACCACTGAACTTCCGACAATCATGTGTTCTAAAATTAAAGGATAACAACCACCACCTTATCCAACCGAAAAGGGGGGGGGGAGACGAGTAATTCCAGAAATTACGTTGAGCCCTAGTGGATCAAACTAATTGCAGCGCAACACGTTACAGTGATATCAGCTTTTATTGTAACAGCTTGTTGCATCACCTTGAGAGATGTCTCTTCATTTAACCTCATTAAAAATGACGTCATGGAGTTGCGATTGAGTTATGAATCAGCCCCGTTAACCGATTTAAACCACTAATTAATGGATCATACATTTATAGTAGTGTTAAAAATTAAACAAAAAAAGATCTCTTATAGACAATCCTAGTTATTTGAAGGATAAATCGATATTGATGTCGAGCAACGTCGGATCTGAAAGAATTATTATAATAGATCTTAATTGGATAAGGAAAGTTATCTAGGGAAAACCATAGTGACGCAGAAAGTGAAATTAGATTTTTAAAATGACCTTTGACGTAAACACTTTTGAGCCGAGCTTTATACTGGGACGTCCCAAATCTCAGCAAACAATGGTAAATTATGTAACAAATTTCGGTTTTGAGCACAATTAAATATTTATATAATCAATATACGCAATAATAATATGTTAGAAAAATATATGCTGAGTAATAAATCATCAAATCATTGACAACTTAAAGCAATAAATCAGGCGTAAACTTTCAAAATGGGATGAATCCACTATTTCCCAAAAATAAAATTTTCTCTTAATTTGATAAATTTTTTTCTCCCCTATCGATTGGTAAAATTGTTTTCATTCTAAACGAACTAAGTGCCATTATAATTTATGTATTAAAACCTCCTAGCCAGTGGCATTTTAAATTTATAAAAGCTAAAATGTATATTTTGAAGAAAAAAAAATGCAAATTCTACCATTTAAATAAAGTGTATATAGTTATAGTATAGTTACATAGAGAAACTATAGCATTGACACAGGTAACTTCTTACCTGTTACAGACAGGGCCGTCGCGACGAGGGAGGGAGGTCTTCGATCCCTCCCCATATTGGCGAATGATTAAAAGTTGGTAATTTTTTGTTTAAAAAAATACGCCAGCAGGTAAAATTCCAAAAGATAATGGGAAACCCTGTCAAGATGCGAAAAAAATATCAGTGAAATGAAATTACCAACTCAAAAAAACTTATTCAACAATGGACGTTTCAAGAAAGTCTTATTATTATTGTAGTTATCGTTCAATAAACGATTCAACTGATTCAATCATTTTTAATTCTTCCCTTTTAACGTTTTTTTCCTTTGCCTTTGGTACTTGGTACTTGTTTTTTTAAGACGATATTTTTTATTAATAATAATAAGTGTCAAAGTGTGAGGGATGTGCGTAAAAACCATAAAGCGTAATACCTATTACAAGTACTAAACTACTTTATTTATTTGATAACATAATTATAGTAATCCTCAAGTTTCCAAACAAATATCAATATCAATACTTTTTCAAAAAAATAAATAATTTAATAAAATGTATTTTATTATAATATATCTCTAGTTCTTCATGTAGGAACTTCTTTCTACTCAAATGAAGATCTTTCAGGATTTCTTTCCCGAAACTTAGGTAAAGTGGCATCAAAGGTCTTTACTATTTCAATGGAAAAGACGGCAATAGAAACAACCTTATCCAAGATCGCTGGTTCGCAGCCCGGCAGATGACCTTAGGATTTTTTAAAAGGATAAAAAATCCTTAGCTATGCCGTCCTTCGGAAGGGACGTAAAATGGGGGTCCCGAGCCTGTGCGATGTCAGGTACTCGTTAAAGATCCCTATCCTAATAATACCTGGATAGGCAAAATTTAGGACTCCCGCCGTAGCATCGTCCGATTAGCCATAGCAGCATAAAGTGACGTTAAACGAAATGAACAAATAAACAATCAAACAATAGAAACAACCTTCATCCTAAATTATTTTTGAACTCGAAAAATAAAACACAGAAACTTGTACAACTGAGTAGCTCGAATTCTTGGAAAACACCGAACCACAAACAATGCTATTAACTTACACATTTATGCTGTTTTCTAATTCCATTCCTATTCGAGTGACATTTACAACTAGCTGGATACAACTAGTGTAAATATATTAAAGTCCCAGTTAAATGTGGATCATTAAACCAACTTATATGCTAAATATCCTAATTATTTCTGTATGACACATTTTATTATATCCATTTTATTTTTTTCTTTATTCATTTCAAAGTCTTTTATAACATTTTGGTCACATATTTTTCCCTCTTTCTGATCATCATCATTTATTTTCCAATGTATTATTTTCTCACTTTCTATTAAACTCTATTTATATTGTCCCACATTTCATGAATTAAAACATTTCTCAGTTTTTTCTGATTGATAAAAAAAAAAAAAAAAATCTGAAAATAAAATAATTGCGTAAAAACGATCACTTTTTTTATAATCAGAATTTGGGCATATTAGATTAAATATATGAAAACATCATTCATACCCGTAGACTACTAGCTTTCTCATATTTCCTTCTGAGAAAGTCACCGATCTTCAAATGCCGAAAGGCAATCCAAGATCCTAAACTATAGATCTTGTATGTTTGTAAACAAAAATAAATGGAGGATTAGAAAAATCTGAGAAAGCAAGTAGTACGTTTTTAGTACTGGTATTTTTTTCAAGCCGGAGTTCCTTATCAGCACCCACGAACTCTTCCACCTGATGAAGCTTGGAGCGATCTTGCTGACATTACCACGTCATTCGCAAAAGCCAGATGTAGGGTTAGGTGGATGAATACCAAGACTGACAGTATTTCATCTTACCGTCATATATATTTCATTTTATTTTAATTTTTTTATGAATACCTGTGTATTGTCTAGACGAGTACATACTGAAGAGCTACATTACATTCATTTGATTTTTCCAGTATTCGCCTTACTGAAAATAAATGGACAGTGGTAGCCCGTCATGGTCCAAAGCCATATTAGTATTCTTCTACTTTTTTTAGACCGTTTTACCAATCTCCAGTTGATCGTCATGGAGATTACTTTGTAATAAAAATTCCTAGGAAGGGTATTCTCTTGATAATTTCCACATTCCCATTTTTTCATATTGGGCAGACTAGTGACAGACCATTTTATTCTTTCTAAGTCAGTACCTCAAATATAATCTGGTGCACATCCTTCCAGATATAGTTTCCTGCACACTTTAGCAACTCTGGATGTAGGGCCTCCTCTCCCGGTGCCTTATTATTTTTGTCGTCCAAGATTACCTCAATTATCTCCTATACTTCAGATGTAGTATTTTCTTCTCCTATAGAATCTTCCTCCTTTCGCATAACGAATAGCTATTTATTCTAATCCTAGAAATTCCTCTTTATCATGAAGTAGGTGATCCTGATCTCTGTTACTCAGTCAGAGAAAAAAATGTATTAAGTATTTAAACCGTGGCTCGACTTCGAGTTCGGAGACCCTCCTAGGACAAATCCCGGCACTATAAAGTGGATACTCTAAATTGGGGAAACAATCTGGCGGCTGAGCGTGGTTTCGAACAAATCTCCTCCATTTACTAATATTGGCCCAGTAGCAGAACATCCGTACCTAAATACTGAACCCAAGAAACTTCATGGGTTTTTTTTTATTTTGTTCTTTTAATGTGGAAAATTGAGTCCAGTCATATATTTAGACAGTTACATGGGATCTCGTTCTATCAATCCGATAAAAGCAGTGTATTCTTTACCACGGCAATAGAGACAGGCATGAACGAGACCAAATCACGTCCAAAAACCATGACATTGGAGTAAATGAAAATAACCGAACTTTAACCTTCGATGAGGTTTGGTGTTGAAAAGGAGTTCGAACCTCTGAGTTCTCTAATTGTTATAATCGTTTTAAAATACAATATGAAATTGATATTAGTGAATACAATTATAAATATAAATGGTATCATACAGAAATGAAGAGAGCATCGCATGTTGTTTCGATATTTTGTCATCATTCATTTACACCTTTTGGTTTTTTGCATTTACATATTTTACATATTATAATCAGTGGAACCACTGAAATGAAAGCAAAACATGAGTAACTGTTACATAATCTCGACAACAGTCTGTGAGGTCTCCTATTACCGAATATTGCTACCTCAAAGCGTAACTCGAGTATAGTTGGTGATAAAGGGACAAATCGATATACCTCAAAGTGGCAATGTGGGGGGAAAGTCGATATCATACGTGTTATACTGATCAATCTTTGGGCTTAAGTGATGATAGACGAAAAGTATATTCGCTGTTTACCACTTTATTATATATGATCCGCGGTTTGTAATTTGTTTTGGCTCATTACTACACATTTATATTCAGATTTTTTTTTATTTCAGAAAGGACCTTCCTGTAAAATAATTTTTCTAAAAATATTGCACCACTTCGATGTTAAACAAAGAGAATATTGTAAGCAAACAACCTTGAGACCATGATCAATCTGTTTGATTAAAATAATCAATTTGTTTAGCTGAGAAATCATTTGCACAAGAGCTTCCTTCATTAAAATTATTCATAATTACTTTCTCATGAATTGGTACCTTAATAGTTACTAATTTAAAATAGTTAGGTTGGCTTCTGCTAGGTTGAAAATAGGCTTCTGATTATTAACACTACAATGAATGTCATTGTTAATTTTTCGAACTCGAATCAATTAAACACAGAATATTTCTGATTGTGTTCTCTTTCCTTGAAATTATGTTTCAGACTTGGCCTCGTCCCATCCCAATACCTGAATACTGGCTGTAGCGTTGGGATCAGCTCTCCGACGAATTTAGTGTAATTTGGGACCAGTTTCGATCGCGGAAAGATCATAACATAAAAATATGTCAGTTGCAGTAGAGTTATACGAAAATGCCATCCATGAGTAATGCGGAACGACAATAGAAATAGAGAAAATGTGTACCAGGAATAGGAAATTGAAGAGAAGCAGTACAAAACCAATAAGACAAGCACAGCTTATAAAGGCTCAACTGTAGCACCACCAAAGAAGATTTCGTTTTTTGATTTAATATTAGGTAAATTAATAGAGAAGACTTGATAAGCTAATAGGAAAAATGATTAACATACCAATACCAACTACTGATTTATAAGTACTAAAAAAAACACACAAAAAAAACCCAAACCCCGAGCTACTATTTTGTGTAGGATACTGTTTAACGAATCAATAGTAAATTCAAAAATATTAATTTCATAAATGTTTAACTGTTTGTCGTTCTTGTTCTGCAGGATTTATTTTTTTAATATTTATCTCAGACCTCATTAGACATGAATTAAGCTT
This sequence comes from Euschistus heros, assembly GCA_003667255.2. Lineage (NCBI taxonomy): Eukaryota > Metazoa > Arthropoda > Insecta > Hemiptera > Pentatomidae > Euschistus > Euschistus heros. Next base: position 3,985,961 of record RCWM02000046.1, read on the forward strand.
TGTTGATCTACTAAACCATCCAATCCATCTCCTATCCAATGCTCCCTACTTTGTCACCAATTAAATTATACATAAAGATCTTAATGTTCCATATTTTGGTGAGTAAACTCCATAACTACTCAAATCCACAAGTCTGATCTTGCTTCCCTCTCGATCCCCGATAGCCCTCCAGTACGTCTGAGAAGACGACCTACAGACCTTGTAAACTTTTAATTGACGTACTACAAATGGTTAGCTCTTTACAAGTCATTGTAATCATTTTCACATATTTATTTTATATGTATATAGTATACAGTTATCAATATCAATAAAAAAGTAAAAATTATGGCACAAAGAGTTTCATAGGCAATATTACGATATCGTACCCCCGAAAATAAAAATTTAGGAACTTCTGATCTTAGTTAATTTTCAGTGTGAATACGATTTTTATTTTTCATAGGTGACATTCAGTTCATAATCAGTTAAAATTATCACACGGTGATATAACCAACAGTGTGACTTAGACATCACAAAATTATTCTAAAATCTCTACAAAAATTCTTCTAAACTCTAAACGTTACCAGTTCAGAATATAAGAAAGAATGTTCTCTCTCAGGAACACTGTAAATGACAAAACCTTAAGAGCAGTCAAGTGTGTATTTTTCTTGAAGTGCAACTTTTAGATAATTATTTTGTTTAATCTTGAACATTTTTGTTTATTATTTTTGTTAAAATGATTGAATAGATTTTAAAGTGTAAAACCCTTTCGTTATCAACGCTTTTCTGGCTTAATTCTTTATGTGATATCAAAATTCGTAAATTTAAATTATCACTACATGCATATTATATATATATATATATATATATATATATATATATATATATATATATATATATATATATATATATATATATATATATATATAATAAGGTATTATAAACACTATACTATCGTTTAGTATATACTTTAATTATACTATATAATTTTTTTTTTTTTTTTAGTTGAAAATTTTTTATTTCATTTATAAAAATCTATCAAGCAATAACCGTATTATGATTATCTTAATAAAACTAAGACAAACCTATTATTTGAACAAAAAACGATTTCGCATTTTGGTATTATTATATTTGAACATAAAATCAGGGATATACGTAATCAATAGAGGTCATCTTCAAAGTAAATTTAAGACGGTTTGACCAAAGGTCGTATATTTTACAGTTCATAAAATTCCATAAATATATTCTTATTAATTTATAAGTTTTTCTCATTCATTTTCAAGTAAGATCTTATAAAAATTACAGTTTAGAAATGGGTATTTTGTTTTCAAAATACCTTACATTTGATAGCAAACAAGCCTAAGTGTCCAATAACAATTCTAAAGGTTTGTGATAAAATTGGCGAGTAATGACAGATAATATTATCACAAATTAATAGTCACGTCTTTATTATGTATTCTTTATCTGTAAAACAACTATATTCTGACAGCTCAACTTAATATCCTGTTAACACTTTGTAGTCGCTTGTCAGAATGAAGGAATTTGATTTCATAACAAGTTTTGTTTTTTTGTGTGTGTGTACACAGTTAGAGGACGTGTAAAATAAACAAAAACTAATAATAGGAGCATTTAATAATCAACATATACTCCAGTGAACAATCCAATCCTTTAGTCGTATAACAGATTAACGAACATGATTAATGGCACATGAAATAAAATTCAGGAAGAAAATATACTTAAGAATAAAATATATTTTTTGATTTGATATTCAGCTCAAGGTATTAATCAATAAAATAACGTTTTTATAATTTATAATAAAATTCAAGACTGAAAAACTTTTAAAATGCTATAATAAATGTAAAAAATATAAATTCATCTAAAAATATCATTAATAACTCATATGTTCTATGAGTCATAATGAATTCTCCTAAGTACTTTCGCAGTTTACAAGCTGCTCGTTATGAGGTCAAGCTAATCGTGCGGTTTCGGCTTCTACTACGTCATTAAATTAAAATTTCAATAATAGATATAATAAATAATTCAAAATACTTACTCAACTCTTGGGTACATTTCGAAAAGATGTAGCGAGACCCTCACTGAACCGCACTGATCAAAACCCGGACTAAGACTAACAATGCCAGGCGATCTATTCTGCCCCCGCTCCTGTACCACGGCCGTCTTTACATCAGATGTTGTAAATTTGTTTTAATTTTATTGCTAGCAGTAATACTTATTTCCTTTCTGATTCATTGGCTGAGATGGTAGCCGTAATCTGTAAAAATACTTCTAAGACAAAAATGAGATAGTAAGTTATTAATAAACTGAAAGAAATATCAGGATCCAGGATAAAGTTTGTGTCTGTGATAAGTAACCAAAGATTAAATAGCTTAATCGATGAAGCTGCAGTAGTTATCTCTAATTGCAGGTAGACAAAAAAGAAAAAAAGATATGATGAAAATATCACAGATCGAAAATTATTTAATAATTTTAAAAACGATTTTTTTTTTTTTATTATTTTTTTTTTTTACATATTATATTTTATTTCTTATATAATTGCTACAATTTACAAAATTATAATATACAATAAAATAAAAAAATAATGCTAAGCAAACTTCCAAAATTTAAGACTGATTCTGATTTTTGTAGTTTCACAATAAAATCATATTTTATTATGTGAAATATAGTTAGTTCAATTATTAGTAGTGCATATTTACTTCTTATTTTCTACAGTAGAATTATTAAAGTGAACAAACACTTTTGAATTATCAGATCCAAAACTTTTAACTTAATATAACTTTAACTAAACTGACTAAACTAACTTAACCATTAACTTTTTGATGACTGACGGACATCGACAGTGGGAGTTTTGATTTTCGGGTCCCGTTCGGAAGTGGTCACATCAAAAGGTTCCGACGTGTTTTCAAATGAGTCTGTTTTGTAGCCCAGTCAAATAAGGAGTTTTATGCAAAAAATCTCGGAATGAAAGGGATGAAGCTGAATTTTTGCATATACCTTGGTTTTGGCCTGAATAAGGGGCGAAAAGTCACCGACCTCAGTCAAGGAGTGCTGAAATGAGTGGCGTTGAGTTCATCAAATATGCGATAATTTTTTACTTCACAGCGAGCAGTACTTAGAAGGTAAACATTCTAAAGTACATTTTTGGATATATCTCAAAAACAGTAGGCTTTAAAAAAAAAAAAGCGCTATAGATCAAAATTAAAGCTAATTAAATATCCTATAAAATTGTTTCTACACATCATTGTCCAATTTTAAATGGTTTTCGAGATGTACGTTATTAAAAATCAAGAATTATCGAGAAACAAAATTTTTTACCTCCCTTTTTGTCAAACATTTGCTTCATGTGTCAGAAACGTGTATATGAAATTAAAGAAAATTTAATGCTCTATAACTTTGTTTCCGACATTTTTTTCTGATAAACGATCGTGGAAGGCACTAGAAGCAAATATTTGTCCGCATCGGTGCCCACTTCTACTTGTCGCATTATTTCGAAAACGGTTGACGAAAACTTTCTGAATTGACGTCCGAGGCATAGAAATCGAAATATTTAAAAAAAAAAAAAAAAACATTTTTTTTTTTTTTTTGACCTTTGACCTTAAATATCTAATGAAGCTAACACGCTGAGGTCAGTGACTTTTCAACCCTTATTTATAAAATCAAAACGAAGGTATTTATGTGCAAAAATTCAGCTTCATCCCTTTCAATCCGAGGTGAAAACCTCATTTGACTGGGCTTTAGTGGAAACGATTTTGCTGTATTTTTTTTATTTTCGCCTTGCTAGATATGAATTTTATAGTAAGTAAATGAAGTATTTTTATAGATAAGAAATTTGTTTTTGAAACGCTAGATAAATTAGCATAGGTATATAATATATGTATATATTAGGCTGATATATTCGTTATTTATTGGTTATTTCAGATCATGTCTGAAGGTGGTAAAGGTTTCAAAATGCAGTGGACTACTGATAAAATCTGTACATGTTGGTTGTTTATTGAAGAATGTTGTGCTTAAACTTCTTCGCGACAACCAGTGGAAAAGAATCGTAAACAAAACCAAACCTGAAAAAGATATAGCTGCTTCAATGAAACAAGAGTTTTGGGTTTCCTTCAGTTTATTTTTTGTTTTTCAGATTCTAGAAAACACAATCTCAAATATCCGGTTAATGGAAAACCCCCTCTAAAAATAGTATAAAAATACGCCAGCGTACCTCAACTGATTTAAAGTTTAATAACCTAAATGGGTACAGATCCACTATACTGACCCAAATACAATTCAAAAGTGTCATATCCTGAGATATGATTAAATTCTCAATTGTGTCGATAACATTTATTAATTCCCTACATTAGAAAATTGAAGGATTTCCAAAGAATTGGATTAGAATTCTAACTTTAATAAATATTCTTTTCTAAAAAGAAGGAAAAGTTCATTCAACAAGAATTTCCTAAAAAGTAGTCTATTATTGGAAACAATATTTTTATAATGTTAATTTATATTTGTAGATACTAGCCAAGCTTAGAGAAATGAGTTACCATTCAGCACAGAGGTCTCAGACAAAAAAACAAATAAAATAATGTATATTGATGTGTACCTGATTAGAGAACTGTTAAATTTATTATTAGATTTCATAAACAGGGTGAGTATATCTTGTGTAAAAAAAAGAATTGGGTGAAACTAGATAAAAAATGTAGCAAAATACCGCAATCTCACCTTCCTATTCCAATCCGTTGCAGACATACGATAAATCAAAGACTTTGTTGAGGAAACCACGTTTTTTCCTATAAAAGCTGTAATATCTCCATTTTGTTTAAATATTTTTCGAATTTTGACCACATTTTCGGATTTAGCATTAAATTTTCTAAAAAGCTGAATAAATCTAACCTTGAATTTTACAAAATTGGTATCTAAAAAATAGCTTGATCTCCACCTTATTTGGGGAAGTCACCATGTCTTATATTACTCAACGCTCACCGTTTTTCGAAAAAAAACTATCCACAAAACGTCAAATCTCACAAAAACTTGGAAATTTCATCAGCTTTTGAATGATATGTTAAACGTAATGATTTTGTTTCAATTTCCACGGGTAAAGTCACTTTTGAAACCGAAAAAACATTCGGTGTTCTCATTTGGCAAACAAATCAGTTCTTTGTGTAAATAAAACATTATGATAATCCCTTAATGAAAATGTGCATTTTAAACATAATAAACTCTTCATTGGAATAAAAAAAGAAAGAAAAACATTATTGTTTAATAGAAAATAAAGGATAACTGTCAATAAAGTGACACCAGTTCAGAGCATCTTATGATATTACATTTATCTATTTATCTATTATTTAGGATTTATTTTATTAGATTTTCAATGTAATGTTTAAAATCCTATGATAATGAACATAGATCTCAATTTCGCCGTTAGCTTCTGAATGCAGATTGTGTTGAAGAATACTATTTTTTTAGGTTAATTTTATGGGCAGATGAGGCTGTTTTTACAGGGGAAGGCATTTCTACCGTTCCATGTGGAGTATCGTTAGTTTATTCATCTTTGTATTGCTGTCGAATAGTGTTGAAAAATCATAGTTTGCCCAACAGATTGAATGATGAGATTACTAAGATTTGTTACAATATATCCTACCACAACTTTATCACGATATTCCACCTGAAGTTCGGCAAAATATGATTTTCCAACACCATGGTGCTCCTCCACTTTATTCGAAAGCAATACAAATATAAACCAACGATATACATGGATAGTTAGGTTATATAGTTAGGCCTTCCCCTGTAAAAACTGACTCATCTGCCCATAAAATTCTCCTCAAAAAGTAGTATTCTTCAACACAATCTGCATTCAGAAGTTATCGGCGAAATTGAGGTCTATGTTCATTATCATTGGATTTTAAACATTACATTGAAAATCTAATGAAATAAATCCTAAATAATAGTGAAATAGATAAATGTAATATTATAAGATCCTCTGATCTTGTGTCACTTTATTGACAGTTATCCTTTATTTTCTATTAAACAATAATTTTTTCTTTGCTTTTTATTCCAATGAAGAGTTTATTATGTTTAAAATGCACGTTTTTATTAAGGGAGTATCATTATGTATTTTAAATTACATATATAGGATCTAACATAAATTTAACCCGCTTTGAGATAGAAAAATTAAATTTATGATCTGACATATTCTTGGTTATAGTGCTTAAAAAATGTGCTTAAAAAAAACTTGGATTTCACAACAGTACGTGGTTTTTAGCGTGCTATGAATGTGTATTTAAAGGGACTCGATATACAGATTCTATTAGTAAATCTAACCAGCTTTGATATAAAAAAAATGAAATTTTGGATTGGACAAATAGATTCGGAGTTTTAGCCAAAAGAGTAACCGTAATGTGTTTTCGCGGAGGAATGGCTGCAATTTAGCCAATCTCTACAATGTTTTCAAGACCATAATTTCTTGAAAAATGGTTTCAGAATTGTTTTCATTTCATAGGTACTGGTTCCAGCTTTGAGATAAGGTAAAAAAAAGTTTACTTGGGTTCAAGGACAGTGTTGATAAATCAGTCTTGATTTACGGAATATGAAAATTTAGAATCAGAAGGACGACAATCACCTATATATCTATCCCGAAAGTAGCTTTCCAGGTACCAAACCTTTAGTTGTCTATTGTTAACATAAAGAAATCATGTCAAGATTCCAATTCAAGATACATTATACATCGATTTAAGATGGACGGTCATCATTTATAAGAGGATAGTAGATTAAGTAGTCTAGTTGGGACCATATTGAATTAATAAAGTTCAAAGAATAAATCAATAATGTATTTTACATGAGGATGTCATGCTTGCCCATTTCTTAGATGGTAGTAATCCTTAGAGAGCTTATAACTCTTTGGTTTACCATTACAAAATCTTTTCATACTATCGATAGTTAGCCCTCACAATATAGCAGTTCTAAAACCTTTTGTTTATAAACTTTCACTGCTAGTAGGTCTTGCCGCTGGGTGGAGTTCTTAACGTTTAAATTGTTATTCGTACCCTTTTACTAATAAAAATGGATGAAGATTATGATGACGATAGACCATGGGATGGAGAAATGGGAGATGATGTGAGTTTCATATATATATTATATGTTTTTCTTATATTAACCATATTATTTTTATATCTGATTTTATTTTTATTTTAAAGTCGGATGCTGGAGAGGAGGCCATGGATAATCCTCAAGAAGTTTTAAGAGAATGTTTGGAAAAGTTTAGTACTCCAGACTATATCATGGAACCGGGAATATTTTCTCAATTAAAGAGGTTTAGGGTTTTTAATAATTACCATAATTTATTTATTCTAATACAGTGTGTTATATTTTAATCTTTAACTCTATTGAAAACATGATCGTAACTTCATCTTTCCAGATACTTCCAAGCTGGAGGAAACCCTGAGCAAGTCATTGAGTTATTATCACATAATTATAAAGCTGTTGCCCAAATGGCAAATCTAGTTGCAGAATGGCTTATACTTGGAGGTTAGTTTAATAGTTGTTTTGTCCCTATTTCAAAAGTAAGTAGAAATGGAGAAATTGGCAGGAAATCTGATGTGATTTCCATGATAATATTTTTGCACACCATTATTTTTAGTAATTTTCTTTGACTATTATTGTTCTTATTGAATACAAGATAGTGATCTGTGAAAAAAACTCATTTTGATATAATTGTTATAATTATTTCATGAAAATTTCACGCCTCTCGGTTAAGATCTGATCTCCTGGCCACAGTTTTGGAGATGATACTTTACTTCTTTGACATTTTATCATTGCTCATTTTTTAAAAACGATTTTGTTTTTATAACCAATTTATTTTTTAAGTACTTTTAATATAAATGTATATATTTTTATTTATTTATTTTTAAACAAGTGGCTAGAATTTCAATACTTTCTACTTATCAAAAATAAGTTTACTTGTAAGTCAGTAATAATCAATTAATTTCTTCTTTGGTGATGATAGTCTCCATCATTGCAATAAACATACTGTAATTAGCCGCCCCTATTAGCTAAACTTACTGTTTTTAATGAAATCAAGGAGATTTCTAACATTTTTTAAACTATAATAAAGGTATGGTCTACTTTTAACATGAATGGAGAAGAAGATAATCAGGGATGCAGTCAAACAGAAATACCACGTCTAGTAGAGAAACTTTGTGTTCCAATGTTTCGTCTTTTTAAATTTGCCAATGCAAATTATTTATCATTTCGAGACCTGATAAAGTAATAAACCTTCTTCTTTCGAGTTCGGCCATCTGTGGACCACGTTCAACAATTCATTGCTTACTCTTCCATTCCCTCCAATATTTCTTCATTACCTCTTGCCTGATGTTTTCTCGTTTTATCAGACCACTGTCTATTATTTCAATCATAAACCTTCATCACTAACTTATTGCACTCAGTACTTATTTGTCTAATCTCATCTATAAAATGATCCATTTTGTTTTTCCAAAATGATATCAACATTTGATTTCTCAGATTGTAAGTAAAGTATTAAATTGGTTAAGAGTTCTGATATGTTGGAGATGAAATAAAAATTAAAAAGTAAGTTTATAAGGAACGCATATTGATGTGTCCTAAAATCAGAGTAAATGCGAAAGATAAAAATCATGCTTTTGTGATGGTCTTATGAGTTTGGTGGAGCCAGAGTAAAACATTACTGCCTCATTATTTTATTAAATATAATTTTTAAACATATTATGTGATTGATATATGAAAAATAAGATTAGTTCTTGTCTTGGTTATAAAAAGATATAAATGTGTCAAAAAGTTAAAACAGATTATGAATTCTTCTATGAATATGCAATATTTGTAATGTTCAATATAAATATTTGAAGATATTCTGTAGTATCTTTAATATGGTAGCTTACTTTTGAAGTTTATTGTTTGCTTAAAATTAGTTTGCTATTAGCTGTATGTTATTATTAGACAAAAAAATATCATTAAAAGCTTACATCTTTCATATAATTTTTAATTTTGTGATAATATATATTTAATGCACAATAAAAAAACTATTAATAATAATAAAAAATAATCCCCTACACCATGCTATGTGATCTGCCACCTATACTTCATGGAAGATAAACCTAGGTCATTGCCATTGCTACTACTGTTAGCAGTACCCTCCATTGTATTCTCCACTCTTCATCATCTTCTGTTCTGTGACAAAGTCCCAAATACTTCCTCCTTAACTGGACTGATAATTGTTCATGTTTCCTTATTTTGATAAGTTCATGTAACATACCTTGCTTTTGCACCAGAAAGAATTGTTAAATCAAATAAAAAATTCCCTTAAAAACTATCCAAGTAGTATTCTTTTTATACTCAATTGTATCTTTTTTGTTAAAACATAAGTATTTGAATGAATGTACTTTATAAGTTTTACTTAGTGTAGGTACCTTATCTGTGTATTTACATTACATTGTTCTACACCAGAACTATATAAACTAAACTTATTATTATTTATTTCCAAGGTGTGAAAGTTCAAACTGTCCAAGCTATGGTGGAGAATCACCTGAAGGAAATGATATTGAAAACATTTGATCCCAAGAAAGCTGACACAATTTTTACTGAAGAAGGAGAAGTAAGTCTGGACAAAATTTATAATTATTTTATTATTATTAAAATTAGTTATTATTATTTTTTTCTATATTAATTTATATTTTTAGACACCAGCTTGGCTTACAGAAATGATTGATCATCCCACATGGAGATCTCTTATTTATCGTTTAGCAGAGGAATATCCTGATTGTTTGATGCTAAATTTTACAATAAAGGTACTTCTATAAAAAAAAGTAAATTTTATATATATATAGTTTATATATATATATATATATATATATATATATATATATTTTTTTTTTTTTTTTTTTTTTACATCTACCCTTTGGGAATATGAATGGTGCTTTAATAACCCAGTAATTGTTGTAAGTAGAGATGTAATGGATAGTAGTTTGGCCAGATATCTGGTGAGGTTCTAGGCCGAATATCCGGCTACCGTAGTGTCTGTAATGATTCAACCAGAAGTTATGGAGACAGTGGATGCTGTGAGGCGGATTGTAACCCATTTTAATCACTCTGTTATTGAACAAGAAAAACTTCAAGAAATTAACTTGCCAGATCACCAACTTGTGCAAGACGTCAGCACTAGGTGGAATTCCACTTATTATTTCATGGAACGACTTTTAGAACAGAAACGAGCTGTATCCTTGTATTTTACCGACCAGGATACCTTAAATAACTTGTTGCCAGCTCAGTGGGATTAATGGAGCAATGTATCAGACTCCTCAAACCATTCGAAGAGATCACTAAAATTACTAGCTCTGGTCTTTCATGTATATCTGAAGTAATACCACATGTAGTAACACTGATTAAATACCTGGGAAAGGAAGAAACTGCAGTAGGAACACCGAACTTACTAAAAATAAGGTTGTCACTAAAAACTCAGCTTGAGCAACGTTTTGACTTAAAAGAGAATGACAAATACTTGTTTGCAACTTTTCTAGACCTGAGATTTAAGACCATTTTCTTGGGATTTGCTCGAGCCAAAAGAGCAAGACAAACAATTTTATTACAAGCAAACGATATTGATATTATAAATGGTTATTCCCCACCTGCCAAGAAGACTAATAATCAAAGTGGTAGTGACAGTGAAAAAATCCACAACAGTTTCTGGGACTGCTTCAACGAAGTTGCAAAAGGATCAGACCAATCTCTTGACATTGGGAAAAGCTCTGCAGCAAATGAGATTGACTATTTTTTGAAAACTGTTCATCTGGACCGAAAAGAAGACCCTTTCGAGTGGTGGTCAACCAACACCAAGCAGTATCCAATTCTATCAAATATTCTAAAAGTATATCTCTCATCTCCTTGCAGCAGTGTCTACAGTGAAAGGCTATTCTCAGTGTACGAAGCACACCCCAACCATTTACTGTCAATTCACGCTGAAAAACTTGTTTTTATTCACTACAATTTGTCGTTAATTAAATATGTCTACTGATTTTTTATATAAAGCTCTATAAATAACTTAAGTTTGTACTATAATACAATACTACTCCATATTAATACAACTATTTAAATCTTAAAGGTGTTTATTCATTTCATTTACATCATTAAGTATCCTGTATCTGGCCGAATAATAACGAGTATCCCGCCAGATACCGGATTCTAAAAAAAAGGCTGGATACCGGATAGTAACAGGATATCCGTTACAACTCTAGTTGTAAGCATGTGAAGTTCTTGAGCTTAATGTAAAAATCGAGAAATGTTATCATTGTTGAATCATTTGTTATACACCCCAGGTGTAGTCCAATATGTATGTGGGTGGGATAGTGCAAAAAGTGTAATCTTGTCCATTTTGGATTTCCAGTGAAGTTTAGTGGGTAGATATACTAAGGCTTAAATGAAAACATTAACCTTTGAAGTTTGATTCGACTATCATATACTTTTGTTTTATTTGTCATTGTTTTTTACCTTAATAAAACATTTGTGAATAAGCTTGCCCCATGTAATGATTCTTATGTTATCTGATAATTCATTTATTTATCCTAAAATTAGTACAGGCAAAGTTCACCTGAGTTACAAACAATAGCAATTATAAATCAAGCTTAGTAAAACTTAAATGTGTAAACCTTATTTCATTATTTGATGCCTTTTTTTTTTTATTTAGTAGTATCTTGTTTGCAGTTGATATCTGATGCTGGATTTCAAGGGGAAATAACTAGTATTTCTACTGCAGCTCAACAAATTGAAGTATTTTCAAGAGTTTTAAAGACAGCAATATCAGGATTTTTAAATACTACTGATGACTGGCAAAAAAGTATTGAAGAGTGTGCTGTAAGTTTTTTTAAAAATTAATTAAATGCTTAATATTGGTTTTTATTTACTTATTTGAGAGTTTTGTGAGCGTAAAACTCATAGGTCATCAACGCTCGTCTGTTCTTGATAGAAATTTATCTATATTTTGTAATATAGCTTTTCTCTATAAAGGAGGGCTATCACTTTTTCAATTATTTTTCCGTCGTTGCCCAGCGCCTTTCAGATGTTTCGAGGTATTCCAGATTCGGTTAGCTTTTTGGTGTAGTATGGGCATTCGGTAAACATATGGTTTATTGATAAAACATTGCCACTTAATATTGGTGTTTCATGTTTGTATTCATAATAACATTAAATACAAGCAAGAGTTGTCTGGAACTTGGCATTTGAGGTCAGTTTAGGTATACACCTTGTTATAACCAATAATGTGGTATTAATATGGCAGGTATATGAAATTCCATTTCATTATTTTGTAGCTGTGCCTTATATTTTATTAGTATAATTGAGCATTTATTCCTTTCATTGATGTATTATAAATGTTTCTATATACTAATGATTTTTTAAACTTCAGAAAATGGTCTGCCATGGTCAGCACACTTATGTTTATTCTCAAGTCTTACTTCATGTACTTTCAAAAGAAAGCAAAGGAGGTTCCATTATGAAAAGATTAGCTCAAGAAATCACAAAGTGTGCTCAATCACAGTAAGTATCTTATGTATATATTTTATGTTACTTGTAAAATAAGATTTAATTTAGTGTATTTTATTTTACTATTTTTAAAATATCTAATTGAATGTCGCTGTTTATTTCAGAAGAACACATTAACAATATTTTAAAGAATTGTTGTTTCTTGATACAAGCTACTATTTCTTAGAATTAAAAATTTTAAAATTCTTATTCAATGTTTTTTTCTCTTCATTATTTTCATTCTTTAAATAAAATTTTAGTTTTCTTGAAATAATATTAAGATATAGCTAAACCATAATTTTGTTAGTTGAAGAGGGCATTATATTAAAAAATATTAAATTATTTATTATTATTTACATAAAGCTTTTTTATGGCAGTCACTGTTTATCTCATATCCTGACTTGTTCAGTTGCTCTGAAGAATACCTGCATGGCAGATTGAAACATTGGTTAGCCATTAAAATCTTTTTAACTTGGACATGTTTTTCTTTTTTTTTTCACTACATCCCAAACCATCCTCTTCCTATTCTAAATTATTAATAATGCTTTTATTTTATATTTTGTTTTTCAACAAAAACTTTCATCATTTTTACCTTTAAAATTTCTCCCATTGTCCATATTTTATTGCAATTGTTATTAACATAATTTTTTTAATGTTTATTATTATTTTTAAAAAATAAATAAAATAATTTTAGTACAGTAGAGTTTTATTTCTCAATTATATTAAGATTGAGAAAATATTCTTTTATTGTGTATATTCATGATCTCTTGTTGATAAATCAGTAATAAATTAACTGCTGAATACAACTGTATAGTATATGTTTTGAATTGTAATAAAATTAAAAAATAAATGCATGTACAATTTTAAGATAGTAAGTCCAAGTTGTAACTTACAAACCCAAAGCTTAAAATATAGTAAAGATATAACTTTTATATTATTCTTTGTAACAGGCATGATGTCACACCGATAACAATGGCTTTGAACAATTCAGCTGGTTTTCCTCAATCTTGCCAAGCTCTGTCATCTATGTTGTCAAGAAATGCTCTTAACCCTGCCGATATCACTGTCCTTCATCGTAATTACTCAGGGTCTGACCCACCTCCTATTGATCTGATTCGAAACCCTCAGTTTTTAGGTACTATTCTATTCCATTAGTTTCTTGTCTTTAAAATATGTCATCTTACCATTTACTAAATAGTAAATACATTGTCAATTTATTCCAGAATTATTAGTGGATTCTCTTTTTCGACCTGGAGTTAAGTTAAATCCAGAACATAAATCTAAATACATGTTTCTGCTTGCTTATGCCACAAGTGTCAGTGAAAGTGTCCCATCTGGCAGTAAGAGTAAAGGGAAAAGAGGCTTAAATAAAGAAGAATTGAAGGCTACAACACTTGCCATAGATAAAGTGCATAACATTTGTTGTACTGGGAAAGGTTCAACTGAGCTGATTGCTGATTTATCAACTCTCTATAACTGTATCAGGTGACCTATATTTTGTGTCATAAAATTATTGCAGTATATGATAGAAATAAAGAATGATAGATAAACTAAAGGGTTGAGAAAAAAAAAATTTTCATTTTCTAATAGGAAGTAATTTGTTATATTATATTTCTGGTTGTAATGAAGAATTGGATAAGACAAATTCCTTTTAGAATGCGGTAACTATTAACCTTCAAAGCAGTATTTTTAATATCTGTGTTGTGAAAAATTAGTTAAGTTGTGCTTCTTAATGAGGAATTATAGTATCAAATTCAATTCTAATGGTATTTGTAGAGTAATTAAAGGATTTTGTAAAATGATCAAAAATGCCTTACTGAAAAGTTCACAATTTTTATTTGTCTCACAAGAGCAAGGGATATTATAGTATGTTGTTGCTTTATATTCTACTGCGGAATTTCTATACAAGATTCTAAGAATTTGGGAAACTGTCTTATTAAGGGGAGTCTCTTCTAGTTGAGGTTTGTGTAGACTAAAAGTCTTATTAGGAAGGTTAACTTATTATTTACTGTGTAACTTATTATCTACAGAAGTTGCTGTCTGATATGAACGCAGCCAGACAATAATACCTTTTTATTGCACTTTTATACCATGCTTAGGGGACAAGGTGTCCCAGAATAAAGACTATTTTTTCTTTCAAGAATAAAGTATTGTAAACACATGTGATGAGTGCAAATTTTATTCAAAATTTCTTAAATGCATATATGAAACTAATCTAGTGTAACGAATGTTGTGCACAAATGTGATAAGTTCAATCTAGTTAAAATAATGTGGAGTGCAAATGTTTTAAAATGCTGTCCTAAAAAATTGATGTTTGCACTAAGCACATGTGTGCACACCATCAAAGTGATCGTTTGTGTTTATGGCCTTCCTCTATATAACATTTTGCTTAGTTATTATAATTTTTTTTTTAATTACTATTCTTCTCAAGGTTCCCTGTTGTTGCTATTGGCATTGTAAGATGGGTAGAATGTATCGTTACTGAACCCTCTTATTTCAAGCTTTCAACAGAGCATACTCCGATTCATTTAGCATTACTTGACGAAGTTGTTACAAACCATCCTCTCTTACACCACACTGTACTTTCTCTTTTTATTCAACTTTTTGAGTCGAAACAAGACGAATTGGAAATTTTAGTTCAGGTAATTTTCTTCTATTAAGTTTTGTAATTTAATTTATATAAATGTTACAAAGTACTTTACTGTACTGTGAGCATGAAATATTTTCCTTACATTATTAGTTGCCACTGCATTATAAAATAAAAATAAACTAATTTAAAGGAAAAAGCTTGTTTTGTTTTTTTCCCCTCAATAGTTATATTTTAAAAATATACACTCTGAATATTTTATTTTTCTTATATGAACTTATTATATATGATATAATTTTTTGTTTTAAATTTTGTGTTTTAGCTTGAAATGAAAAAGATGTTGATTGAAAGGATGGTAAATCTACTTTCAAGAGGATGTGTGGTACCAGTCGTAAAATACATAAAACAGTGTTGGCAGAGAGGAGATACTGATATATCTCTTATAAGATACTTTGTTACTGAAGTATGTTGATATTTAAATTTTTCCGTGACTATGATTATATAATCACCCAGATATTTTAATTTTTTTAATTGGTTTTTATAGGTTCTTGAAGCTATTGCTCCTCCGTATACTTCTGAATTTGTTCAATTGTTTCTTCCAATTGTTGAAAATGAAGAGATAACTGGTAATATGAGAAGTGAAGAAAGCGATCCTGTTTCAGAGTTCATAAGTAAGTTTTATGTTTCAAAGTTGAAACTGATGATTCATTTGATGATATATATTTTCTAAAAAGAAAGATAAATTATATACTTCCTGCTCCAATATATTTCAGTGTGGAATATTTTACTTGATTTTCTGTTACAAAGTGGGAAGGGATTGTGTATGATACAAGTAAATCTGTCTGGTTTAAAGTCAGGCTTATGCTTTGATTATTAAAATATTTTATTATTGCAGAAGAACACATTTTGCTTTCAACTATTATTTTATGAGCCAATGGTACAAAAGTACTTAACACTTTAACGACCACAGCGGGCACATAGGCCCGCTAGTGAAACCCACAAACAATTTTGTTCCAGGAATACATACGTCATTATAAAATCAAATTACCTTATTATTATTATAGCTATGGTTCTTGTGAACATAATTATCACCTTGGGTTGAACTTAACTTTATTCTATTGCCATAACAATTCCTGGAAACTAATTTGTTATTGTTTAGCATAGTTTTTAGTTATTTTAATCTAATTAAAATTATTAAGGACTTAGAAAATTATGAAAAAAAATAGATAATACTAAATTGCTATTTTAAAATTTATTTAATAAAAAAAATTGTTTACATTACATCATATTTATCAATTTTTATGAAACTTGTCAAAGCAAGGCAAACAGAAATGAGTTTCTTCATCACAGTCTCTACAAAACGTCACCACTTTCTTAACTTGGTTTTTCGATATTTCTTTGTTCTGGTGTTTCTCATAACATCCTCTACATTACTTCCTAATTTTATGGAACTGACCTTCTTTTTTGCTAAATCTGTGTGATTGGAGAGACTTCCGCCGGGCTGATGTTGAAGGTCCCGCTTGCACTACGAGGACTTCTTCCTTATGCAGTAGCCCTCGTGCAACTTCTTCCTTGAACTCGGTGATGGACATTTTAGTCTGATGAAGTTTATTAAAAATTATCAAAACGTTGACTAGCGACGTTCCAAAAATAAACTCAATGGCTAATTTGTGATCCCATTTCACAGTACGTCGCAAACTAGATGAATAAGACGACATCTGATCTGATGTATCAATCGTAGTTTTACCTTTATTGTACTCAATGACCATTTGAGGTTTTATCACTTTTTGGCCGCTTTTGAGTTGCACCTTTTGAGTTCTGTACTATTGGGTTGTTTCACATGAAATGTCCGTTTTCAAGTTAAAGGGAATTTAGTAAAAATACAATATGAAAACAATATAATTTTATTCGAAGTATTTACCTTCTTTTTCTACACATTTTTCCCAACGTGACAACAACTTTTTTATCCCGGATTTGAAAAACTCTGAGGTTTGAAGTGAGACAAAATCTGAAAACGCACTTTTGATTTCAGCATCATTTGCAAAAATTTTTCCTCTGCAGAAGTTGTCTAAATTCCTGAAAAGGTGATGATCTGTTGGAGACAAGTCGGGAGAATATGGTGGGTGCGGAAGAACTTCGTACCCCAGCTCTTTCAATTTATGCATGGTAAGTTTTGAAACGTGGGGTCTAGCGTTGTCGTGTAGGAGTATAGGGCCCTTCCGATTCACCAATCCAGGTTGTTTTTTCAATAATTTTTCGTGCATTTGGCCAATTTCATTGCAGTAGGTTGTAGAGGTAATGGTCTCCCCTCTCTAATTACAGTTGGAGGTCTTCCTCGGGGCTGGTTTTCCAAGTTGGTATCCCCAGTCGAAAACTTAGCAAACCAACGGCGAATGGTTCGTTCATTTACACTCCCTTCCCCAAACGCCTTACAGATGTTTCTAGCAGCCTCAGCTGCCGAACGACCTAGTTTAAACTCATAAAAAAATATTACACGAAAATCGCGTGTTTCCATGTTCATATTTGAAGGTATACTAAACAGTGTGTAATTGATTGGGAAGCTAATGTTTATAAAAGAAAAGTAGAGGATTAGTAACTGCTTGATTATGATATGTGAACATTGGGAGTAAACAAATATTATAAAATCGGACATTTCATGTGAAACAACCCAATATGTTTGGTTGAAATCATTAGCACATCTCGTTTGTCTTTCCATTTCAATACCACAATTCCTCTATTCATTTCTCTGGCCACAATTTCACCCTTCTTCAATTTTTTCATTGTAACCTCTCTGGGATTACCTTTTCTGTTGGAGCAGAGCGTACCCAGAAGATGAGTATTCCTATCCAATAATCTATTTGCTAAATCTATACTGGAGTAGTAGTTATCAGTGACAATTGTTCGGCCCAAATTCAACAATTTTTCCACCAAAGTCATTACTACGTTTGTAGGCACAGCACCACTTGGATCTCGTTCCTTTCCTGCGTAAATTTTGAAATTCCATGTGTATCAATGCTCAGTACAAAGTTTGAAGACCTTCACCCCGTACTTACTCGCTTTATTTGGTATGTACTGTCTTATTGCTAATCGACCTCTAAAGGGTACTAGAGATTCATCAACACAGACAGATTCAGACAGTACTAAAATATTTTGAAAATTCTGAATCAATTTTTTTTCTAAATTAGATATTTTGAAGAGTTTATCACCTGGAGGACACTGTGCATTATCTGCGAAGTACCAGAAGCGGAGAAGTAATTCAAACCGGTTTCGTGCCATAGTAGCTGGTGCTATGTCATTTTTGTATAATGGATCTTTACTCCAATATCGATGGAGAGAAGGGTCCAGACCCAAGAACAGTTTTATACCTGATCGGGTTAACAACACATTTTTGCTGAATAATAAACCTAATATGTTATTCCATCAATATTTTTTTTGCAAATTTTTTTTTTTTTTTTTTTTTACATCTAGTTACTGTTTTTTGTTATTCTCATTTTCATTTTATGGAAAAATAACTAATCTTGAAGGGGTTTATACATTTTTTGCCAACAGTGCAGTAATATTTTGTGTAAAAATTAAAAACAAATCAAAATATATCAATACAGAAGTTAAAAAAATATCTATTAAAGGAAAAAATAGTTATTTTATGATTCAGAAAAAACCGGCAGGGCCCCACGGACATTGGCGGACACATAGGCCCGCTACATTTTTGCCCTAATAACCATAATTAAATGGTTGCTAATGTTATAAAAATGCATGACATTGTTATATAACTGCTGAATGCAGCTTTTGAGCGAAAAAAAAAAAAATTTTTGGTCCACAGGGAAATATTAACAGAAATGGCTTGGTCGTCAAAGTGTTAACTAACAAATGTATGCCTGTCAATCCCGTTGATCCATAGTTTTTAGTTGGTTTAACTATGATTGCCAAGTCTTCCTATCCAAATCAGTTGTATTTCTCATGAACTTTAGACTTAAAATTTGAAGTTCCATTTTAGAGAAACATAGATGGAATTACTTCTAGTAAGTCATAAGCCTTAGTGAAAATGCAGAAAATTGAAAGTGATGCATTTTCAGAACTGACACCCTCAAAAGGCTAGCGCACTACTGATGGATCAGAGCGCAGCACAGCTGAACGGATTTCCTAACAAAGTTGTTTATTTAGGAAAATGCGCTCTTTGCCAACATACTGTGTACCAATATAACATAACCTATTGTGGGGGAAAATAATGGAATGTTCACGATACAAAAAACCGGCTCTTTCATATGGTACAGTTCTGTAATTTATTTTCCATGGATGGATCAGAGCAGATTTTCTGACACAATAGATTATGTTATATTGGTACACAGAGCGGCGGCACAAGTTTGCTACACTGTCATAAACTTTTATAGTTAGAAATTAAAATCCAACCAGATGAAATCGATAAAATTATGTCTGCCACACTAAAAATTATTGCTTTATCGAAATATCGATTTCTTATCTTTTGATATAGTGTGCAAAAAATGGGCGTCCTAACCTTAGTTTCTTGTCATTGAAAAATAAAACTTCAATTATTAGTTAAACCTATCAAAGTTTTTTACTTATAAGAGTGGGCGAAGCCGCGACTGGCGATGCTAGTAATTAATACGATAATGAAATTTTCACTTGATGCCTTTGAACCAACAAGGTGGAAACAATGAAAATAAATTACAGAACTGTACCATATGAAAGAGCCGGTTTTTTGTATCATGAACATTCCATTATTTTCCCCCACAATAGGTTATGTTATATTGGTATACAGTATGTTGGCAAAGAGAGCACATTTTAGGAAATCCGTTCAGCTGTGCTGCGCTCCGATCCATCAGTAGTGCGCTAGCCTTTTGAGGGTGTCAGTTCTGAAAATGCATCACTTTCAATTTTCTGCATTTTCACTAAGGCTTATGACTTACTAGAAGTAATTCCATCTATGTTTCTCTAAAATGGAACTTCAAATTTTAAGTCTAAAGTTCACGAGAAATACAACTGATTTGGATAGGAAGACTTCGCAATCATAGTTGAACCAGCTAAAAACTATGGATCAAGGGGATTGACAGGCATACATTTGTTAGTTAACACTTTGACGACCAAGCCATTTCTGTTAATATTTCCCTGTGGACCAAATTTTTTTTTTTTTTTTTTTTTTTTTTTTTTTTTTCGCTCAAAAGCTGCATTCAGCAGTTATATAACAATGTCATGCATTTTTATAACATTAGCAACCATTTAATTATGGTTATTAGGGCAAAAATGTAGCGGGCCTATGTTTCCACCAATGTCCGTGGGGCCCTGCCCGTTTTTTTTTTTTCTGAATCATAAAATAACTATTTTTTCCTTTAATAGATATTTTTTTTAACTTCTGTATTGATATATTTTGATTTGTTTTTAATTTTTACACAAAATATTACTGCACTGTTGGCAAAAAATGTATAAACTCCTTCAAGATTAGTTATTTTTCCATAAAATGAAAATGAGAATAACAAAAAACAGTAACTAGATGTAAAAAAAAAAAAAAAATTAATTTGCAAAAATATTGATGGAATAACATATTAGGTTTATTATTCAGCAAAAATGTGTTGTTAACCCGATCAGGTATAAAACTGTTCTTGGGTCTGGACCCTTCTCTCCATCGATATTGGAGTAAAGATCCATTATACAAAAATGACATAGCACCAGCTACTATGGCACGAAACCGGTTTGAATTACTTCTCCGCTTCTGGTACTTCGCAGATAATGCACAGTGTCCTCCAGGTGATAAACTCTTCAAAATATCTAATTTAGAAAAAAAATTGATTCAGAATTTTCAAAATATTTTAGTACCGTCTGAATCTGTCTGTATTGACGAATCTCTAGTACCCTTTAGAGGTCGATTAGCAATAAGACAGTGCATACCAAATAAAGCGAGTAAGTACGGGGTGAAGGTCTTCAAACTTTGTACTGAGCATGGATACACATGGAATTTCAAAATTTACGCAGGAAAGGAACGAGATCCAAGTGGTGCTGTATTTTTATTATTTATTTATTTTATTTTTTTAATGTTTGTATCATCTTGGTCACTTTCAATTTTTGTTATTTTAGCCCTGATGAACACCTGCAAGACAGGTCGAAACGTCGGCATGCCAAAATATAAGTTTTTCATTTAAAATTTAACATGTTTATTCATTCTGACTGCACCCCTGACCAATTCATTACCTTATTATCATTTTGTTTTTAGTTTTATTCAATTGAACAATAGCATGTTTGTGCTTTTCAGTTTCAAAACTAAAAAAACACGCTTTAATAGCAAAACAATCTAAATCTATCTTAAATAAAATATAATGATCTACATTTATTATATAACATTTTTTGATTAGATTAGCCATTTTTGTGTTATAGACTCTTAAACATGACCAAAACTAACTTTTTGAGAAAGTTAACTCGTCGATTTTTGACAATCGATTGTGGCTAAAAGCCTAAATCAAATACAGCTTAATAGATTTCTTTAGACGCACAATTTAATAAACTCTAATTTTGTAAATAACATATTTTTCGATTTAAAGCATTTTTGTATATGTTTTTTGCAAAAATCTGAAAAAAGTGCAAAAATGTTGGGGTTTTTTGCCCCCTTCCCCAAACATTTTCCTCTTATCAAATGTAGTCATATTTTTGATATATTATTCTCAGGACCGATCTGGACCATACTGAATCATAAAACCTACTACTCCACCTTTTCCAAGGCAGGAGGTATTTCAATTGGACTAAGTAAGGATATTAAAACAAAGTTGTGCAATTATTGTATTGTCATTGGTCCTTGATACATGTGCAAATTTTCAAGATAATCAGATAGCTGAAAATAGGTGAAAATTACTATGCAAGATTCCGTTACATACAGGTGAAGTTAATAAAAGGGTATTAAAAATATATCTAATTATTTCAATTTCTGATAACGTTTATAATATACTGGGTATAGTTTTACTTCTCCATTGATTGCAAGTGTCTTTAGAATTCTGTCAATTGGAAGTTCTAAATTCCACCAATTTAAGTCCAAATTTCTCAAGAAGTGCAACCTATGTGGACAGAAAGCCTTAATGAATATAGCTGTACCCATTAAGGACTACCAATTTAGCATAAATATGTGATTGGCTCCTAGGCTATATCATCAAGCAGCTATTTAATTGATATTATGCTTTCTCTTTATTATGAGATATATATTTTTAAGGTTTTTCACCAACTCCAATTTGTTTTAAGGTTTGTATCATTCTTGTTAAAGGTATCACTTACCAAAATAAAATGGTTAGATTTTTATTGGGCTTGATTAAAAAATATATCAAATTAAATGTCTGAAATATTTATTTCTCATTTTAAAGTTTTTATTATCAGTGCTTATTTCTTCATCACCATTTTAGTTTGATTTTTTTTCTGTTTTCAGTTCACTGTAAAACAAATTATGCTGCAACTTGAATTTTGTAAATCAGGTAATATTTATGAATATCTTTTTTTTTTTTTTTTTTTTTTTTTTTTTTTTTAAGTATAGGTTTAATCTTCTTGATGTTTCAGTTTTTAGATAAGCATTTTCATTATAGATCGATAGTCATTTATTCATTGAATAATTAAAAAAAAAATATTTTATTGTATTTCAATATGTTCTGCTGATTTTTATAATCATGGGATTGAACTAAACATCCACATGTCACATTAAATATTTATATATTTTTTTATAACAATTTATTTGAACTAAGCAAATTTTATTATCAATTCCTAGCTCTATATAACACTGTACCTTTATAACCTCTCTTAAATGGCGCTCGCCACCTATCGGTCAATTTTCAAACTTCACACAAATATAGGCTCCACATATTTATAGCTTTTTAGCAACAATTAAATAGAAAATGTTAAATTTTATTACTGCTAAACCTTCCTTGAACTATGAAGATGACCTAGCTAAAACTTGGTAAAGATTCAGTGGTTTTTGCGGTTAGTGATCACAAACGAGAATTGACTTGTCCTTTTATATAATAGTATAAATAAAGGTCTATTTAAAAAATAATAATAAAACTGTTATAATCATTTTCAAAATTAAACATTTATTACATTTTGATAATTCTTAAGTCTAACTTAACAACAATAATATATATTATGGTGTCTTTTTTGTTGTATTTTTTTTACAATAAATAAATTTTGAGTATTACTCACAAAAATATCGTTTCTATTAGAACAAAACTTATAAACATTAAAAAGTATTGGAATTAAAAACTAACTGAAGGAAAAATATTCGATTAGAAAATGTATCTAAAAAAATATGTTACAATACTTTTCAAATACAAATGTTATCCTATGACTGAATACAGTAATTTTACCTTTCTATTATAATGCTATTTATTACAAGATAGATAGGATTATATAATTTGTCATATTACTATAGTTCTCAACAAATTCATATATAATTGACATTTTGGTTATTTAAAGCTTGACAATTATATTTACTTGTTTCTATTATTTATTTGACATAGTGGAATATAGACAGAATGGTTTTAGTAACTTGAATATTCTGCTGTTTCTTGTTGTTCCGACTGAGAAAGTCAATTTTATGTACTGGACAAACATTTTAATTGAGTAACGAATGATTAAGTAGGAAATAAAACCCATCTCAAAAAAAAGTATCCGAAATTCTGACTCATGTTAAGTTTTAAAAAAAAAATAACATAACACAGTTTTAGTGACACATATTTTGCAGCTGTGATTCAATTAGAAATCATTATAATAATAAAATAAAAAATAAAATAAAAAAAATAAAGAAAAATTAATAATTTCACTGTAAATTTAATATAAGCATGTATCATTCTGTTAATTTTCAGTTAACTGATTTATTGAAGTTAAGTACTATCAGGTGTAATATCTATTTATAAATAAAAGTTAAAATTAAAAAAAAAGAAAAAAAAAAACCTTAAAGCAGGGCTATTATGACACCAATTTGGGCTATTCTTCATAAACTAATTTTTATACAATATAAAAGTTTATGAAAAGCCAATTGCTTGCTTATGTTTGTCAGTATCCAGTGCATACCAAGATTTGGCTCTCCCACAAAGTTGGAAATTTGTGAAAAAAATTCTACTTCAAATAAAAAATAAAAAAAAAACTTTTATTAATATAAAAAATGTTAATTTAACAAAATGACTGGATGTGTGTGACAATATGATAGTCTTCAATTATTTAAGAAAAATAATTTTTGACATTTATTATTATCTTTAATATTGAATTACACTCTATATCCCACTATATCAAAAACTGTGTGCTTAATCTACATAATTTCTATCTAGAAAATATTAATTTGGCCTAATCACAGTATTACATCTATTTTGTTTGTATCAACCCGTATTTAAAAGTGATTTAGAATAAATTTTAATAACTTTGATTTGGTGTGTAATAACTTTTAAAAACTAATTTATTTGTTTTGTTTTTAAGCTCACTGATCACTGATTCACAAGTATTATGAAAGAAGTTAGATAATTCCTTGTAAATTATTTGTTAATTATCAATCTCTCATCATTAAACCCATTCTTTGTTTGTTTTTTAAAAGTACAAAAAAAGTTTTGATTTAATACTAGTTTTTTTTAGCTCTGTTCTTCTAGGTTCTATTTGGTCTATAAATAGCTGTTGCAGAATGTACTTATAGTAAAACAACCTTTAATTTATTATTCTACTTAAGCTAAAATTTTACTTAGTAAAAAAAATTAAATTTCGTGAAAAATTAAGCTGTTTTAGTTAATTCAAAAATCGTTTTTTATTAAATTTTAAACCTTGTTAGGGTCTATTTTATGTGAATGCATAAAACACTTGTTTCTAAGGTCGGGTCTACACCAACGAGAACAATGTTCACTGGAATTGTTTGTTGGTAATTAAATATCACGAACATTTGTTGGCAATTTATGATGAAATGACAATGTTTGTGTACAAAATCCACCAGAAGGCAGTAAACTAATGTTCATAGCTGTAAAAAAAAAAAATGTTCATAGCCGACCCCACCACCTCTTTCCAACTCCAACCACTCATTTTACTATAGCCATCGTTGTAGGACACTGCAAGATAAAACTTAATTTATTCTTCTTATATTTATTTTACACAATTAACTGTCAAAAGTTCCTGGTGGAGTTTAAATCACTGAGGATTCATCATTTCTTCTTGCTTAAGCTGCTTCCGAATTCATAATAGTTGCCAGAGCAC
This sequence comes from Euschistus heros, assembly GCA_003667255.2. NCBI lineage: Eukaryota > Metazoa > Arthropoda > Insecta > Hemiptera > Pentatomidae > Euschistus > Euschistus heros. The sequence goes on from RCWM02000046.1 coordinate 4,011,276, forward strand.
TGCACAAAATGAAATCTTCCTCGCTGCTAGACTTAATTGTTACTAAACTTTGTTTGGCTTGGTGTGGCTTTAGCTCATTCACGAACATTTATTCCTTCAAATTTTGTTCACGAACAATGTTCGCAGTTGTGTGGACCCGGCCTAAAGTATTACTTCTTGAAATTATTCACAAAAAGCATTTACTAAGATTATTTATTTTTAGTTTTCTTAGTATAATTCCCATCATATTATAGTTTACATTATTAAATTTGATGTGGCTGATTTTAAATAAAAAATTCTTGTTTGAATTATTGACTATTAAATTAGAAAACAGTAGAGTTTTTGAGATTATTCCCATTTTTTAACTTTTAAGTTAATTTTTAAACTGTCTTAAATATATGATTTAACTGTTATTAAATTAAGCTATATTTAAATAAATACATTTTTAAACCAGTTTGTTACTGGTTTGTCATTTTCTTAGTGGCTAATTTTTAAAAATAAACTGTTTGAGCATTAATTTTATACTTATTACAATATTCTTTTAAAGCATATGTTGTACTACTTTGGTTTTATCAGTTGTGATCTTTACAAATTATTCTTCATTCATTTAATATAAATGTAGGTTTTTTAAAAATAAAAATATCAACTTACACTTCTTTTTTTTTTTTTTTCAGGTGCAGTATGTTGAGCATTAATTTTCGTATGATGGTTTTCAACTTAGAGCTTCCTCTTAATTTTCTAGTTGTAAATAAGGAATGATTCAATCTTTACTTTAATAGCTTCATAAGTCTATATGCTATAACAGAAAACAAATACATTTTTAACCCAATTTTGAATACCTTCTTAGTTCAAAGAACGTGTTTGAAATATTGGTTTAATAGTGATAAATTCTGATGTGCTGTAATAAATTATTTTTGAAATCTTACTGCTGAAAGTAATAATATATAACCCAAGATATTTTATTTTGATCTATAAAATTGTTATTTACTAAGATATTGCTTATAAAATAATTTTGGAAGTAAAAATGTTATATGATTTAATTTTTTTTACTACATTGTTTCTCTCATAATTATTTTTTCTAATTTTATAATTAAAGACTGAATGCCAGTTGTTGTGGCTTAGAGTTCTTAAAAATGTTTATGAATTTTGTTAGTTAAGGCTTTTATCAAAAGTATTGATTTTTTAAATTTTTATTTAAAAAAAAAAAAAAGTTTATTGTATATATTGTATGATATTTATTTAATACTTAGATATTTATAATTATTTTTTGACAAATACATTTTTTAAATAAATTGTCTGTACACATGACTTTACCAAACTCCTAAAGTTAAAATTTCTAATTGGAGGGTTTGGTGTTATGTAAGGTTATGTAACAAAACGCAATTTTGATTAATTTATGTTTTAAGTTTTTTTTTACATTTTCCTTTAGCAGGAAAATGTAACATAGCCCTTCATCTTCCTCATATTTCTTTTTCAAGTTGTTTTGAAATATTCAGATTTTATGTATCACTTCAGCACATAAACCCTTCATTCAATGAACTAGATTGTGTATTTCTAAAAATGTTACATAATCCCTTCATCCACCAAACCCTACAATTAACAGCCATTTTTTACTACTCACCTTGATCAAAATACAATCAAAATTTTAATTTGCGTTGATCAAAATTTAATTTTACGTTTTATTTATTTTTATCTTATCAATATTTTATTCAGGTAACCTTTATGAATGATGACATTACGAACCATTGAATTCAAATTTGTTTGTCTTAATGATTTATAGTTGAAAGGTTGTATTTTTTAAATATAATTTATTGCTCTATATTAGAAGAAGATAGCAGATTTCATCATATATCAGTAACTAATTTTATGAGCATTGTTATGAAAAATTAAATACTTACATAACTATTCATTGTTGTGTTGTTTGATTGGCACAGCATCCTCAAACCCAAAACCTAGTTTTACTATGTCTAGGAACATTGCAATTGTACTACATGAAACAACTATATGGCCTAAGTTTGCAATTAACTTGCTTTGATCCGCATTTTCTACATCCATCCTTGCGAGTGCGATTGCTACAGCTGCTGCTATTACCTAACAGTTATAGTTTAAAAATGTATATATTCAATTTACTAGTATTGGTTTTGAGTTTAATTGATATATTTTAATTTAGTATCCAGAACTGAAAATAAACTCAAATTTATATTAAAAACTAGATAAAAGTTATGGTAAAAAAAGTAGGAAGGAAAGTATAAATGTACTTCTTCCAATCTTTAAAATAGATGAATATCAGTATCTTCTAAACATACAAGACATTTTGTTGTAGTCAGATTCATCCTTAGCATCGATAGTACAAGAAAAGACAGAATGAAGAAATCTACAACTAAAATAATGCGCTATCTGCTACAATAACTCATAATGGTTTGCTCCATTCAGCAAACTAAATGAAAAAATATAGGCCACAATGTTTTGAGTCACTGATTGGGGTGGAATTAGAAAACAAGTTGTTCCATATCTGAACAAAGTACCAGCACAAATGGTTTCCAGCAAGAATCTAATTTTTTTTTTTTTTTTTTTTTTTTTTTTTTTTGTGGCTTAATGTCCTTAAGTACTCCACTAGAGCAGGAAGGATGGGTTATCCTACAGGTTACCAACCTATTTTAGCCAGGGAGGGAAGGTCAAGATTCATTTTGTGGATCTGCCATGAAATAAATTTAAACCAGCACAGGTGGGATCCGAACCCACAACCTTCTGTGCCGAGTCGCTCGTCCATCGAGCCTCCATCTAAAATTTTTATTAGGGCAATATTGAGATTAGCATTAACTTCAATTGCTGGATATTTATGAAATAAAGGTTTATAAGAAGAATTTAAATAAATCATTTAGCCTTACTACTCCATTAAATTAATAAAGGAGAATAATTTAGTTAGAAGAAGGAAAGATTCATCACTAAAACAAAAAAAAAGACACCTTGTTTGTCATATACGTTTTATACACAAATAATAGTCATTATATAAGGTAATAAGAAGCAAAACTTTTACACATTATGTTTATAATAACAGCTAACTGCAGTGTGAACTATCTTTCCATTGCATCTTTTAATCATTAGCTTAATATATTTTTTATTGATACAATAAGTAAATCTGTGGTAAAATTATTTTAACGTCATGTTCAGTACCTTGTGAAGAAATCATTAATAGTACTTCAATAAGTCTCTAGGCCATCTTCTTTTCAGATGACACAGAGGGTTGGTTATCAGGAATTGAATGAGAAGCAAGTTGGGAGACTAGTGGATTTGTGTGGGTAAATAGCTTGTCATGATTAATTTACATTTACATTTTTTATCCTCATACTAATTTTAATTACCTGGTTAGAATATTTTTAATGTTAGTTTTTGGAGTAACATTAATAAAACAAATACGATTACAATAAAAAATAATTAACTAATCAAAATTATCTCTATTTACTTCTGCAGGTGCTAAACAAACAATAATAATCCTCCCAATGAATGATCCAAGGTAGGAAAAAAAAAATGAAGGAAAGTAATATGACAGTAGCAGGTCCAGTATAATTTTATACAACCGATAAGATTATTCTGAATTTTAATTTTTCAACTTTTTTAGATAGAGAAAATAAGATCACTTGTTTTTCCTTTGTGGTTTTTTCATATTTTCTCTTTTAAACAAGAAAGAAAAATTGCTGAAGCCTTGGTGGCTGAGATGTGGTAATGTGTTTTCCCCCCTACCTCGCCTTTTCAGGCATACAGTGTTTACTTTAGCACTCTTGTAACACCAACTGTTTGTTCGGATCTGGCCTGGGCAGCTTGAAATTTATCTTGTGGCGAACCCATAGAATTAATCTCAACATTCCCACTCTGACAAGAATAGACAGTAACCTGTAGGATAGCCATCCTTTCTACTCTAGTTGGATTGCATAAGGACATTAAGCCCCAAATAAAACCCTTGCTATATTGTCATCATTCCCTTCATCATCCCTGTGATTTCCTAAGCTTTAAAGATATGTCAGATTCTATAGGAACCCAAAATTAAAAAAAAAAAAAAAATATTGCAGAGTTTCATGGTTTAACTTAAAGTTTGCCTGATGTGATTCTTGTGGTTTTGTTTGTTTCGGTGATTTCATGAGCTATGTAATTTTTTGTGATTATTTACCAAGATTTACTGTTTTATTCATTTTATAACATTACGTCTCACCTCTCACCTATGAGGTAAAAAAGAAAGATTTCACAAGGAAAAATCAAGAAACCAATAAGAAATATGGTAGCATTTATAAAAAAAAAAAAAAAACTGTACCACTACAACCCATGAAGAGTCTTGGGTTCAGTACTTTGGTAAGGATGTACTGTTTCTAGGGTAATGGTTGTGAAAGGAGTTTTGGGTGGAATACTCGCACAAATGCCAGGTTTTTCCCCAATTAAGGGTTCTGACTTCAACGAGGCTGGATGTGCCCCAGGAGGGTCCCCCAACCCTGTCGAACCAGTCGAAGTACCAGAAAATAAATTTCCTACCTTCAGTCGAACTTTAACTCAGTCCCGGGAGCGTGGTAGTCAAGCACCTTACCCACTGAGCTACAGCACTTCCTAGGTAGCCTTTATACTTGTGGTAATTAAAAAAATAAATTTAAAAAATCATATTTTTTTCTAACATTTGATCATATTAGTCCAGGGATAACACATGCATCAAATTACCTAAGGCATAGGTGGAGGAAATAAATTAGGAATGCTCAAACTGTCACTAGGAAATAAAATCAATTTGTAATGTATCTCGATTCACTTTTTATTAATTTAATATTTACACTAATAATATTTTGTACAATACTTTGAGGGGTTGATTAATTTTCAATCCTATATAAACACTCATTTAGATCTATAAAAAAACATAACATCATAAATCAATGAAAAGATTTTTTGAAAATAGATTTTTTCATCTATTTTTTACATAAAATAGATTAATTTTTTTAACAAACAAGACTTAAGGTATAAGCAACTAAAAATAATGAAATAAATAAATTATTTTTAAAGAAAAACTGATTTTTAAATATATTACAGTTTGACTCCATTATATATATCAATTTATGGAGGAAAAAAAGATACATTTTGGATTAGACATGATTATTTTTTTCTAAGTAACTTAGTAATATAAGATGAGATTTAAGATTAATATGAAATATATATACATCACTGTAATACATAATAATGTTAACAATTATTTCTAGAAGTTATGAAAGTTTTTAATAATTTTCATGCAAGGCACTTCACAATTAAGAGATCATTATGGATGTCAACATCAATTTGGCAGAAGGACATTTAATTTTCAGTATACTTTCATTAAAATTATATTCTAAGGTTTTCATTTAAATTAAATTAGCTGTAATAAATAAATAAATAACACAATGAATTTTATTATAATTATGTTTTATCTTGGTTCCTATTATTTTTAATCCATCTATTATTATAATCTATTACGGCAGAAAATTGTGATTCCACTGTTCAATCAGGAAATATTATTCAGTATAGGATAGTATTTCATGTTAATCATGAAAACTTGAAAATCAATATATGATGGCATTGACTGATAACTTATATTGATCTAGCTTTGTTAGGGATTCTACCTTATGAAGGCTGCCATGAATAAAAAATACAGCATGTTGTGAAAGAGAAGAAACTAATAGTTGTTTCTTCAAAGGATGGTTTTCTTTTTATTATTTTTGGCCTAGATTGAAGTATAAATGGCTGAATGCATCTTTGAAATTAACAACATATTTTTATTCTAATGGAATTAGTTCTAGATTAATAATTTAGGTTATCATATATAAATTAAACATCTCTTATTTAACAATAGATAAAAATATATACATTTTTATGAAACACAATAAGAAATACAAAAAAAAAATTAATTTTACTGAAAACAATTTTAAATAAAATAATTAAAAAAAATTAACACTAAAATTACTATGGAAGAAAACATTTATTTATTTTTGATATAAAAATATATTATAGTTTGTTTTTTTTATCTCCTCTAATTCATTAATACATGGATAAGAAAAGTAGTTACCCAAATTTGTTTATAAACTAATTTATATGATAAATACTTTAAGAAATTTATTTTCAGTTAACTCTGCTATGGGTGGAGTATAATTCTTAACTAATAACACTTTCAAAGCAAAAAATATTACTTATTTTTTCTTAAATATATAGTAAAGACTTTCATTGAGCATGTTTTTTTGTTCTTAATTCACTAGTAAATATATAAATATAAATTAAAAAAAAAGTGACATAAATGAGAAATGATACACACACATTCATTCATTATTATTAAGTTCATTATATCAATTACTATAACTTAAAATTTATTTTTTTAGTTATTGGAATCATTCCTTTAAGTTATTTTGGTGGCATTAATTGACAGAACTAGATACTTTAACATTCATTGAGGGTGTTCAGAAAATTGTTCATATCTATCAAATTTCTAATAAATGTAAATTACTTAATTGATATTTAATATAACTTGAATGGTTACGGTCGGCTTAAGAGGCGGCGACCCCTGTTTGTGGCCTTACTATTTTTAATGGCTGACTTGAATTTTCCATTCCAAAACCGGTAATTATTACACGCCCAGAATACCATTTATCGATTCTTATCTTTTTCCGATTTATTTGTGGGTGTAGCACGGGTCAAGCCAATTTGGTGCCGCCTCTTAAGCCGACCATTACCACTTGAATTGATATATAATATATTTAATTCTGTCTCTTTCACATCAAACTGAACAGTTTTAATACAGAAATAAAAATTCTGTTACATACACTTTGAACTGATGAAGTGTTGTACCCTAATAAACCCTGAAATATAGATTCTAATATTTTTGTCTCTAACAATTTAATACTATACCTAAATTGAAATTACTACCCGAAAAGGCAATTTCATTGAATTGATAGACCTTTTAAAATAATTACTGGTTTCAAAAAAATATTTACTTATTTCTTCATTAAGTACAAAAAAGTTATTAAAAATATTAAATGGACCTAATAACATCTTAAAGTTCTCATGGAACCATGGTAGGTAATCTTTGGTGTAATGTTGATATTTGTTTTATCAGTACATAAATGTATCTGAATACTAATCAGAACTACCAAACTTTTACAGCCTTTTAGATTTTTGTTGGTACCTATTAAATTTTTAAAAGGGCTACTTTCTTAATCCCTATCAATAAAATAAAATTCTGTCAGAGAAGGCACTTTGAAATTTTGTCATATCAAAATACAATATTTTCTAATGAATGAAAGTGATGTACTTTTACAATTTTATTATTATTGCACAATCCTTATGGAAACTTTATCCTACTTTTTATTGTTTTCATTTTTAATCACCATAATACAATTATTCATGCTGTCATAACCTTTTGTAGTTAATGCTTTGCACATATTTATGTTATCAATTTACAAGAAGCATTATATTTGTCATTTAGATATACATATACATATATGTACTAAATGCAATTTTTTATTCAAGAGTGGAATTTGAAAATAATAAAGAATTTTCTTCCACTTCACAATTAATTTTTTTATTACTTTATCTAGCTAAGCTGTTTGTGGCCTTACTATTTCTAATGGCTGGCTTGAATGTTCCATTCCAAAACCGGATATTATTACATTGACCACAGATATAACAAAAACCAAGACTAGGATAATATCATTTATAATAGTTGCTGGCAGATGATCACCTGGAATGTTGATGTCTAGTCCACCAATTATAAGAAACAGGATACCAACGCACATCTTAAAACCAAATCACTGAAATCACTCACTGAATACTAATATAAACTTAAGTAATTAAAATAAGATTATTCAAAATACCTTTAATGCCATCATTGCTACAATGAAAGAGGACACTTAACAAATATTGTTTTGACTATGATTTGTTACTTAGGAATAGTGGAAAAACTATATCATTTAATATATTCAGATGGAAAATAGGAATAGACATCTATATTTACACATATGCATGTATAATAAAATATTAAAATAAGCTTTCAAACTGTATAATGTACCATAGGCATTATATAGATCATCGAGTAATTTAAAATAAATATTTAATCCAACAAAATAGTTTATTTAATAAAATAATTAATAATAGACAATTTTAATATGCTTTAGGATTGAATAAATTGGATTCAAACATCACTAAATTATGATTTCAAACTATCCGGGAATGTTGAGAAAAATTTCAACTTAATACTAATTAGAGATAGGCAAAAAGTTAAAGTTCTTTTCAGAGTATCAGAATGATTCACACACTTCTAAACGTCATTTTTTACAATGTTCACTATATTCAGAAGATAAAGCTCTATTAGTAAAAATATGTTGTAACCTGTGGGGATGTGTAATTTGTAATGCCATCTTTTATCTTTTTTCTTTTTTAAGTTACAAACTACTTATAAAATAATAATCTTAAAACAAAAAAAAAAAATTCATTATTTATAGTATTTCAAAATAATTTTTTAGCATCATAAAATCCATTTCATAAGCATATCTGAATCATTTTTTTTTTTTTTTTTTTTTTTTGGAAAGTGAAAATAACCATTTAGTTTACTTTAAAAAAAAATAAAGATGATCTGGGTGAGGAACCATCTTTTGAAACATGTCTTAATTATAATTGCTAAGATTTATAAAGATAAGTTAAAAAGGTAATTGTCAGGAAAATTCGGAATTATTTTTTATAGACAATATTGGATGGAGAAAAAATTGTACAGTCTGACAACTCTCTTATTCACTTCTTCATCTAAACTCATATGTATTGATTTTTATTTTTTTCATTGAAACCACAACTATTTTGCACAAAACATAGTTCTTTCCAACTTCCCAAAAATTAAGTTTACTGGCAACTATTTTTTACAATATAGCTATTCAGTTGTTTATGAAGTTAGAAATATTGAAAGTTGTCAGCTGTTAATTTTTTTATACAGCTAATTCATTTTTTCATATCAATATGAAATCTATTAAATTTCTAAACACTCTAAATAATTTTTAATTTAATTTGAAATTGTTACTAATATATGTGCTAAAAGGTGAAAATGATCCAATTGTTTCCATAAATATTTGTTTAAATAAATATGATTGTGATGTTAGTGAAATTAACATCACAATCATATTTAAGATCAATATTTCTTAAACTACTCTTGTTTCAATCTTTTTATAAAAACTTATGGATTTATTACAATGTTAAACAGAATGAAGTTAGGTCCTTTTTAAAAGCAGGTCAGCTTATAACTATGCATTTACATGAGATATTTAACTAGCATATCTCAAAGGATGTTTGACTCGAGTCACTTTCCAATACATCAATAGTTTCCAGTTCTTTGAAACGAGGTACAGGAATAGTGTAAGGTCATAATATAAAGTTACATTTCTTGGACAAATGGTATGCAAAGTCCCTCCTCACCAAGAAACTGATGCTTGTATATGATCTGACTCAACCAAATTATAAGAGCATAAATCATGTCAAGAGCCTATAGTAGAAATTTATAAATGGACAATTTTTGGAGAATAGGATGCATTGGATAGAGTAAATGCTACTGGATTTCCGTGTTCAGAATTGTGAATTTTTGTAACTGTTAAGATTTGTATGAAACAAAAACAACTCATATGTTTTCTGCTTGAAAAAAATAAAAATAGATTTAATAAGGCATAATAAAAAAAAATCACCAAATAATTAATTTGAAGTGCTATTTATTAAGTAAAAATATGAAAACAGAATATTTCAACATGGCCCAAGATGACTAGTTAATTATTATAGTTTTTATAATTTATCTTTGAAAATAACCTCTTATATACATCACAAATCTGATAATCTTCAAAAATATTTTACTATGAGATATAATTAAATCTTTAAACAGAACAAAAATAACAAATGATAATAAACTACTGATTATTAATAAGGCTCGAGAGCTACAAACTATACAAGGCCAAAAAAAACTTATATGACCCGATGTCATCTAAACAGCAGTCTTTAATCTTTAAAAAAGCATATTATTCTTCTGTTATAGGAATTTTATAACATAAAAATTATGAGACAACTTAGGAAGCTCCACAGAGATAAAAAGCTATAAATTTTCTGAATTTATATGAACTAAAAGTTTACTTAAATTCAGATTTTAAAGGAGATCTTAGTTATTGAATTTCTGTGTTGACTGGTACAAATCGAGTTAAACTTGAGTCAAAAGCAGAAATGAGAAGGTTGAGGCAAGTTACAGCAAATGACCCAGCAACTGCTAAATTATTGATTATTAAAGCAGAAGTCTTGTATTCGATGAGATGAAGACGACAGTCCCTCATGAGGTTCAATGAAAGGAAGAGAACACCCATCCCGACCTGTAATAACAACTAAATTTACATTTCATTCTGGGGCTTGATTTAGGGTTCCAAATAAAACTATACAACGCAGGCCAAGACATTTGTTATAAATTTATACTTCATAGTTTTGAAATCAAATCCAGATATTAGAGTAATCCTTACACCATAATTAAGGAATTAATATAATTCCTTATAAGTAGTAGTAGTTACAGTTCATCACAAAAAAAAAAAAAAAAAAAAAAAAAAAAAGAAAAAAAAAGTATATTGTGAGAACATTCTATAACATGGAAGCCAGAGATCTTTCAGGAATGTATGCTAATGGTTTACATTTTTCCACTATGAGTGTCCCTTTTTCATGGGCTGTGAAATGGAGTATATATTTATATGGAGAACGAAATTCATCCTTGCCATAGTTATTCCAAACCACAAGTTGTTTATTCATATTTTTCAATTTGTAAGAAAAATAATATAATAATATCTAAAAGCTAAGTAAAAGATAAAGCAGACCTCTCTTTGGATGAATTGAGCAATAAATCACTGGAATAATTATAAAAAGCTTTAATTTAATTTTCACATAACACACAAAAATATATCAATTTTTATTTATCTTTGATGTAAGCAAATACGTTTTTTTATATTGAGAATGAGGTGGGTTGATGGATTCTTATATGATATATACATGCTGGAAGAGATAGTAAAATACCTTTTATTATAAACTTATATTGAATTTTATTTATAAGGAAACATTTTAAAATTTCTTAGGCTATAGAGTAACAATTTTTAATGCTTACATTGTTTTAAAAATTAATATACTTTGAAAAAAAATATTTTGGTAAAAGAACCAAAAGGATATCATTTTTCAAAATCATGATATGAAATGAAGATGGATATTAGATAGTAAAATTTCAGAGTTCAGCATGTTTAATTTTTTTTTTTTTTCTCGGTTTCTTGGGCCTTCAATACAAAAACAAAAAACATGTATAAATTTTCGTTCATTTTTTTTTTTTAATAATTACTGAAAAATATGAATTGACATTCTAAATAGTACGCTGGAGAGAGTCAAGCTACTGAGGTAATTTTCTCAGCTAGAAGCAGAAGACAAGTCTGACTATGAAACTTTTATAAATGGATGGAAAACTGCCTAATTTCTTAGTATTCTAATAAGTATATAAAGTAATTACTATAATGTTTTGCAATAGTAAATAAAGTTTGTAAATATCTATAGTTTGATTAATTGTAGAGAAAATGATCTGTTAAAGTAAGAAGTATTAAATTTATGTTATTTTTGTTTACTTTTAACTTTAAAAATGGTGAATAATTTAAATATAAATTACAATATAAACTGGAAATAAAATACACTCATGAATCCAAGATTTATAATTAATATACATAAATAAGACTAATCATAATAAGACATGGCTACCCTTTAATTCAAAAATCAACCTTGACTTACATAATTTTATTATTTACTCAATAAAGATATCACTACTGATTCAAATCAACGGTGGCATTGGTTGCCATGGTATTACCAATCAAAACAAAAAATAAAATCAATCCCACTTATTTCAAAAGTTCTATACACACACAAATAATTAAATAAGCATGAATGAAGTTAGAATCCATAAATAAAAAATAACTAACATGAAATGTGGAAATAAAAAAATGAGAAAAACATTTAGAATTGTTAAGTTTATATTTTTACCTGTAAAATTATTGAAGTTGTGATGAGACCAAGCATCAAAGAGTAAAATTCATGTTTATCCCCAATCTGAAGGATGTATTTCAGCTGGGATGCATTAGCAGTAAGAAGAGCAATGTCCAACATGCCCTGAGCAATAGTTTTTTTCGTTGCATATCTGTTGGCATCAAGAGGCTTTCTTGGTTGAAGCTGAAAATTAAAATAAATTATCAATCATCCAAAAAAAAACAAATAATTATACTAACAAATAAATTTTAACAAAATTTACCAATCTTGTAATATTTATAATGAACGACATGATAGAATTTCATCAATAATTTTACTAGCAATAAATTAAAAAAAAAAAAAAAAGGGCAATATCTATTCTTATTTTTAAACAATTATTCAATCTTTAAAAGGAACTATTACTTTCTGCCAATTTCATTTATTTACTTTTTTTTTTTTTTTTCAATGAAACAATAAAATATCTAATTAAAGAGGAGATTTTATAAAGTTTCACAGAAATAAAAAATATTGCTGATTATTATTATTATTATTTTTATTTTTTAATCACTAAATTTATAAATAAATAAATGAAAACTGTTTTTTCTATTATTATAAAACTAATTAATATAAAAAACCTACTGCTGTAGTAATCTCTGGAGCTATTGCTGAATTAGTGATCATGACGGATCAAAAGGTAAAAGTATACTGGTCTTATCACTGTTTGTTAATCAATAGCTCTCTGTTGTCTCTTTGAGAATAGGAGTCTAACTTATCCTAGCAACCAGACCAGTAGGTTGCTATGTAGTGAATTCTCATGACTTTTTTCTCATCAAAAGAGAATATCATTAAATTTCTTTTATAAATGACTATGCATGTAGCAGAAGCAAAAATATGAATGATTTGAAAGAAATAGTTTTAAAAAAATTGTAAAATTTTATAAGGTAATAATTAACAAAGTTTTAATTCATAAATAAATAAAAAAATAATTCCATATTTTTTGAGAAATAATGGGAGTCATCCTAATTTTATTTTGTAATTATCCTCTCATTTTATGTTTAATGATATTTATCCAGGAATCTATCTATGTATATCTAAATAGATTTTTTTAATATCATGCCCTTATAATATTATAGATCGTCATGCCAAAAACAATCAGTTAACCATATTTTTTTAATTGATTAAGAAGAATTAGTCCCTACGACCCTTTGGCAATGGCCACTTAGCTTCATTGATGTTTTAATTGGTTAAAAAAAAAAAAAAAATTGAATTGAATTTTTTAATACAATTAAGCATTGTGACAATTTTTTTTATGTATAAATAACCAAACCAATAAAAGTAGTAGTATCTAAACAAATGTGCTCTATCATTAAAAATGGAGGAAGTAAGATTTTAAACAATTATCTTTTTGAATCAGGATTAATTTATCATTTTTGGAAGATTACAACAATAATTTTTTTTATTATTATTCAAGGGCATCAGTGTATTCTCAACTCTAAACTGCACCTAATTATATTTGACACTTTTTTTTTTTTTATTTCAGAAAAAAAAACCGAAACCATGAGGTATGAGAATTGGCTCTCTTTCTCTAATTAAAAGGCCCCATTAGACAAAAGTAATACTCCTGTGATTGGTGATAACCAACATTATCTCCAAACTTCACGTTTTAAATTTACATTTTATAAAATATTAGTGTTGTAGCTAATCTGGTAATATCAAAAGCACTGTGCACATTAGTAATAACAAGGTCCAGATCATTGCTCTAATGATAGAAAAACTCATTTATTTATTTTCTCTTATCTAACATCATGAGGAATTCTCTTTTCTTGTGATGCCAATTTCAGGATAATTAATAGGTATCATGTCATTAAAATATCTGAAATATAATCGAGACCAAGTATCTCCGTCTCACAAACATTTCTACCCATCTTTACATCTCTATAAGAGAATAGGCCAAGCTGGAAGTAGTGTTGGGAAACAGCTCTACATGGCAGCCTAAAAGCCAAAATCCAGAATAAATCCTCTTTAGCCAACATCAACTGGAATTCCTTTGTGCTAAAATCTATCACCATTTTCAAATCTGCTAATGGTATCCGATGGTACTGTATTAAACTTGAAATTCTTTTGACCATTATTTAGCTTTATCCCAAAATAGCCAAATACTTTATTGATTGGTGACTTTAATACCAATATCTACCATACCACAGACAATTCCAACACTTATTTAACCAATCTATTTTTCTTCTTTTATGCTTTCATAGTTATATTCAATCCTGCTGGTCATCAACATTCTGATGCATGGCAGTATTTTTTCATTCCTGAATGCTTAGATAAAATTCTAACTTCATCTCAGCACCCTGTTTCTGAACTTTCTGCCCATAACTTAAGTGAAATCACAAATGACAATTCTGTCACTGTCATTTCCACAAAAATCTTTAAGTTACTGAAAACTTCGGAAAATTATTTATCCCATGAAAAAGTCAAAATGGAATTGAAGCAATATTCTTCAATTCAATCGATTTTATGGTTGATTCTCTCATCTCTTGATTCATTCAAGAAGTTAAAGACAGCAAAGAGAGGGGCAGATTTAGGTGCACAAGACTTCTCCTTTCAGTTTCTCTATAACCTCGCTCAAATCTCAGAAAGTTGGGCTGAATCCTACTTCCATGAATCGTTAATGGTGCTCCAAATCCTAAGTAAAAAATGAACAGTCTTACAAGTCTATCTCTATTCTAACCAACCTTTTTGTCTATATACATCCCCTCTCCCCCCCCCCCCCAAAAAAGAGCCCCTGAACACTAAACACACATCACAATTGATTATAGACCAGATAACATTCCTGAAAACTAAGCAAGCCACTCATACTACCTATATGAATAAATATTAATCATTTTTCTCAACAAAATTCAATTTCCCTTGTGGTAAAAGGAAGTCCTTGTATGTCTTCTTAAAATAATCCATTCACTTCTAGTGGTTAATGTCTGATTTAATTCAATTAAACCTTTCAAAGCTTTAGTCTCAACTAACTATTTACCTGGATCTAGATTTAGTTCAAACCTTTGCTGGAAATATATTATGTCTATAACATCCAGTCCTACAATCTCCATCCCAAGAAAGATCTATTATTTACATCTTTCCATATGCACTTCACTAATCTCTGTCTCAAATCTTATCTTCTCCTGCTTTGACTTTTATTGTTTAGTTTACTTGAGTATCTCTGGTGAACTAGATATAAGATTTAAAATATTAACATATTCTTCAGTGTAATTTACTTAAGATGTACCGATGTTAGCGATATCGCACAATTCTAGACCAAGTTAAAAGCCTTTTTCTAGCTTGCCACATCATACAATCATAACATCCTACCAATATCTTCCAACTATTTTAGTTCATATTTGAAAATTATCATTGTAAAGCACAATCCAGCCCTTTTGATTTTTATATACCTTGCCATAAAACAGCTGCACTTGAAAAATCCTTTATTATTGCCAATTTTGTTGGTATCCACTTGATAAATCCTTCATTAAATGTGGCATCCATATGGAATTCTAAAATTACCCTTATCAGTAATGATCTCTCTCTCTATTTTCAATATTTAAATCTCACTTCTTTGCCTTTCTTCTAGTCTTGAAATGTGAGAATTGAAAAATAGTAAACAAAATAAAAACATTATTTTATTTTTTAACAATAAATATTTTGTATAATGCATATATAAATTAAAATATTATTTTAAGTATTAATAAGAATTCTTACATGATTTTAGATTATAGTAAAAATATCGGGGCCAATTTATATGTGTACAGTGAACTATCCCAAATGAACATTTGTATCAGGATAAATAAATTTATTTCCATTTCTAATCAATTTTATGAATCTTCATTCATCTTCAGGCAAAACACTTTTTTTACTAAGATATATGTAATTAATCATTACATTACCAAGATGTACAATGAATGAGAAACTGCACGCACACACACATAAATAAATGAAATAAGTATAGTATAGTAAGAATTAATAATTGATTGAAACTATTAGGTCTTTAAGACATGTAATTTAACATCATCTGGAAGACATAACTCCAACTGGAGCAAAGGCTGCCAGCCAAATGGCATTTTTCATAATTATTAAAATAATTTTCATTTTCATTCCCTTGAAAAACTTTAACTTTTAAGTTGAAGTTCCATACAAAATCATTTAAAACAAGTTTTGTGCATGTTAACAAAAAATATGTTAGTTTGTTCTTGGGCGCTACAGTCCTTGCAGGACCTGGGCCTCTGCCACCATCCTTCTCCACTTCTCTCGGTCCCTCGCCAGGCTCCTCCGATTCCGTATCCCCAGCCTCCACAAATCCTCCTCCAGGTCATCCATCCATCTGCACCTGGGTCTGCCTCTCTTCCTCTTTCCTCCTGGTGTACCATTAAACATTATTTTTGGCAGCCTGTTGGGCTCCATTCTTTCGACGTGTCCCAACCATCTAAGCCTGCCTTTCTTGATAGCACAGAGTATATCAGGCTACCATACAATCCACAAGCTACCATCAGCTCACCATACAATAGTGCGATCTCGGCGTTGCTTCTTATCCGCCACCTGTGCTCCTCTCTCACAGCACCAAAGATCCTTCTTAATATTCTTCTCTCCCAGACCAGCAGTGCTCTTCCGGTATCTTTAGAGAGAGTCCACGTCTCACTGCCATACATCACTATTGGTCTTATTATAGATTTATAAATCAACAGTTTCGCCTTTCTTGAGAGAGTTTTACAATGGAGAGCTTTTTGTACTGCATAAAAACATCTGGTTTAATATACAAACATTTGCCATGACAAACTAAGTAATCCTAGAGATTACAACACCCATTAATTGCACATGGTGTAATATAAATAATAATTAAAAACATCTTAATAGTTTATAATAACTTTGAATAACTCACCATTGTTCCTAATAGCTGAAAAGTAAATGAACCAACACATCACTTCCTGTCATTTCCATAAACTGCAATCCAAAAATGTACTATGTACACATTAAATTGAGAAACTCCTTTTTTAAGAGGTAAGTGAAAAACAAAATAGGACAAGTAAAGTAAACAACTAAATAAATAACTAAGAATATATTTAAAATATTATTAAATGATATTTTAAAATATAATTAATAAAAATATAAATATACAAACTTCAGAATGTTGGAACTATATTTATTTTAAAACAAAAAACATTTGTATGGCAGGTAAAAACATTTAAAATTCATGAAGTAACATACACTATCTACAAATACAAGATTCAGATATTTATTTACATAAATCTTGGTACAGTTATACATTATCTTCTGTATGACAGATCTTCTTGGTAAATCAAAATTTCTTGATAATAAGAAAATCTATCGCGGAACATTGAAGTTCTCAATCAAGTTAGTAATTTCCAAAATGCCTTAATCTGAAACAAGAAACAACAAAATACTTTATTTATCTTTCTACATTTCATTAAAAAAATAATAAAGTAATTCCAGCTGACACTCTGACAATCTCTTAATTTGAAAACAGAATATGAAATACACAGCAGTAAAACTCATAAAAATAGATAAGCTTAGTTGAATTGGCCATTTACTGTAACTATAAGAATAAATAAAAGGCTGGTAAAATCAACTCTACAATAGGTCTTCTCAACCACCTTAATGACAGAGTGTACAAAATATATGATTCAAACAAGACCCTAACAACTTGTAAGTCAGCCAATTTAAAAGTTTATACTTATGGAACTTGAAAATTCAAAAGATGATTGATTTTTGGAAAATAATTGAGATAAGGGATGAAAAATAGATAATTTAAAATTATTTAATTTTAATAAATCAGAGAGACTTTTACCCTCAAAAATCAATTTCTTTGTATCACCATAAAATAATTTCTAGTTTTAAGATGAGTTAAAGTAATGGACAATAAGGACCAATATTTTGAAGATTAAACTGATTTAATTACAACTTATTCTATACATTAGTAACTACTTAAAATTAGTATTTCATACACAAATATAATAATGCTGACTATTATATTACTTTTAATACAAATGTAGGCTTTCTTGTAAGCTGCGTAAAAACAAATAACCTTGATTATGACTTTGAATATTTTGTGGAACCTGTAAAGTCCTCAATTGTTAACACAATTCATTAACATATGATATGATCAGATAGTTCCATAAAAATGTATACTTATAACATCACACATACCGGTACAGAAATGCAGTACTCTTACTATTGACACAAGAAAAATAACCAGAAGACGGTGAAAAATCAAATGTTTGTATTCTTCCTAACTGAGAATTTAAGGAAGGAAAATTACTGAATGCAGTCATTGAAGGAAGGTGAATCTGGAATTAAAATAAAACAATAATAATGAAGAGAAAAGGAAAATATAATAAAAAAAACTTTAACAATGGATATAAAACTTACCAACTTGACATGATTCGGTTTTTCATCAGAAGCCATAGCAAGAATCTGTTGGGTAGAATTGAACTTCAAAGATGTTACTTGAGTAACAAGATTCATAAATGCTTTTAGTGGCTTAGGGTGAGAAACTGATTTTTCAGGCCTTTCGTACAAATTAACCACACCCCAGGATGACCCAGTTGCAAGATAATCATATGATGCAGCCATAGAAGACCCCACCAGTATACCATCATCAGTGAACTTTGTAACAAGACTTCGAGAGTTCATATCCCAAACATAGACTTCTCCAAAATCTGAAAAAAAAAAAAAAAATCAAATAGTTTATTTATTTATCTTTTCTAAATTTATCATAAAATCTAAATAATAATTTCAATAAAACTTAATCCAAAGGTGTAAATGATAATCTTAGTCCAAATTCTTATCTCAATAAAATCCTCTTAAAAGCCAGTAGGCCTTAACAAATTTCCATCATAAGTCTATTCATTGTTAAATAAATAAAGGTTTAGCGAACCCGAAGGTTCGATAGCGACATCACTAACCGTTGACTGCACACTTCCCTCCAACCCACTCCTCCAAAACCCAAATCCACCAGGTCAGCCCTGATGCAATCCCATCTTCGTCTCGGTCTACCACTCAGTCGTGAAAAGGCTATTGCTTACACGTCACGACTAATACTGGAAGTGATGCGGTACTATAAGGACAGTTTTTGGTAGGAACTGTCAATTTTTGATCAGCAAAAAATTGTTTTGTTGATGTGACATAGAGGACATTTACATTTCCCTGTGAACATCTGAAAATGTTCACCACCTGAAAGCTCATCGAAATTGCGGCATGCACTCCATGAGTTATTCAATTGTGGCTTGCAAATGAAGAGCGACCAGGCTCCATTCCTGGATACAGACCCAACTCCAGCAAGGATGAGTTGTTAGGCGACATCAACCCTGGATTCTTTTAGAGAAAATTCTAGTAAATTTGATGCTTTCTTCTTTCCACTAGGCGTTTTATCTACATTTTTCTTTCTTTCTCAATCTTCATTTTCTTGATGTTCTTTTTACAAAGATTTTTGTTCAGGCAAGCAGTAAAATCAACAGCCTTTTTTCAATACAGGTATCCAGGCAAGGGGAACTGATGTTCTCCTAGTGGATGTACTAGGAACCTGGCATGGAGAACTGAGGTTCCCTTTTCAATTTCTCCGATTACAAAAGTGTGAATGTAAGTTATATTATTTGTTTGCTGTTTTCTTTAGTAAACATCTCAATCTATATGGATCAACAGATCACAGGCCTGAGAAACAATGAATAACCAATAAAAACCTGTTGTAAACTTGCCTAACTCACCAAGCCAATAACGGTCAACAGCCCAACCGAACTTTGCCACAAATATCGTCGAAAAGCTAAGCTCAGCGATTTTCTCCCGCCCTGCAGGGCTGCCTACTTGTTAAGAAGGGTTTTCTAAAAAGAACAACACTGTTTGAGAGGCAACCGTTCAGCTAGCAACTTGATACTATGATAGTATGATCAATACTTTGACTTGATATACTTTATATACTTAAGTTGAGGGGAACTGTAGTTCCCCTTGCCAGGATAAGGGTTAGGCGTTGACTGCTATTACTTGAACTATATTTACCGGATATAACTCGCGCAGTTCCACATTGTAAAGCCTCCTAAATTCTCTGGTTTTCGGCTAAATATTCTACGAAGTACTGTATCTTCAAAAACTTTAAGGCATAGTTCCCCCCTTAACGTAAGCGGCCATGTTTCGCATCAGTAGAGAATTGTTCATAGTATAATAGTTTTGTATACCCTGATTTTTAAATTTCTGGAGAGTAAGTGTGAACTGAGTAATTTTGCGACAAAGAAATAATAAGCATTAACAGCTTTTAACCTAGCCCTTATTTCTTCTTGAATTTCATTTTTCCTCGATATAACAGACCCTAGATATTTGAATTGCTCATCATGTTGAAACTTTATTCCGGAAATATCTACATCACTAAAATGTTCACCGTTTCTACTACTAACCATATAATTTGTTTTATCGGTATTAGTTACTAAACCAATTTCGTTACCGGTTTTCATGAGTGTAGTTACGTTTAATATTATAGTTTTCTCGTTTTAACCCAAAAGTAACAAATCATTGGCATAACCAAGAACCGGAAATTTACCACCCATCTCTAATCCTTTAAGCATTACCTTCCTAATGACGTATTCTAGTGCTAAGTTAAATAATATTGGATAAAGAGAATCTCCCTGTTTTAAACCCAAATGTACCTCAAACTTTTTGGAGTAAAATGTACTGATTTGGACTCTATTAAATAAACATTACTTAAACTTTATTCTTTCCTCATTCCTTTTAAGTCTTAAAGATACTATCAAACCGTTCATTACACTTCTCACTAGAATCCTAACAGAAATACCGATTGATGTCACAAAAAATGCACTAAGTGCCTAGTTATTGTTTTATACAATGCAATTGGACTACAAAATCACCTCAGTCCTGGTAATTCCCTTTCTTATAATCTTCTAGATTTCTTATTCCAACTCCTCAGACTTAATTGCTGGAGGAGACTACAATGCTAACACCAACAATGAGGTTGTTGAACATTTAACTCCGAAGGTAGCTCTTACACCATATTTCAACCTCCAATTTTTATGCTTTTCTCTCACCCTGAACTCTACATCTTTCAAATAACACCCTGATAACCTTTGATATATTCATTTCTTCCCAAATTTCCACCTCTCAAACTATCATCAAATTTCTGGATGACCTTTCATTAAATCATAGCCCTGTTCTCCTTCTATTTGAATAAGATCTGACTAAAAAAATTCCAAATTTTTGGTCTAAATCTGTTTAAAACTTTTAACCCATATCATAATATCTTACCTTCCTTCCTATTCCTTCAATGTTTTAAAACAGAAGCAAATATTCTACTCCAAACATCCCTGCCTCCTAAAGCATTTTATCCTTCAGAAGAACGAAATATAACTCACAGATTATCTTCCAACAAAGAACCTAGACATATAATTACTTGGAAAGCAATCCTATGCCTAACATTAACACATCATTGCTGTTCTCTGCACCACACATTTTCTGATTCTTTGAAATAATCCAAGGACAATATGAGATTGTACCTGAGATTGATACTTTATAATTTTATTATCAATCAGCAATGGTTCTTGTGTTATAGAAAGGGCCACAGAGTTTGTCTACCTTGGGACCCAGATTGCATTTAATAATGTAGTCTTAGATAATATGAGAAGGAGAATCACAGCAACAAACTAGTGCTGTCTAAACACGTGAAATCTGAACTGAGCAGTAGGCTAACAAAAGCCATTGATAAAAACTTAATCCCTTAAGTGCTAATATATTCTTCACAAGCCAAAAACCTAACAAAGAATGACAAGCATAATTTATTTATCTTTGTAAAAAAAAGTGCTTATAAGAATATTATGTTCAAATAAATATGACACAATCTGCAGAAGATTGGAAAATAGAGAAATATATTAAATTTTTGCTGAATACACTAATACGATTATTAAACATAGTAGACTGAGATGAGCAAGTCAGGATGGAGGCTGAGATGCCAAGAAGAATCATAGAACTACTCTCACTAAGAAGAGTTTGTATACCAAGACTGAGATAGGTGCCTTCACAGGATAAAAAGGCAAAGAAGAAGTTCTGGAGGCCATGATACACCATGTTTATACATGGATGGAAACAAGCGATTAACATTTTATGAAGAAATAATCATAATAACTTTGATGAATCAAAACATAGAACTAAGTTTTTACCTCCATGAGAATAAAGGAAAGAGCCATCTGGATTAAATGCAAGTGATTTTACATTGCCATTCATGGATAAATTTGCAATCCACTCCTTGGAGGTTGCAGAAAGTAGGTGAATTTGACCAAAGCGTCCAGCTACTGCAATAACTTTTCCATCAGGAGACACTTCAAAATTCTAAAATATACCATATTATATTAATATTTAAGTCTTAATTAACATATATATAAAAACATATCTGTGTGACAAAACCAAATAGAGATTTGACCTTCATATTAGTTTGTTCCATATTATGGTGTGTAATAATTTTTCTTGTTGAACCTTCCATCATGTCATAAACAAAAAAGTATGAATGGTTTTGAGATCCAACAATAAACTCTTTACCATCAGCGGAAAAATGACCACATCGAATTGGGAAGCGTTCAAACTGAATAGAAGCAAGCTTATTATTTGCTACTCCATCTACCTATACAAATGAAATAACTCCATTAATAATCTCAAAGAAATATAACTAATTTAAATAAAAGGAAAGTATTAAATACAAAAGACATATTAAATAAAATGTGCTTAATTTTTTTTAATAAGCTATTGTAAAGCACAAATATGCTCAACGGATAAATGCAAGTATAAAAAAGATTATAAAAAATCAGGCCACCATCTGTATCAATTTAGATTATACATGCAGAGGAGTCTTACTTGGAAAATGGAAGCTGTGCCTGATAATCCAGCAACTAAAGCAACCGTGCTACTGGGATGGAATTCTACACATTTTAAGATGGGTCCTTCATTGCGAGTTTCACTATTCAATGAAGCAAGACGCTTAACATTTATAATATTTCGAGGTAAGTATGTTGGTTTAGTAATCAAATTCCCAGAGCTCTATAAAAGGAAATTAAAATTATAAATATGATGATAAAAAATTGTAACTATAAAACTATATAAAAAATTATTTAATAATTCAATACCCTCAGTAATATGGCATCTTCATCATCATCCACGTGCAAAGACTCTTGCCCTAGTTTAGCCCATGAGGGCTGCCCAAATGTTTTAGAAAATTTCTTCCGGAGTCTGCCTTCATGTGTAGATACATCTTCCGAGCTAAAATTTAAATTTGCCAATCACTATCATAGAAATGATTTTAAACTATTACTAATAAAAAAAAAAAAAAAAACAGTTTTAACATACGTGCTTATTCCTAAGTCATCTTCATCTTCCCAAGCAGGCTGTCTAACAGCTTCATCAGCAGATAAACTATCTTCTACACCAGAATCATTGTCACCAACGCCCAAATTTCTAAGCATGTATGATGCATCTCCCAAAACAAGTTTTTCTAATCTATTTACATATCATGATATTAATTATAAAATCGAATTCAATCTATTAACAATACAAATTGATGTAATCTAATCATGGTATCAAAACTGTAATAGGGGGACAGCCAACCATGGAATAACAAGATATACATAATATGGTTAACAGTAAGATTGGGAAAGCAAAAATAAGTTATATTTTCAAAATTGTTTATTGCTAACAGATAGTTATGCGTATCTTAATATGTACAACAAAAACTAAAATTTATGTTTTAACTATAGATGAAAATTTTCTTTTTAAAATGATGTTTGGCATGGTAAATGATGTGTTTGCGTACCAGGAAATAAAAACCACATTGCTGTCAACAGCTTTGAGATCTTCATCTCACTGAACATTTTTGGGATAAGGAAAATAGCTTCTTGATAAGTTATTCCAAAAGCCTCTGCAATACTCTAAATAGACTAAAAATCGCAGCCAGAGAAATATGAAAGAATACAGGTTTTTATGAATCACAAGAATCATATTTAACTTGAGTTTATCCAAAAGTCATCAGAATATAAGTTCCTAAGTAATAATGATACTGTTTTTTTTAATTATAAAAAAGTAACTTCATACAAAAAGTGCCATTGAGTACCAATTTTTAAAACTTAAAAGTTAGCCATAGATAAAGGAGTGTCACTCACTACATTTCAACTAAGCGATTAAATAAAAACCAGCTAGTAAAAAATATAAAATAGTTTTGTTAAAAGTGAATTCATGGCAAACAGTCAGGAATGTAATATGTGTGGTAACTTTAAACAACTCACATTTCTTCAAGAAAAAAACAAAAAAAAGAGGTATTTGCATTAAAGGCTGAGCATCTGAAATAATGAAAGGTGAAAATTCACTATCTGCATGGGAACAAAAGAAAAAAATGGAATCCAATCTTGAATGACACTTTAATAATGTTGTATTGCATCTTGATTTTATTTTATTTTTTTAGTACTTAACAGGTGGGAATTGATACCCTGCCAATGGAGCAACGTGTACACACAATTAAACTATATGGATTCAGTGGCTCAAACCATAAAATAACTAACCTTTCTTTTTCCACATCTACAAGATCTGTAATCTTCTTTCTTTTCCCACCTAAATTTTGAGCAGGTACTTTACGCTTTCGCTTGACATTAGTATCATCATCAGATTCCATGACTTCGGCAATTCCTATTCACTCACAACAGCACACTACCGCAAGTTGTCTTCTTTAAACTTAAGGTTCCTAAAAGGTTAAATTGGCAACCAAAGATGTAGAAAAAATGAGTACTATCGAAGTATGCTTAGTTACATTGGAGGGATAAGTTCTGACACGTGGTTTCAAATGGCCAAATTTGTTTACAAACAAGTACTAATGTCATAACAAAAGTTATAGAATTGAATGATAATAATGTTTATTACTATCTTTTTTTGTCATTCTTCTATTATTTTTATTATTATCTATATTATTCTTTTATGCTATTCCTTTTATATGTCATATCAGAACATCTCGTTTTTAAACTATAAAATAACAAGTTACGAATCTCACTGAGAAGGGCCCGGTCTTCTCTTAAAGAGGACCTGTTGGGTATTGTTTATCTCTTGAATGACCGTAGCAAGGTGTAATTAAATTATGACTATTGTCTATAATGGCTATGATATTTGAATTATTCTTTGCAAAAAGGGCTTCAGTTCATTCATTTAATAAAATGAGTTAACACTTAAAAACATGCAGAAAAGGCTTCGATCAATGAAAGAAGTCATTTCAAGCAATACATTGAACATCGCAACTCTTAACATCGCTACTATGTATTTGTTTTGGCATGCCTAGACAAGTTTATGACCTAGACAATTATGACAAGCCTAGAGTCTGCAAAGGGAGGCTAGAGGGATAGTCTCAGTACCTCTGTTAGTTATTCCCGACCTGTAATTCCCATTTGTTTTGGTTCACTAACGATTGTCCACCACCTGACCTTTCAATTACTTATTTTTACTTTTTATTATAATTATTTATAGGTTTTGTCTACCCTAACAAAATTAATACAATTAGAGTTTGTTATACTTACATTGTATGTCCCCTACTGATATTTTTTAAGTACTGTGCTATTTGAGTGAATTATTTCGTTTGCCATCCACGTGACCTTCCCCGTAATTATTGTTTTCAACTTGGTTTGTGTTGATAATGATTTATGTACTTTCTTTATATTTCATTATTTTGAGTAAATAATTTATCTTATCCTTTGTAAAGTATTTTTGAAAATAAAGGGATTAAAAAAGATGCATATTGCTAAGACACCAGAAAACTTAGTAGATGACTAATGTCATCCGCGAGACCTTTCTTGTAACTGAGCCATACGCGACCACTATAGGGTGAAAAGAATGGACTGAAGCCCTTTTTGCAGAGACCGATTCATTTATTGATTCGTTTTATTCAAAATTTCTGTTATATCTAAATTTGGACATTAAATCTATTTCCCTGTAATGTCGTCATGTGTTCATGCCCTATGATTTTGCTTTGTGGGTAAAGAATAGTTGTTCTCAAGAAACCTAGTCATAGAGTAGGTTATGATTTTTAAAAAATACTAAATTATAACAAAATTTGTGACATCTGTCATCAACTTTGATTGACCATTTCTCGTTTGTCTGAAAATTTCAGGGCTACTTTCTAACAAACAAGCTAGTGTTCCTTGTTTTTTTCTTTTCTCTGGCGATCTAAGAATATTTGGATTAAACAAATTCCTGGCTATTAACTAATTAGCTCACCACTTCTTTTCTTTATATTTCATCTCTCTTACTTTCTTCACCTTTTTCCATGTATTGTCTAAAAAGCAGATTCTTTGGCCTGTTACCATCTCATCCATTTCGTTGCTTACGCTGATCTGTTAGCAGTTACAACGCCAGATAAACTAATCGAGTGAAATCTGGAAGCTGACCCCTTACTTACCATTAACATCGTACATCTGTATCTATTTGAACATTTGCTATCCAAAGTAGTTTGATTAAGTGTCAGGAGATCCTACAAGTAAATTCAGGCTGCGTAAACTAGTAATCCTTTATGCCTTAGAATATAACCGTTCACCACGACGCCACATCTATGCTTTAAGCCTACACGGGCTTTGTGTATTAGAAATCGATGGTAAACGTTTTATTTACAAGTGGGAAGAAGGCCAAGTTTTTCAATTAACAACCCAAAAACTAAGACGGTTGATTTCCACAGGGCCGGAAGTCACTGAATAAATAAGATCAAGCGTCACTATTAATTTTTTATCTAGGAACCAACTGTGAGTTTCTTTTCCAGGGATCTTGTTAAGTTTCAAGAGGATGGAGTAGCTGCTGAGGTCGATTGTTACGTATCAAACAAATGTTCTTAGTTGCTGCTTAACATTGAAAGGAACTAGATACATAGTGGTATGTCACTGTAGAATTTGAAAAGATCAAATTCTATCCGAATAGTCCAAGATGGAGTTTGGAGAGGATTTAAGTAATTTAGATTCATTAAGGAAACGAAATATTTGGGATTAGTCTAATCTTTCTACATTTCGTCAATAAGATAAACAATGGTTATTTCTCAGGAGATAGAAAATAATGGTGGATAAATTATAAATGGCACAGACAAGCAGTATTTCTAGGAGGCGTAGTTTAATTAATTCAAGGGTGTACTATCAGACTATGCTGAATTGATCCATGGTTTCATTATAGATGAAATTGGGTTTTTCGGAGAAGAAACAGAAAAATAAAAATCATTACCGTTCATGGAAAAAGGTGAAGGTGATGGAAAAGAATGGAGGTATGGCAGAGGAAATAGATACCGAATATGACCTTAACTCATCAGGTACAATTGGGAAAATAACTTAGGAAGAAACCCCTATAGGTTACAAATGTGAAGTATAGGATGGAGCTGACCATTTTAATTTGAAACAGGAACACAGGAAAGGGCTTCATAGTCGATATCCTTACATCTTACCTTCTCAGAATGCTCTCCTCTCATCCACTCCCCTTAAAAACCTTGCCTTTTCCCACCAATCTGCTTCATGGATGTCTCAAGAAATCAAATACCTATATATGAAGGCGGGACGGTTCATGTAGACATACAAGACTTGTGGATGACTACCAAGCACTCAAGATGCTTCATAACAGGATTTAGGCAAAAATTTGGCATGCAAAATCATCCTATTTCCAGGAAGATTTTTTGTCTGCTCCCGATTCAAAATCAAAATGTTAACTCCTTTACAAATTTTCCTCTATAACCCTACTTAATCCTCATCCTCCAATTTCCCTTCCTGCTGGACCAACTGTCCCTCCGAAACTCCATAAAATGACGATTCTTCTTTTCCCACAGATATTGTATCTTCCATTATGAATTCCCACACAAATTCTATAGGTCCAGGTGGTATCCATGTTAAATTATGTCTTTCAGTTCTTATTTTTATCTAATGTTTATCACTTCAAAACTCTGTGGTCCCTACCTCTTGGAATAAAGAAATTTTTCCAGCTCATATCTATTGAGGATTATCCTGCAACCTCCATCCTATTTAACCTATCAAACCCTTAGAAAGATTGGTGCAAGCTCAAGCTAGACTGTTCCCATCAACCCAATGAAGATGTCTCTCATTTATACCTGTCCTTTTGCCTCTTCCTTATTATTAGATGCATTTTCTAAAATCTAAGATCTTGATGGAATTTGTGCTAGGGCCAATACCAATAATTTAAAATTAAATTCGGGAAAAGCTCAGACCATTGTAATAGGCTCCAGTCCACTCCTCAGATCCTTTACCAACTTTCCTACACTAACCCTCAATGATCAACCCATCACCTTCCGTTCCTCTGTTGATAACTTGGTAATTATTATTGAACAATCCCTCTCCTGGAAGTTCCACATCACACAAATGTCTCGATAATCTATAGGAATTCTTAAATTATTCTGTTGTTTCCTTCGTCAGCCTATCCATAGACTCCTAGATTCCTCTTTCATTTTTCCTAACTTCGGTTATGAATGTGCAGTATAGGGAGGCCTTTCAATGAAACTTAAGATAAACTGAAGTGAATTACGAACAGCTTTATTAGATTTATTTATGATACCCCGAGGTATTCCCATGTTTAAAACTTTATATCGAAATTGACTGGCTTTTCCCCTCCTTTTGTATACATTATTTCCTAGATGCATTTCTTTGCCAATTCATTCATTACCAATCATCATTCATCTTACATTTACAACCTCCTGAAATTTATGAGCTCTATCGACTTCCAACCCAAAATATCTGACCATTATACACCTATCCATAGAACAGCATCATTCCAGCATATCTTTCTTGTCAATTCCACCACCCTTTGGAATTCCTCCCTCCTGAAATCAGAAATAGTGCCTCCTTTTCTAACACCTGCTCGCAATCCAGACAAGTGCTTACTAACGTAATGTCTGAGAAGTAACAATAGAGCATTACAGGAAATTCCAATTTATAAGTAGATAATTGGATGGGCAGAATAGTCAAATAATCAGTCCTGAAAAAAGGCTATTGCAAGCTTATAATCTTATGATATTGCCAGATCCATTATTATTGCTATGGTAGTATTTTGGTAAGGGAACAGAAGGCAAGATATAATGCATTCATTAGATTTCAGAAACAGCAATATCCTAAAAAAAAATCAGTAAAGTACTATGGAGTTAACTTTGGAATACCTCCCTCCTGAAATCAGACATAGTCCTATCCTAGGCTCATTCAAAACCCTCCTATTCCAACACCTGCTCACAATCCAGACAAGCGCTCACTAATAGGGGAATCAAGTAATTTTGCTGTCCAATTTATATTAATTCAGTTAAATCAACTACTAATGAATTTGCTCAAAAACGATTTAAACTTATTTTATAATCCAATATTTTAGCTTAATGTATGTTGGGAATATGTTTATGCATAAGTGTATGTAATTAATTTTACTTTGATCAATGTTTGTAAAGTATTATCTGATTTATTTACTTTGCCTCATTTTTTCATTACTTTACTTCATCATCATTTTTACACTTGCCTCGTTAATTGTGTACCTTCCTGTTCTTCTTTTATGTATATGTAGCCTCTAGTAAATTTTTTATTTTATGTTTGTATTCATATGAATCTGTTTTAATTTTACTATTATATACATTTAAGTCTTTATTATCATATTTATTATTGGAGCTGTCCAAAATGTATGTATCCAGACAATAGTAACATGTCACTGAGCCTCTGTATTATTATTATGGGACAATTAGTCCCCGAATAAAGTTTATGTTTTCATTTGCTGACTATCTACGCCCTTATGTTCTTTATTTTTGTCTGCTTATGATTTTAAATTAATTAAATTCAATTAACAATTAAAATTTGTTTATTAAACAATAAACAAAGCTGACTTTGTTCAAGCAATATTTTATTATTATTCTTTATTGAAAATTAATTACGTAAAGCCAAATTAGTCTAATAAAAACATAGGTACATGTTTGAATACACATCCATCTCATGAGAAATAGTAATTAATATGGAGGAATCTATAAACAAATAAATAGTGCAAATTTGATAAAACAGTAGGAAAAACTAAAAAAAACCTACACAACAAAATAAACAATACTAGTTCAATTTACAATTATAGTTAATATTATGAATTATAATAAATAATAGTTAAATTATAATCTAAGCCAAGTAATAAAGATAATAATACACAACTTATAATTACAAAATACAAACACAATGATAATAAGACTACTTTTGTGATATAATAAAAAATCAAACAAAAGTTAAAAACTAAAAATCTATACAGGTATCGAACACTTTCTTTTTTATGGTGTAATGTTTACACTACTCTAATTTATATACTATTTTGTAATTTCTAGAAATTATTTTTTTTTTTAGTCTTTAAGTAATATGTGTTTTGCCTGTTTGTGTTTGCATCTTTTAGTGTTTTCTTGTTGTAATTACCTATTTCTTGGATAAATGGGTTTTCAGATATGGCAGTTGATATGAAAAATGAGTTTGTTTGGGACTGAATGTGTTGTTTGATTGTGGGTAGATTGAGATCAGTGAGCATAGTGGCAATTCTTGTGTATCTGGAGTAATTGCTTATAATTCTCATACAAATATTTTGTATAACTTCCAGTTTTCTGTAATTTGTATTACATGTGTAACTCCAAACATCTGATGTGTAGGTTATCGTAGGTCTGATAACGGATTTGTAAAGTATTAATTTGTTTTGGATTTGATAAATTAGAGTGCTTATTGAAGTAAGGGGACATTTTACTGATCAGATTTTTTATTTTGTTATATTTTTTTATTTACATGTGCTGTAAATGTGAGGGATCAGTCTAGGGTATGTTGCTGCTTGTGCCCAAGGGATATGGTAGTGTTTTATGGATATATAGTGGTATATTTTAGGTCTTCGTTTTGTGAAAATTATTGCTGTAGATTTGTTTTTGTTAATTTTGATTTTCCATTTGTTGTAGTATCTGTTAAGTTTTTTAAATACGGACAATAAACGGTGGGCTATGGTATCAATCCTGTATGAGCTTGTACCTGTGTGTCTCTTTTCGTTAAAACCTTTGGTTATATAGTCAGTCAGTCTTGCTAATTGTGTAACGGTTGAATGTTGTGCTCGAAATCCGAACTGATCTTTTGCAATCAGATTATGAAGAGCTGTGTGTTGTTGTATCCTTGATAGTAGTAGTTTTCCAAATATTTTAGATATAAGTAGACTTATTGGCCTGTAATTTTCAGTTTCTGCTAAGTTTTTGTTTGGTTTCGGAATGGATATAACTTTTGCTATTTTCCAGGAAGAGGGGTAGTAATTAAAACGGATTATACCGTTGTAAACTTCATCTTTTCCTTCCTTCTCAGTGCCTCTCAGCATGGAGGTGCCTCGATCCAAAAAATCCAACCATCCCGGTCCTTCGCCAATGCCTTCATAGGATCCAACCGCTTTCCTATTTTCTCTCCTATTTGAGCCATACTATACTGGCCTGCCTCTTGGTCTTTTGCCAGTTGGTTTGGCGTGGTCCACAATCTTCATCCATTCAGCACACATGTCCGAACCACTTTAGCTGCCTCTTCTTTATAATTTCTGTTAGTGCTTTCACCCCTAGCTCCTCTCTTATTCTGCTATTCCTGACATGTTCCCTCCGTGTTCGGCCGGCAACTCTCCTTAGATATTTCATTTCTGATGCGGTGATTCTGCTCTTCAATCGGTCGAGAAGGACCCAGCTCTCACTTCCGTATAGTAGGGTGGGAAGGTAAATTGCATTAAAAATGTGCAGTTTTACCAACTGCACAAACGTGCAGTTTGTCAACTTCACGTTTCCCAACAACAGGAACACTCCAAACTATATAGTTCGCCTCGAGATTGGGACAACCAACTTCTCATTTTATCGATTACTCTGCAACTACAATATCTTAAATCCCGAAACGTACATAACATACAAAGTACACATAAAAAAGTTGAGGTGTGTCAGTCAATCAAGAGTCGCTAACCAAGAAAAAATTAAATTATATACTAAAAACAAAATTTTTTTATTCAAATCACAGGAAACTTGCATATCATGCAGTCAATATATCTCCAATAGCTTATACCACATCCTTCTCTATTGCCCAACGTTCAAGGAATATAGACAACAGTTTCTTCAGCCATACATCACAATGTCCTCTGATAATCACAATATTCAGGCTATATTAAATATTGACGGTGTAGAAAAATTAAATAAAGTATATTTCTTCATGATAAATGTATATAGGGTGCTAATGTCTTTATGTGGTCAATGACTAATTAAAAAAAAAAAATGAATAAACTGATATTTATTAGAATCAATATAAGGTTGTTGTTTAAATTATGTTAGTGATAACATGGAGATATGTCTTGAGTATGTTTATATTTATATTTGATGTTATTTTATATGTTGCATTTATTTATACATTGCGTTTGTATGGGTATATGCATATGTATGTAGGTGTGTGTGTGTGTGTGTGTGTATGCATATATTTATTTATTTAATTATGTAATTAATTATTAATATTAATTTTATGCACAGGGATATTGTGTATTGTTGTGGATGGACGAAGGTGTAGATGATAAGTGCATATGTAAATATCTATTATGTAAAACGTTGATATCTGTTATAAAGATAAAGGATTTAGATCATATATTTTTGTTATAATAAATATTCATTTGTATAATGTAAACAAAATATTGTTATGTAAGGATTTGTTTAAGAGCACTAGACTGGTGAGATCTATTGTATATTATTAATAATATTATTATTTGTACAAGACTCTGTCTTTAACAAATAAAGAGCATTCATTCATTCATTCATTCACATATAAGCTGTTTTCTTTAGTAATATACGCTGTTTGCTTTAGTAATATACGCTGTTGTAAACTTTAGTTATAAAAAAGATGGATTTTTTGCTTATTATTTTTTTTTTTTTTTGCGGGTATTGAATCATGACCAGCGGATTTCTTCGTTTTTATTTTTTTTAATACTTTGCTTGTTTCTTTTGGGGATATGGCTGGAAAGATAGGAGGTACAGGATTCTTGAGGAATTTGTTTACTAAAGTAATAACTTTCCGGTGATGGTGATTTGATTTGTGATTTGGTGTGAGGGAGCATACAGAACTGAAATATTTGGCCAATAATTCAGTTTTTTCTTGGTCAGAGTAAACAAAACGGTTATTATGTCTAAGTGGAGGTATCGGCTGTAAGAAATTTGGCATTTTTTCATAATAATAATAATAATAATAGCCTTTTATTATGTCTATAACTCAACAAATAAACTATAATTCAAATAAATACAATAAAAATAAAAATTTAACATATCTACAAATAAGTCCACAATTATTATCATATTTACAAACTAAATTCTTCTGTGAGTTTGAACATGGGCCTGCCCTCAGGGAGTATAGGTCTAGACTTTCCCAGGTGACCAGCCTACTGGGAAGCCGGGTTCGCGATTTGGATCCACTTCTCTTTCCATGTATCTCTATCTCTTGCCATTCTCCACCATAATGGTCCGGCCTTCTTCTTAAAGAAGTCACTCCATCTTTTCAACTGTCTTCCTCTTCGCCTTTTGTAGTAATAGGGTGTACAAACAGTCACTTCCATTGACCACCTTTTATCAGTTCTCCTTAAGATGTGCCCCGCCCATTCCCATTTTTGTTTCTCGATATGGTGAATTATGTCTTTCAGGCCAGTCTTCTCTCTGATGACACAATTCCTAACCTTCTCCTTCCTACTTATCTTTATCATATTTATTTCTATTGCTCTTTGCCAGCTTATCAGTTTCCTTGTTTGGGCTTTCGTTAGGGACCAAGTCTGACTACCAAAGGAGACGGCTAGAAGTATACAGGTATCGAACACTTTCTTTTTTATCTCTTTCGGGAAATCGTTTTTCATTATTGTTCTCAATGGCCAGTACTAAGCCCATCCTATGGATGTTCTTCTGTCCACGATTTATTTGTAAAAGAGACCAACTGCCCAAGGTATTTATAATCTTCTACGTATTGTAAGCTATGACCTCCAACTTTTATATCTACCTTTTCCGCGTTCATCATTACCTTTGTTTTATCAAAATTAGGTGAGAGGCCTACTTCTGTACATATCTCCAATAAAGTTTCCATCATCATTTTGAGGTCTGCTTCATTGCTCGCCAACAAAACAATATCGTCTGCAAATCGGAGACAGTTTAGCCATCTTCCATTGATCTTTATGGCGACATTCTTCCAATCTATATGCCAAAATACTGTTTACATTAAGATAAACAGTATTGGTGATAGAGGATCTCCTTGACGCACTCCTCTCCTGACTGCAAAGTTTGGACCGTTTCTTTCAGTAGCAATGAATGCTTCCACATCTTTGTACAGCTGCTTTACTATATGAATATATTTGTAGTTTACACCAATCGCTTGTAGGGCCTCATAGATACTTCTATGAAAAATGCTGTCGAACACTTTTTGGAAATCAACAAAACACAAATAAGTAGCAAACCTGTATTCCTTCGCTTTTTCAATGACTTGATTAATGGTCTGAATGCGGTTGGTCACAGAATACCCTTTTCTGAATCCAACTTTATCCTCATTTATGAACTCCATTATTTTCCCAGTGAGAGGCTGCTTAAGGATAGAGGCAAACACTTTCGACGCCTTCGAACAGAGAGATATAGGCCTATAATTATCAATCTTATTTCTACTGCTTTTTTTATGAAGCAAAATTATTTTGGCTGTCCTCCATTGATGGGGAATTTCTTCTTGCAACATTATTGAGTTAAATAAGTTTTTTAAATGTTCTATCACAACTGTACCTCCTGCTTTTAACATCTCACTCCTTATTCCATTGGGACCTGGACTTTTATTTCTCTTTAGATTGTCTATTGCGTTTCTGACCTCTGCTCTTGTAATCTCTGGAACAGTCTCTTTGATATTTGCCTTTGGTAGTACCGGTACTAGATTACTTTCTCTACAATCGTAAATTTTTTTGAAATAGCTTGAAGCTGTTGCTATCATAACTCCTCCATCTGTTATTTTTTTTAGTTTTATGATCTTTACTATTAAGAGACAAAAGCCAGTTTCTGCCTATGCCCAGTTCCTTCCTTATTTGTTTAATTGAGCTGTTCCTGGAGATTATTTCGGTTATGAAGTTATTCCTGTATTTGGTCGTCTTCTTTAATGTTCTTTCTTATTTCGCTATTCAGAGCTGTTATAGGCATTGGATCTGCTTCCGGATGTGATTTAACTTCTCTTCTTTCCTTCAGTAACTTTAGGGTAGTTATTGATAATTTATTGTTTTTATTATAGAACTTTGTATATTATCCTTCTATGGGCTAAAATTTTCTAAAACCTTAATCAGTTTATCATAATTCTGTTGGATTTTTTTTTCATGATATTTTTTAAATTTACAAGTGTTTTCAGCTGTGGTGGTAGTTCTGGTGGTTTATATTTGGATGAGGTTTGAGGAATGGAAGCTAACATAGCCTCTTCTCTTATTATATTGAAACTATTTATTTTATCTTCAATATCAGTGGGAGATTTTATAGAAGGATTAATATCGATCTGATTATCAATACAAATTCTAAATTTTCGCCAGTCTGCCTTAGGAAAAATAAATTGGATTGGGGGTTTTGTTATTTTGATATTTTTTTCGATTCTGAAAATCACCGGGTTGTGGTCCCAGTTGAGGGATGGGAGAGATATGAGACGGGATAAATTGTTTAAGTTACGCATTAGAGCCAAATCTATAATACTTGATTTGTAGCAAAATTGCCTAAGTATATATGTGGGTTCGCTTGGGCTATGTAAATTATTATTTTTACTAACGAAAGTTATCAGGGTTTTACCATTTTTATTATTGTTGTGGCAATTTCATTCCTTATTTTTTGAATTTGAATCTCCAAAAATTAAAGTTCTGTTTCCAATTTTAAACATATTTAAGAGATCGGTATACAGAAGTTTATTTGGAGGTACATAAGTTGCTATTGCATTTATATTTTTATTACCGATCTGAAATTGTATGCCGACAGCCTCGCCAAACTTAAGATTTTGAATAGGGTGGTATGAGTGGGGGAAATCTGAGCGAACCATTATCATGGCGCCGCCACCTGTCCTGTTTCGATCTTTATGGCAGATTTTGTAGCCTGGAACTGAAAAACGGTCATGATGTGATAAACCTGTTTCACTTATTGAGATTAAATATGTTCAACCAATATATGAAGTTCTTAAATGGTAGATTCTAGCAACAAATTTCTTTATATATGTTTTAAAAGAAAAAATATTTTCCATTTAATTTCTGATAAGTTAAGTTTAAGCAAATTTTTGATCGGAAAGAGCTGTTTCGAAAAAGCCCCTACACTTAAAAATAGAGTTTTCAAACGTAACTTTTTTTCGTTAAAACCAATATAGCTCCCAAACGGTTGGTCCTAACAACAAATGTTATATGAAAATTTTTTTTCTACATTAAATTTTCGACAGGTTGAATGCCTTCAAATTTTCGATCCAAGCAACATCAACAGAGCCAGAGTGTGTTAAACTACCCATAACGCCCTTATGGTGCCCAAAAATGTATCACTTGTGACCAATTTACTTTGCATTCAAACCAATATAGTTCCTAAACGGTAGGTAATATCAACAAATGTTACATAACAAAGAATATTCTCCATTAAATGTTTGACAAGTAGGATGTCATTAAATGTTCTTCTGAGCAACACCAACGGAGCTAGAGCATATCAAACTATGTGTGACAATCTTGCGCGTTCCCCCAAAAACATATTACTTTTGAAAGACTAGGTTACAGGTAAAACATGTTCCATGTTAAAAAATTTAGAATGGTAAATGATAAAAGCTATATTAGTATACATGTAAAACATATAAAAATAAAATATAATAACTATAATAGTAAGTGTGTGTATATATAATTTTGTACTTTTTATTCTCTTTATTTTTTAATCTAAACCTGTGCCAAAGAGCACAACCAGCAGATGTGCCGAGGTAAATAATGTATACAATGGGCATGACAGAGGGGTAGGTATCATCCAGTGGAGGTTCCTCTTGACCTGATTTAATTTTGAACTAAACAAAATATTCATTCCAGGTTTAAGGCTACAGTGACCATTAACACTCTATTAAATGATCTAGTAATAGACTAGAAACAAATGTAAAAGAATTAATAGTAATATAGATCAATAGAACGTTCATAAATAAAAATTTTTATTAAAAAATATAAACAATATTTACATTGCATATAACATATGCTTCATTAAAATTATTTTCATTGATTTCCTTTTATTTAACCACCATGGAGAGTAGAAATAAACATTATTTTATCTTTCCTCTGAATCTCATAATCCAGTTCTCCCTGAAACATTTGAATACATAAATAATAAATAAATTTTTACAATTCAAAAATTGAATTAACTTGATATTTATATCAGAAATTGTTTACAACTATTAAGGACAGAGTCAAGGATGACTGATCAAATGACAAATTACAACTAACTAGTTACTTGGAGCTCCAAAAACAATTTGTTATTTATGGGCAATCCTAATACTTTATATATTTATGATGAGCTACTAGTTGTTTTAATTTTAATATTTTTCATCATTAAATTGTTTGTAATCATAAAAAAGTAATACAGGATTCAAAACAAAAGAAAAAAATCTGTTGACACTAATTAATGGTTAAGACTCCAGGAAGAGGCACACCGTGATACTACTCAATTTTACAACAAAAGAAGAGTCTTTTTGATAGGTCTGGTTTTACTAAAGGTTTGGATAAATTTAGATTGATTAACTTACTTCCTTTACCTAGACAAGGAAGTAAAATGCAAATAAATTTAAGTGTTGATTTCAAATAAATTTCATATTTATTATTATTTAAACAAAAATAAAATTGAATTGAATGGGTCCTCTTCTTTATTGAATACATTAGCTGAAGTGGTAAGTATAACTAATTCTGTTCAGTGTCTAACAGAGGGAAATCATTCTTTGAGAAGACTCCAGTTTGCATCATTAGCTGGCTCTACCTGCCTCAACGTCCAATTAACCCTTTAAGGCCGAGTGGCAAAAATATTCGGGGTCTACTAGAGTGAGCTCATTGGCCGAATGGTGGATTTATCGATTCTAGCCTTGATTGTTTTCTGAGGACTGCTATGTCGCTATTTCTCAGCCAAATTTTTGCTTCTAGGTCCCTGTTCTGACCAAGTTTGAACACATAAAACAGATTTATACAAAAAACACATTTATAGAGACCAGTACTGAAAAACCTTCAAATAATTGTTAATGAAGCAAAAGAAACAACGAAAAAAAAAATGCTATAAATTAAGTAAAACATACCATTAATTCCCAATCTGTCTCATTTACTAATACAAGGATCCCAGGTCGTCTAAAATAAAAAAAATACATATAAATGAAGAAATAATTCAAAATCCTTATGCCAATGTATAATGTATAATAATATAATGAACCAATATATCCCAATTACAACAAAATATCATTTAAATCAGGAGTTCAGGTCTAAGTAATGAAGAGGTGAAAAATACAATAAATGGATATGAAATTATTATCACTATCTTAGTTTTTAGGAATAACATTTTTGATTAAAGTATAAGAAAGAATATACCATGTTCATAAAAAAATACTCACTTACAAATTTAAACATCCTAAAATTGTCTTAAAAAATCTGATTTGTACTGTAAATGGTTAACAAAATAAGTAAATTCAATTAACAGCATGACTTTGGTATGGTGTTCAAAGATAATTTGAATAATATTGATTAAATTTAAAATATTTCATTATTTTAATAAAAAGCATATATTCAAACACTATTGTTTCAGAACCCAACAAGTGAAAAACAAAAAATGGATGGAAAAAATAAATTAATATGATATTGTTAGTCAATAAAATTAGAGTTTGGAATTTAGTTAATTTTTTTTTACAACTTAATCTGTTACATTACTTATGGATAATATGACTGGTTCAACATCTAAATGAATAATGTTTATCCATTGTTAAATATTTTAAAATAAAATATGCAACTTACACTGAATCTCCATGAAAGAATAGATCAGGTCTTTCTGTTATCAAATTATCTTTCATCCAAACAAGTAACTCACGTATAGACCCTGAAAATAAAATAATACTTTTATAAAAAGTGCAACATATTGAAAAACATTTTGCACGCTAGTGCCTATTCTATAAAATAGGCATTGGGTCAGAGGTAAAAATATTTAAAAATTGGCTCATCCCAAATTTTGTTTTGTTAATGTTATTGAAACAAATAAATATATGTTCACAAATCAATCTTAATGGTAATAATGAAATAGAAAAGGCATATAAAGGTTTTTAAAAATAAGAAATAGAAAAGGCATATAAAGGTTTTTAAAAATAAGCAAAAAGACATCAACAAAGACAAGTGGTTATAAAAAATGTTGGGCCACCTCTATTTTTAGTATAAATACTTAGTTGGGTATCCTTTTGTTTGTATTGCACTTATAAGTTGTCTTGGGATTGAAATGACTCCATTTTTTTGTAATTGAGCTCTTGATTCTGTCCCATTCATACAGCAAGGCATCTTTTAAGTCATTTATCCTTTTCATTTATTTCACAAGATCCTATGAATGTTCTACAGGGTTTAAGTTAGGAAATCAGAGAGGTGTTTTGAGGCATTTTTGGGTGCTATAAAGCAACTTCTGGGAGTAAGATGAAATGACTAAAGGTTTCTTAGTGTCCCAATATTTTTTGTTCTGTGATTATTTTTCTTTTCTGAGGAAACCGTAATCTAAAATTATTGTTAATAAATTTTCAAAGGGAATATTATTTACTAGCATATCCCATCACAGCTTTTTCTGCTCTTACAAGTAAAAAACAGATAATTTTAATTAATAATTGTAATTATATAAGTTTATCGAAAAAAATCTTGTTTTTAAGTAAGCAATGAAACAATATTTTTTCAATGATATTTCCATGCCTAGCAGTAATTTGTAACCTGTAAAATTTTGCAGGTAATATAATAGTTATACAGTGGAGTCTCACATACAAAACATTTAGTTATACGAAGAA
The DNA here is from genome assembly GCA_003667255.2 of Euschistus heros. Lineage (NCBI taxonomy): Eukaryota > Metazoa > Arthropoda > Insecta > Hemiptera > Pentatomidae > Euschistus > Euschistus heros. The sequence goes on from RCWM02000046.1 coordinate 4,051,382, forward strand.
TTTATCCCTGAGGAACGAATTACTATCTTAAACTATTCAGTTATAAGAAGTATTCACTTATATGAAACATTTTCCGTCCCCCCTCACATTTGTATAAGTGAGACTTCACTGTATAAACAGGCATGAAAAAAAACAAAATTCCTTTTTCCAACTTGTCAATACATGAAATAGGATGAACTGATGACAAAGTACAGGTCTTCGAAATGACAGTAAATTTATCCACTCAAAATTCTGACCCTCCTTGTAAAAAACTTTATATTTTTTTCCACTGATCATTAGGGTGATTTGGTGTATTTAATCAAATTACACCATTATTTTGGGGGAAAATAACATATAATGTTAATTTACCCAATGATTTGAACATGTATTAGGTATTTTTAAAGAGAAAAATAGCTAGTTTTTAATGTTAATATTCTCTGCATAGCCTATTTAAAATAGAAACATTTTGGTAAGTCCAACCATAAAGATGTCATTTTTAAAACTCAAGATATAAAATGAGAGATTCATCAAATTTTATAACATACAGACAATAAAAAGGAAATTCTTTCCTTTTAAAGAAGTAGGTAGTTGGGGTATGCAGTCATGGATACACAGCAATCATGGATAGGAAAACTAGAGTTACCAATAGCCATTCTCGCAAAAACCTTGATGAAGGCTTACAAGTCAGAATGTCGGTATTATAAATTACAATTTATATTTAATTGCTGAGTATCTATGACTGCATACCCCAACTACCTACACCTTTAATAACGTGTCAACAAATACCCCATTTATTTCCTTTTAATTTGCCAATTCCCAACTTTCAAGAAAACAAGTTAATTTGCACCTGATGGTAAATTAAAGAACAAACTCACATTTTTTCGAACTAGCCAACTGAAGTTCATGTTCTTTAAGATTGTTGAACAAAAGTTCTGCACCTCCTCTGAAAAGACAACAATCAACCAACTTTATTAACTAAGAAAAAATTACAATTAATGGATTGAGATATAAAAATTATTCTAATTACTCACCCAAATTCTAAAGTTACAGCCATACATTCAGAAGCCATTAGAAATAAAAGTATTGATCACTCGAATAGGATTAAGACAAATTAACATTCATTTAAACAAAATAAGACCAAAAAAATATGACAGCTCAAACACATTTATTGATGTACAACACATCCCCAATAAGCACATGTCAAAACCTAACCGGGAGGTTTCAACCAATTGGAATAGCCGATCGTTGGTTCTATGACAATAAAATGTTATTTTTGAATGCCAAATATGTGTGTTAACTGAATATTCTGTATATTGCACATAATTAATGTATCATGAAAAGTTAACTACCTATGAATGTTTTTAAAACTTTGTTAATATTTCGTTACGTATCATCGTCACTTAACTAAGTAAGAGAGTGTCTATAATTTCTTTTTTATGATATGTATGTAAATCCGAAAGTTTTTTTTCTGTGATAATAATTTATGCTCTTAGTTAAATTTAAGAATAGGTTTGGTTTTCAGAATGGACATTGTAGGAAATTTGCCACAAGAAATTAGTCAGCATGTTTTATCATTTTTAACACCTCGAGAGCTTATTAAATGCTTTCATGTCTGTAAGAAATGGTATAATTTAGCTAATACTGATTTCCTTTGGAAAAGGCATTGTATATTAGAGTTATTATTAAGTGCTGATACAAACTTACCTCTGCCCAGTAAGTATGGAAAAACATGTTCTACAGCCCTATGTTCAACATTTTAAAAAAAAATAAATACAGTATTATAAAACTTTATTCTTTTAGGTTCAAATGGGGCACTCTGCAAATGGGGAAGTATCTATAGATCTTTCAAAAGGAAAGTTAACAGGTGGGAATATGATTGTGCCCAGTCTTTCAATGTTACCCTTTCTAGCTGTAACTCTGTTATTGCTTTTGGTGAAATGTCTTTTGTAGTATACTACTTTTTACCTCTTGAGTCACATCTTGAAAAATTATATGTTTATCGATTATGTGAAGAAAAAGTTAGTTGTGAACAGATAATTGAGCTAGAATTACCTGGCCGGGGTATTGTTCAGTTGATCACAAATGACGTTTACACATTAGTATCTAGAGATAATTTTATTTTGTGTTTTAAGAAAACCCCAGAAAAACATATTAGTTATGTTGCTATTTGTTTAAGATCTGGTATTTTAGAGTATACTACTGAAGATATTATATGTTTTATAAATGCTAAAAGCTGTCTTGACAGAGAACTGAATATAAGAGAACTGTGCAATGGTTATCTATGGTTTGAAGATAGTAGTAAAGTTATCCATGTTTTCAATTTAGAAACTAACGAATCCTTAAAAATCAACCCTCTTCAAGAAATAAAACGGATGAGTAATTTAATTACTATGTGGTCAGATTCTGCTGTAGTTGTTTATTCTCCAAGTGGTGAAATTCTTTTAAATCTACCTATTGATTTTGCTCAGGATGTTTTTTTGAATAAAAATACTCTTGTATGTCTCCATCCTGCTAAAGGTCATCATACTAGACTTCTACAAACATTTGATATTAAGAGTGGGGAAAAACTTATGGAAAAAAATGTTATGAGGTTTGCGGATATCACTCTTCATTCTAATTATGATTCAATTTATATTTTGGAAAGAAGTAGTCGTGACTTATATAGAGTAAGCTCTCTTTGTGCTAGAACTGGACAAGTCCAGTGGAATGTATCTTTACCTAATATGTTTTATAACCTTTGGCCTGCAATTTTACATGTTGTTTCTCATAAGCATTTATTTGTTTGGCCTTGTAATAATAGAACTGATAAATATTCCATTTTCAATCTGAAGACTGGTAAAATGCTTTATGCAAGCTCAAATACTGGAAGTATACAATATATTAGTGAAGGTGTGTGTATTTCTGTCGATGGTAAAGTGGTTCATATCAAAAGCTTTTTGTGATAAATATATAAAATATATATAGTTGTATTTATATACCATTTCTTCTGATGTCATACCACCTGTAGTAGATTAAAATTACTAAGTAAATTAGTGGAATAATTGTTGAATTTCCCCACTTTAAATTTAGTCCTTCATAATAATACTGGATCGATAATGATAATATTGTGGTTATTAGTTAAGCGCCCTAATGCAAAATTATCTATTTTAGGATTTTATCCTTTTCTTGACTGTAAACTGATGTTTCTGTATTTTTAATATATTTATGTCTCTGTTTTCTATATATTTAATAAAGATATGTTTCCATATCATATATATTAGTCATATCTGTATTTATTTTTATTTTCTTCCAATGTTTTGTAATCATACTAAGCAATTTAGTCTAGTAGAAAATTTAAAAAATTCCAAAATTTGATAATTTTGACTTAGTGTGTTTCACTTGTCATTCCAAATTTGATAATTTTGACTTAGTGTGTTTCACTTGTCATTCCACGATATGTTATACATTGCTAGTAGTTTTAATGAACTTCAATCAGTATTAATGTTTCATAGTTACATATAATGTGTAAAGATTTAAGATTTTATATATGTGAAATCATAATTACTCTCCTAGACATTTATTTTTGTTAAATTACCTTTAAAAATAATGTTAAAATATAGTTATAGCTGCGTTTAATTTTTATAATTTATCTTGGATTAATTTTCAAGGAAGCCTTCATCCTTTCCCCTTTCTCTTCTCCTTACATAGGTGTATGTATGTATGTATGTATGTGTATGTATATATATATATATATATATATATATATATATATATATATATATATATATATATATATATATATATATACATACATATACATACATACATACACACACACACACAAACAAACATGTGTATATATGTATGTGTATATACACATACCTATATAGGGATTGCTGTTGTAAAAACATTAATAAAAATAATGGTTGTTCAAAATTATAAATACCATGAGTTTATTATTGTCATGATTTTTTTTTCCTCATCGTGACAAGTGCATAGTTATTTTTATGTAAATATAGGGTCTTTAAGCAGCCATGCATACTCCACTTTTTTCTCAAAGAATTAGGCTTATAAAAATATTAAAATTGTTGACATCATATTTTTTTTTTGTCTTTATTTTATATGTCCATCATGATGATAACTTGTTTTTTGGAAATAGAACACTTATTTTTCAATTTCTGTGATCAAAAATATCACCCAATTAAGTAAATTAAATGTGGTTATGACCTTTTAAGATATTAATTTTTAACTGAAAATTTAAGATAAGTTACTAAGCGCCATCTTTTGTTCATTTAGAGTGAATATATGATTTTGCTGACAGAAAATAATTTTTTTCATCAAAAATATTCTTTTGCACAAAAGTTAAAAAACATTATTAATATTTAAAAAAGAAGATTGATGCCAGTCTTTTTCATGTATTCAAAATTAATTACTGATTGAATCTTTCGGAAGTAGGAAAAATTAAATAAGATATTGTTAAACAAATCATTTTTAGTCCTCTAAACCCTGTATTCTCCTACCTGTGCAGTATTGGGACATAATGACTAATTTTTCTAATTTTAATTAAAATGTAAAATTTTACATTTTAGTATTTTACATTTACATTAGGATTTCAAGTCCCAATAAATAACATTTTTAGATTTATCAATGATTTTTTTTCTCTGATCTTCATTCATTAAGGGAAAATTGGATTGTTACAGTTGTTGAGACACCCTGTATGTGCATTGTTAGTTATACTATTACTTTATTCATATGAAACTTAATTATTATTTTTTTTTAAAGATAAAACTAGTTTACTATCAGTTCCTATGTAATTTTTAGTTTGAATCCTGAACAAATAAGATTTAATTCTCATTTTATGCATATCTTGAGTCAATGGTTTGTTATTTGGAATTTCTAAATAAAACAGAGATAGTTGCGTTATAGAGGAGTGTATAAAATAAAAAGAGGCTTTTTGACTTAAAAAACGTACTTGGCGAAGAAGCTGGAGTAGTAGTGCAAATAGTAGACTCTAGTCAGGGCGAAGTCAATGGATGAAAGAACCAAGTCTTATTGAACTCATTCACAATATATTAAGTTAAAGTCCAGTGCATAATAGTCCTAAATAGTTTTATATGCAAATTATTTGGTAAGTATTTCTAGATGTATCTTTATTTGCTATGATAAAAATAAATAAGAATTTCTTTATTCTGTTTTAATGATTACAAACCTGCCTCTTTTTCTAACTAAATAACAAGTCTGATGAATATATCTCTGGGAGAAATTTGGATTAATTTAAACCTTCTTCTTCTTTAACTTTCTCTTTTGTGCCTTTCAGCGTTGAGTTGATCCAACCCAGGACCTCCATGCGTCTCTGTCTCTCGCAAGAGTTGTCATCTCTTGCAGTGTCTTTCCTCTTGCTTGTCTTAACCTGGATATATAGCTATTATAGGTAAGCCGAGGCCTTCCTCTAGTTCTAGTACCTGTTGGTCTCGGTCTCGCCCCCATAAATTTTCGTGGGTCTCTGTCTGGGCTCATCCGGCATACGTGCTCATGCCATCTCAGCTGCCTCTTTTCCAGGGTCTCTTTTATCGCGGGGATATTTAATTCTTCCCTAATTGTTTCATTTTGGATTCTATCCCGGCGCGTTTTGGAAGCCACTCTGCCACTCTGCGTAAGTACTTTTAATCTCTACAGCAGTTATTCGACTCCATTTTTTATCAGGAAGGACCCAACTCTGCTCCATATAGCAGAACTGGCATATATACAGCCTTGAAAATGTGGAGCTTGACATCTTTCCCTATCTCTCTCTCTTTCCCACAATTGTGTTGCAGATGGAGCTAATTTAAACCACTAAATCCTTTATTTTGTCATTTATATCTCCTGAACCTTTTATTATTTTACCTTAAGGTAATTCCTTACAATTAAAAATAAATAACCTTTTCTGGGTTTCTGAAGAAATAACCTTTTTAAGTGCTTATATAGTAAAAATAATATGTATATTAACACACCATGCTCTTTCCCTCTTCCTCCCCCCCAAAAAAGGAATCAAATGTTTGCCTTGGATAATCATACCATATCAAGATACATCTATATTGGCTATAGTAGTAAAATGTAAATTAACCTTTTTCTTTCAATAGAATAAGCGATAAAACCCTAAGGAATTTATAGACTTACTAGAAACATTTGCCATCAAATATGTACTTCTACGTTTCTCTTTAGGAAAACTATTATTTGGTTTGACTGTAACTATTAAGTTATCTACTGTAGTCATAGCAACAGTTTTTATATGAAGAATTTGAGCTGATTTTTTTTTTTTATAGATTTTATTCCAACTACATAGTTTATTTTATAAGTCAAAAGCTGATACTAACATTTTGGTTCTGATAACTCTCAAACATTATCTCCTAAAATAGTAAGACTATTATTTAAAATAATTATTTTCTTAAGGTCTTAATTAATAGTAGTAATGGAATGAGTTAAAAGAAATGTAGATAAAAGTCAAGATTTACGTTTGTTATGACTTATGACATTATTTAGTTAATAATAGAAATACAAACCATTGTGAAATTCTTTGATGATACCACTCTTGAGGTTTCAAATGGAAGAACTCACGTATCCCCTTTTTAACCTTGTTCGTGTGGGTTAATGTTTTTTGACAAAGGAAATGAGCTATGGACCTGAATAGGTGTTAAACTATATTCCATTTTTCTTTTGTATGGCAAGAGGTGTTGTGTCTAGTTTTATCTTTTTGATGCAAGACTTGTTTCCTTTTGAGAGCATAGCCTTTTTGAATCACTCCTGTTAGGGAACGAATGGAGCTACCTGACTATGCTATTTAGTAGTAGTTGGATTTTGGAGAAGCAAATTTCAACATGATGTTGTGACCTGTATGCATATATTACTTATATTTTCTTAGCTCTCGCTGGTGTTAATTTACAGTAGATTGCTTGTGACCAAGTTCAAATGACAATCCAAGAGCAGTGTACAGAGCCTAATGATAAATTTGGGCCGTTCATTTGAAGATTTTTCATCCTCAAATTCACATGTCTAATGAGTGTCCTCAGCTGCTGGAAATTTACTATTCCAATAATGAACCAAACTAAACAAATTATGTACTTAACAGTCACTGAATAAGGTACACTATAGCAGTACTTAGTTCCTAGTGGCCTTGCTATTTAGCTGAGGAATGTAAAAAAAAAATAATAATAAATAAATTTTAAAAAAAATAGATATGAATTAAGATTTGAAGTTCTAACTAAAAAATTATCAATCAACTATTTTATTGAAGGAGATGTAATTTTTATATTCTTTAAGGCATAACTCCTATTTAATCTTTAAATTTCTCTCTACGTGTTTCGGAGTACACTGCTCCATAAAATGAACATAAAAAATTATTTTTTCAGACTCATCCCATTAAAAACATTTATTTCATTCTTGCTAAGTTTAGTATACACCCAATAAACACATGCCAATGCTTAGTTCATGCATTTATTGAAAACAAAATGTTAGTCAATTAGGACTATTACAGCATTGTTGCAGTAAAATAAGTTATTTTCTGGGCAGTAAAACTTCACCGTTGTAAAGACACAATAGCAAGCTTTATGACGTATTGAGAGAAGGATTTTAAGAACAGAGAAGAAGATTGGGGGGCCTAATTCTCCAAGGGATGCAGCCCAAGTAAAAAAAAAATTCTAAACTTGATCAAAGTGTTTAAAATTTAAGCTCAGTGGTTTTTAAATCCCAGTAACATATAAAAGAATTGTTTATTGGAATATTTACTTTTTTTGGGTCCTGTCATTAACAGATTTGTTTGGTCTGAGAATGAATAAGTAGATTTTAACAAAAGAAGTGTAGAAAGAGATCGTTTTCGTGGCGGACCCAGGAAATGAATCTTGACTTTCCCACCCATGCCAGTATAGGACCTTCAATGGTCTAGGTATCAAAAAAAAAAAAAAAAAAAAAAATGTATTTTTCAATCTTCTTCCTTAGGTATTCAAAATTGCATTGCATTTGTTTATACGGTAGGATGAAATATATGATATACATATTGACCTCCATGGAGAGATTTATGAAATAAAGCAAAACAAATTTATTAAAATTATTAGCTTGAGAAAACTGACTAAGCTGCTGATGACAAGAATCTATAAAGCTAATCCACTTCTAAATAAAAACAAATATTAAAAAATGTATTTATAATTAATTTAAAAAAGAAGATATTCATTCTTTATCATTAAAATCAAACACATGAGAATGTTTAATGCCAATAATAATTATAAGATTTGTCAGAACCATAGATGTCTGCTTACCTGCAATGAAATCCAATATATTTTCAACATGGCTATTCCAAACATTTTTAATCTATTTATAAATTTAGTTTTCACTCTTTAATGAAGTTAAATGTGTATACACTAAATAACTATTTTTTTCTAATACAAGGAAATAAAGGTTTGAAAAATAAAACACTGTATCATCCATCAAGCCTTAAAACAATTCCTGAAAGATGTTTTTAAATATAATAATTTGCTTCCAACATCATAACCACAGTCTGATCTAGACAAGTTTGAACTTACCTGGAAAAAATGGTTGTTGCAGCAGCCTATTCAGCTGGCTTTGTTTGATCTAAGATTTCAATAACGCAATAACTAACAAAGAGTATACTATGTATTATCATTATACAAGGAATTATGATTAATTACTAAAACAAATAATTTTGTAATGTTTAAATAAAGAAATAGACATAAAGTAAAACAATTTATTTATACTACACTGAAGTTGTCATGTTGTAGTAGACTGAAATTAAATTAATAGAATACCTAGATTTGTGTCATATTCACTTTTATATATGATTAACTTTTTTGTTGGAGATAGTTATTTCCTATCATGAAAACCCCCAACTGAACAGTTGTATTTATTAAACTTGGACAAACATTATTTATGAACTAATATTATTAAATTTGAGGGTTAGTTAACCCTAAATCTCCTTTATCCATACACAATTTATGTGACTATGTATAAAATATTAAAACAATTTTCAAAAAATGAAAAAAAGTACATAACTAATAGAAAAATAACAACATAAAAAGAATAAAAATAAATTAACAGGAATCAAAAAATATATACACCAGACTATAGTAGAAACTGGTTATTTTATATAATATTTTATCAAAATAAAAAATATTTAAGATAAGAATATTTTGAAAATTACAAATTATCCATTGTCTTTAACAGGAAAAAAAAAAGTCTAATCATAAGCTTCAAAAAATAAATCATAGGATCGACTCAAGAAGTTCTTGGAAAATTTGATAAGGTAAAGGAACACAATGTGTAGATGCATAATCTTTCATATATTCTCCAGCCTGAAAAAAAGAAAAAAAAAAAAAAAAAAGAATTACACAATTCAAATTGTGGTATGGTTTTAATTTATATATTAATCAAATTAGTTTAAAGTTAATACTTACAAGATAAATAGTAAGCTGGGCTTTGATATCATCATCCATATTCCTCCCTAATTCAGTAAAAGGAAATGATGGCCCATGATCATAAATGTAACTGTCTATCATTTGCCGGCAAAGAGATATATTTACATTATTCACGTCTGCTAGCCTTCCTAAAAAAAGATTACATGGGTAGAGATGGATTAGTAATAAAGTTGATTATAACCAATCGACAAAACTGTTATATAAAATTGTTAAAATACAACTACAAATGGTTAAATTTGTTAACAAGGATGACTGGAGGAATCAATTACTCATGACTAAGATGGAAATTATCTCATACCCTTAATGATTTAAATTTAATTCCTTGTTCTCACTAATCTTCATTAACTGATATCAGTAAGTTATTAAAATCAACAAATAAATAAATTGCATAGTATAATATTTAGAACTTAAAGTTTATTTAACTTTAAGAGCAGCAAAGATCGTAATCAACAGCACCATTGATGCCTATATGTACAATTGCATGAAGGAACTAAGTGAAAATAAAAAGTGGGAATGCCTAGTAACTCATGGGCTAGACCGAGCCCAAGCTGTTGCACACTTCAGACTTACTACTGGACATGACTATCTACAGGATCATCTTCACCGGATTGGAGTCACAGACAGTAATGTCTTCCCTTTTGCAACCTAGACAAGATGGATAGCGATCATCTGAAAACCTGTCCAGAACTTGCTGATGCTCCACCTGATCATGCCACGCATTACTGGGAGGCTTGAAGTGCCAACTCGCGCATTACTGAGTGCTGAAATAAGGGGTGGGGAGGCTTGAAGTCAAAAGTAATGTTGAACTTTCGTTCCAATTGAAAATAAACAAGCAAACTAGCCGAGAGGCTAAAGACTGCGAATGGTTAGAATCATTACCATATAGAAGCTTTTGGAAAAAAAAAAATTTCAAATGGAAAAAAAGAAATTTTGGAAAAAAATTAGTTTCGGAGCTATAGCCAAAAGAAAAAACCATGTATTCGCGGAGAAGTGCGACCTCAATCTAAGAGTTCTTAATTGAGAGGGGTAGAGTGCATGAAATAAAAAAAAAAAAAAAAAAAAAAAAAAAAAAAAAAAAAAAAAAAAAAAATTAGAACTCGCTTAAGTAAAGCCAACACATTAATAAACAAGTTTAGAAACAGCCAGAAACAATAGAGGGGCAAACTTAACTCATAACAATTCAATAGAAGAAACTAACCCAAAACTCTGTAAAATTGGTCAATCAGCTAAAATGAACCCAGAACAAGTCCATTATTCAAATTTTCATATGAAACTTCATTAAAGCTAAAATGCAAAAACAATTTAAAATATGCTGAATCATTCCCATTTCAGTTGAGATCAGAGTTGTTAAGAAAACTATATAGATTTTTTTTTTTCTATCAGATCCTATGGTTTGTTTTTTTAATTATTTAAATCAAAAAGCTCAAATCGGGGTCACCTGTGGTGTAGTGGTTAGCATAGCAACCTACTAAACCCAAAATGAGGGGTTCGCCCTAAATCCTTAGCTATGCCGTCCTTCCGAAGGGACGTAAAATGGGGGTCCCGAACCTGTGCGATGTCAGCTACTCATTAAAGATCCCTCCCTATCCTAATTATACCTGGATAGGCAAAATTTAGGATTCCCACCGTAGCATCGCGACATAAAGTGACGTTAAACGAAATAAACAAACAAACAAAAAGCTCAAATTGAAATCAGTTTGTTAATGACTTTAATTAGCACCTGATGGTATAATTACTTATTCAAGAAGTATTATTTCTTAAAACTTGGGTCAGATGTTAATGCTGTCATGCGAAGTACAATTTAGAAAGTAACTGGCATTTTCAGTTTATGTTATATCTGTTACTTATAGCCAAATTTTCCTAATAAAAAGTAAACAATATGCAGATACAACTACCAAAATAAAGATTAACCCTTTAACAGGCAATGTATCCAGGAGAATACACATATTTAATGCCTTTTGCTCAATAAATGATGTAATGTCCGACAGATTATCCTACTCATAATCGTCTGATATCCTTTATTTAACCTTGATTTTCATGATACATGAGTGGGGATTAGCGTGGCTATAGGCATTCAAAAGAAAAAAAAAAAAGAAGAAATGTATTCCAAAATTCCTGGCCTGCCCGTAAAGGGTTAATTTACTTTCTATGAAATTATGACCATAACACTCTAATATTAAACCTCAAAGAATCACAATTTTGTTGGACCAAAAAGGTAAGTCACCCCTTTTGTGCTTAGCATGGAAACATGGTGGCAACAACTTGTAGAAAGAAGTATACTCAGCATACCTCTGAAAGACCATTTGCAAAAAAATTGTGAATACAGATTTTATTATTTATTACTATGTATTTAAAGAAAAAATACATTAATAAATGAGCTATTTTCAAAAAGAGCAGAAATAAAAACTTAGAATTTGTTTGTAGTTAAAATATGTCAAATGTCTTACAACAATTTCAAAAACTGAATTATTCTATGTTTTGGCTTATTTTTAAGAGAACAAATTAAATATAGTAGCATGAAGTGAGTAATTAGTAAATATTAATTCTAAATCCTTTAATTTAATGAAAATAAAATGTAAATCATATCTATATCAGGTGAAAACTAACCATTTTTCTCTTAAATTTAACTCATTTGGCTTATTTATTTTTTTCCTAGTGGTAGGTAGTGTTTCTATGATACTTTCCAATAACATGTTAATTAAAAGAAAGGAAAAAAAAAATGCTTTTCAGGCTTATTCCTAAATTATTTTAATAATCTTTAATCTAATCTATTCACCATTCTTGGACTAAGGTAAATAAGCCAAGTTATGGAATAAAATGAATCAAGAATTATTTTAATATCAGGATAAACTTAGGACTGGCAAAACTCCTATATATTTTTTTTTTAGAGAATGAATAGATATGTTCCAGAGTAAGTTACGTTAGGTTAAAATCTAATACTATATCAATTCCTTCCTCAAACAGCAATCAGCTGTAGCTACAAAATGATTAATAATAGCTAATGAATGATGGCAATAACACTGATTTAATTTAGATAATAAACAATTAATTGCATTTTTGCATACAGAGTAATTTGAACTAACTAGTTATAGAAATCCAATAACAACTGGATTAGGTCAGGGCAGTAAAATGATTTTAATAACTAATATTTCCCAAGTCAGAATTAAAACATAAATAAATGTTTTGTTGCAGAATTTCCATCCATGTTATATAAATAAAATTTATAAAAAAAGAAAACAACATCAATGTGATTAAAAAAAAAGAGGTAATGACTATAGAACCAAGAATTTCAAAATAACAGTTTACTATTAAAAAAAATAGAAATACATTAAAAGAAAAAGTAGGATGGATGAAGAATGGGGAAGGGGGAATTCTTGATTCTTTGATTGAAATGCCAAAGGAGCACTTATGATTAATGATACAGCCAAAATGAACTGATTGAATGACTTGATATAAAAGATAATCATTAGTGGATCCCCTCCAGCCTCTGTTGGTACAGTTATACACTCCAGGCCTCAAAGGAGCAGGAGTCAACCCAACAAAGCAAAGGATGGAGCCACACCTTGCAGCTCTTCAGTTCAACACCACTTCAAGTAAGGCAGAATATAAAACTCACATCAAATAATTAAGCAATCAAAATGTATGTTATTCTGTAATGATTCATAACTATACATACCTAAAATAGATAAATATTTTAATGCATTTTATTCTGTCAAGAAATATCCATTCCGTTAACATTGAATTAATTGATATATATATATATTTTAATTGGATTAATTTTTAATTACTTGATTATAAGCAATAATTACAATTAGGATGAAAAAAAAATTAAATCATAAGCAAAAACGTTTTTAAAACTAATAAAACTACGAAAGGATAAAGATTTATAAAATATTAGTAACTAATCAAATACTTTCTGCAACATAGGCATTTATATTATACCATTCCAACACAAACATTACTAAATATAGCATTAAACAGATTGAAATCAATAGGTATCAACACAGAACAGAAAGTTTATATATACTAACTGAAAGGGAAAAAAATACTATTACAGTATTAAAATAATTCATTACTAAACAATAATTTCAATCAAAATTAAGTAAAGTATTTCTGATCTGTTTATTAAAAAGGTGTGAAATTCACAATAAAACTTCATGAGCTTTAAGAAGCCGAATTCTGGACCATAAGTTGGATGTAGTCCCTCTTAAAGTTATTTCATATTTTTTTTAGATTGAACTATCAATAATCTTGTTAATACTTGTGATAATACTTAATTTTCTTTTTTCCTCCCTTTAAAAAGGGAAAAAAAAAAAAAAAAAAAAAGGCACAGAATTAGAACCACAAAGAAAAAAATTATATCCTGAAAACATAATAAATCAAACCTGGTGAAGCATTTTTTAGTTACTTTATTGAACAAAATAAAAAACATTAAATGACATATTGATTCAACATTTCATATAATTCTATGTATGTATGTATGTATGTATGTATGTATGTATGTATGTATGTATGTATGTATGTATGTATGTATGTATGTATGTATGTATATATATATATATATATGTATATATATATATATATGTATATATATATATATATATATACCAGGTATGCAAGTTTAAAATGTCGTTTATTTCTTAAAATATATACACAGTAATTTAAAAAAAATTGCCTAGTGACATTCAACTGTTCTGCCATCATTTGTTGGGTTTGGGTATTGTCTTCGTCTAATAAAGATTGCAATTCGAAGTCCTCAAACTTTTTTGGTCGATTTTCTCGTTTTTGATCAGTAACATCAAAATCACCATGTTTGAAACTTTGAAACCAACGTTCACATGTCCTGACGGTTGGAGCAACATCGCCATAAGTCTCAACCAAGAATTCGATGACATTCAGATGCCTTTTTCTTTTGATTAAATAAGAAAATCATGACATGCCGCAAATGCTCTTTATTTGGCTTAAAATTAGACATTTTTAACACCAAAGAAAGGTATTATACGTCCACGTAAACGACTTAAAAACAACTGACTTTTGTAAACAAATGACTAACAAACAAAATAGCGTTTAGAGATAAGCAAATCCTTCAATAGGCTAAGAGCGCATTCTATTGGAATTAAAACGACATTTTAAACTTGCATACCTGGTATATATATATATATATTAGCAGTACAAAAAATAATTATTCTTTACATTCAGGAGCCCATAAGGAATAATTGTACTTCTTCTATTTAAAAAAATATAAAACATTTCTACATTGACTACCTATGGAAATGTTAATATAAAATAGGTTAAAATATAAAATTTATGAAATGTTATTTGAAGGTTAAAGGTTATTTAATTTAATAAAATTTGCTTATTTATTTTTTTAAAATTAAATATATTTTTGGGAAAAAGATTTAATGCTTATTATATTGATTGCTAACCACAACTCGTGGTACTGTAATGGTTTATTCTTAACTATAAACCTCTTCACATAAGTGATGATATGGTTCTGGTTCAGGCTATATGGTTCTGAGGTGTTACATCCTCTTCCCCCTAACTCCTTTTATGTTATTAAAGTAAAGATATCCAGAATGAATAACATGAAGCCAAGGCTTGGTGATCTCTTGTGAGGGATTATAGCATGTCAGATTATACTGTTTCCCATAATAAATAGACTGAACATTTTAAAGGACACATCCATTCGTAAATAATTTTGTTGCCTAAACAATGGTTATAAAAATAATCTTAAATGATTCTGTTCTTAAAATCTGCCATTTTTTTTTTTTTTTTTTTTTTTTTTTTTCTAAGAAAGATGGTAACTTATGCAGCAACTAAATTACATCATTAATAAATAATAAAACTAATCTGACTATAAAACTCTACATTAATTTTGTCATTGTTCCCCATAATATGAAAATATTGATAACAAAACTACAAAAAATTAACGTTTTTCAAAGCCATATAATATTTTTAATATAAATCAAAACGATGTTAAGTTGCAGGTGAAAGCAGAGCTATGATGACCAATGCAGGAAATTTTTCAATGACTTTTGTACCATTAATTTCTATAGTAGCAACATTAGTACCCACCATTGTCTCAAGAATAAGGAATTTACGTCCTACACCAACAGTCACTAGTAGAGGTAATTAGTTAAACTTTAAAAGATACTTCTAATTCAATAACGTTAATTCTAATGCATATTTTTAATTTTCAAGAAATATGACAAACATATTTTGAATTTAGAAATAAAATATATTAAACCATATATTTATCTTATTACTAAAAATATAATCTGATATTAAAATATTTGAAGACATTTAAATGGTATAGTGAATCCCAAGAACACATTTATCTTATTTATTGTTTACCAACAATGTATTCTCTCTTTGAACCACTAATCTAAGCTTATTTATTAACAATAGACTGCCTTTATAGAGTTACAAATTTTTTAATGAAAAAGAAACATGAAAATTCTTATGAAATTCATGTAATTTTAAGACATTACTGGGATAAATGTTGTTCAGGCGCTGAGGTGGCTCATAAAATCAACAAAATTGTAGGAGAAAGTACCTTCAAAAGACATTGATTTCAAATATTTTCTAGCAAAGCTAAGAACAAAAAAGTCAATTTTTTGTGGGTTTTTTTTGAAATATGAAGGAGTAATCCATCATTAACTTTAACTGATGAACACA
This sequence comes from Euschistus heros, assembly GCA_003667255.2. Taxonomy (NCBI): domain Eukaryota; kingdom Metazoa; phylum Arthropoda; class Insecta; order Hemiptera; family Pentatomidae; genus Euschistus; species Euschistus heros. The sequence continues at coordinate 4,067,479 of RCWM02000046.1, forward strand.
CAATAAACTCTGACCTTTATTGGAAATAAATAAATACAATATAATCAAAATTGTCGCAGCACTATCTAGTTTGAGTCAACTGAAAAGGAATTATGTTCTAACAAGACAATGATTATAATAGCATACTTTCCCATCAGACCCAAGAAAAGTTTAAAAATCTTGATGGTATCAATTTTTTCTTTTTTATTACATTCTACACCTACCAAACAGTCCAAACCTTGCTCCATCAGATTTTTATTGTTTTGATCCGTGGCCCACTTCTTGAAATGGGAAAAATTTAATTTATTTTGAGAAGTCAAAACAACAGCCAATAAATATATAATAATATAAAATTTTTAAAGTAATATAAACTTTTTAGAACCACTCCCAGGGATTCACCATAGAGTTCATAAACTCAATTTTTATGAATATCAAGATATACTTCTTGTTTAATGTAAAATACTTTTTCATACTCTGCTAACACTCATTAATATTTCTATCTGGAATAATGATAATGTAGAAACATAATTTTAACTTTATAAAAAATTTTATAGGTTACAGGAGTTCAAAATATTTTGCCAGAGACAGTGTTGACTACCAGTTTTGCAGTTATAAAGATGTTTCTGAAGCTAGACTTTTTCCTGGTTTTGACGACATATTTTATATTTGCAAACCTCATTATGAAACAAAAAGCCAATGCACATCTAAAAAAGTAATTGTAAATACACTAAAATTATATGCAATATTTAAAACTCATATTAATAATAAATAATCAATTTTCATTAAATTTTAGGAAAATCATAAAAAGGATGATCTTCAAATTTTAGAAAAACTTAGTATTGGAAAAATTTTTGGAAAGAATGACTGTTTTTATTTACAATTATACAAGTGTGATGAAGGATTCAAATTCGATCCAGAAAAAATAAAATGTATCAAGAAGCAGTGAAAATCAAATGAATTTTAATGATTAAGGTGGCTTACATGTAAAAAAAAAAAGTAATATATTTAATTTATTTGTTTTTAATATATATAAGTATCAATACATAATATTTATAGATTAAATATAAGTATCTCTTCAGCTTTTGTGAAAAAAAAAAAAATTTAACCCTCCAAGGACTGGTTATGAAATTCTGATGTAAAATATTCAAATCAGTTAAATTCAGAAGAAAATTATTCAGTACAACATAATGGTTCTGTATAACTGTATGTATTATTAAAAACGTTAATCAGTTCTGTATGTTTTGGCATTAAATGAAAAAATAAACAGTATTTTAATAGAAAAAATAGTATTATTTTTTATTAAATTTAGTGAGACAATCAACTCACAAATTAAATTCTTGAATTACACATTTTTTCCCACAGTAAACAGAAATCATTTCTTATAAAAATAAGAAGAAACAATTATCAGAAAAAATTTACTGATTAAAGCCAAAGAAATAAGCTCTCAAATTCAAAGAATGGTGAAACAAAATCAATAATACATTACCTCTACCGCACAAGTTTTCATATATAATTTAATTAAAATTATTATATATGAAATAAATACAATAGCTATGGCTTTCATCCAATCTATGGCAAGGTGAGAGAAAAAAAAATATATATAACTGATAGCTCGAATGTTCTCTCACAGGGTATTTACTACTTTTTAAATTATTATCATCTATTAGGAGAAAGTGGAAGAGAAACAGTCAGAAATTAAAACCCACAATAAATTGAATAATGTATTAGTTCAATTTATTATGTTTTAATACATATACATACACCCAACCATCATTCCCTAGTTTTAATTCATGGTCACAAAGTTCTATATAATTATTATATTTTGTAGAGAAGATATTGTTGACTGCAGGAAGGTGTCCACTAAATATTACTGAGGGAATTCCTAACTTATTGCCTGATTTTTATTGATAATTTCAAAAATTTGGAATGGTTTTATTTTAGCACTATGGTGAAACTACTACTTACTTCAATTTTGCCAATAATTTAAATTTTCCGAGATACTTAAATAAATTTATCGACTTTTCCTTAATTTCTCGAGTAAACGAATTTCCAAGATTTTTAATACCAGTGGAGGCTATGCTATACGACCTAGATGTGTTTTATTATCTTTACTTCACTGCATCCCAGACTACCTTATACATAATTATTATAATTTATACAACTTAAGTAGTTTCAGAGTTAAAATGTCTTTATGAATGAAATTAGATGAAAACAATGAAAAAAGAAATCTGGTTTATAATTTATAGAAAACAAAAAATTAAATTGGTTAGAAATAAGAAGAATATTATGTTAGTAGTTTTTCTTGTGCTAAGATATATATTTTTACTTTCAACATTAATAAATCTCTTGTTTTATAACTTTCCTTTAAATGTCTTAGTCTGAAATTAATGCAAAGAGACAATAGTACTGTCTCATTTAACTCTTGTGTCATTCTTAGGGAACAATATGTCCCAGAATAAAGATTATTTTTTCATTTCATATAAAATCAACTCCTAACTAATAACACCTAGTATAATTTGTAAAACACCATTTTGTAATCTTATATTGTAATGTAATATGATTAAGGTAAATCACAGAACAGTAAATTAATGTAAACTAAATATTTTTACTAACAACTTTGGCTAACTTTTGTAACACAGTTTTAATAAAATCGATTTTTAAAATAGAAAAATTTGCCAAACCTACACAAAAATAAAATGTTAATTTTTTATTTTTTATAATTGTAAAACTTACTTTGTTCAGACCCAGTTTTTGATAACCATTCAGTAAGAATTTCATCCGATACAACATTAGGGTACCTTCTTTTTAATACCTTTTTCAATAAATCATTTCCTCTGTTAGTTGTAATATCTCCAGGACTAAAAAAAATAATAAATAAATTAAATTAAAAAAAAAAAAAATCATCAGAAATCAATAAGGATAATACTGAGAACTTAACCTAAAAAAAAGTGATTAAAGGTACTGTAAAACCTTGATTAACTACGAAAGAAACAGTCAAATGTCAAAAAAACAATTCCTTATAATTCAATAAAAAGATAATACAATTTAAATCATAGTTAAATTTAAAATTGAAAGTGAAAGAAGAAAAAGAATTATCCATTAAATTAGTGAAGATCTCAACAATCATTTCCAGAGACAATTTTCTGAAGATGGGTTAATAGCAATTTTTTCTAGTAATTTTTATTTCTACTAAAACTAAAAGAAATATATAAATAATAAAATAAGGAAAACATTTGTTAAAATATATATCGATACAGACTTTTAATTTTTATAGGAAGTAAAAATAGTATATAAAATAAGAATAGATGTAAATAGTTCATAATTAACAGAAAAATATGAAAGTAAAAGTCAGAATTGAAATTCTATTGAACATTAACTAAAACTGATTAATTAAAAAAAAAGAAAGGTAGAAAACCTAATGGCTATTTTTTCCCTATCTTTTAATGGCTGGCGCAATTGATGGGTTAAACAGTATCAATTGCATTCTAGTTAACATGCTGGCTAGAGAAGATTCTTTCTCTGTGCATAAAGTTTTTCAAACCGTTTGAAATGATAAGGTTCATGATGACGTATCATCACCCGCACATGGAAAGGGACTAGCCACGACGACACATTGTCGTCATCCGCAGTCAATGTGTTAATCAAGGTTATACTATAATTTAATCAATAAACCTAAAAATACTTATATAAAAGAAAGAAGACAATTATTAATCTTACTAACATAATAGAAATGATTTCATCATCTGCTCGTCGTATTAGTTTGATTAATCCTGGATAGTTCAGTAACAGCCTAGCTACATTGAGATCTGCATAGGATCGAATAGTAACTCTAACGATAGAATCTAGAGCACCAGGCATTTGATTCAATGCCAATGGAAGTACATCGTCAAATGTAGCATCTAATACCTGGTAAAATAGACAGAAAAATATAATTTTTACTTTCTCATCAATGGTATGTTTAGACATATTGATTAGATAGATTTAATATTATAATTAAGATATTTATTTATTTTATGGCACTACAACTCGGTGATGACTCCTGGCCTCCTCTAACAGCTTTCTCTAGTTTTCTCTGTTTTGTGCAGCCACCATCCAGTTTCTCACTCCCAGGATATTTCTCGTGTCTCCGGCTACACCATCTGACCACCTTTGCTTTGATCTTCCCCTTCTTCTCATGCCATACAGAGGTTACACTAACAGCCTTTTAGGAATGGCCTCAACCTCTATTCTAGCCATATGGCCGGCCCATTGTAGCCTTCTAATCTTCAATGAATGCACTACATCTGCTGTTGTATTTTGAGTAGACGTCATTATTTGTTCTCCTTTGCCAGTTTTCATTGACAAAAACTCCACCCCAATAACCATCCAAAAACAAGGAGGTCATGCTCAATCTGTTTGGATATAGCATGGTGTCTACTAATTTCAGTAATTGAAATTCCCAACTTTTTCAAGAATGTTTCTGGAAATTCCCGACTATCGATATTTCAATATTGTTGCAATAATAATCCAAACACATGAATCAATGCATACTTTTCTACAACACAGATCACAGTTAAACAATTTACCAAATAAAAATAATTAAAAAAAAAATTAATGAATTAAATTTAAAAAAAATTATATTTCATCCTTAACCCCGAAAACTTTCAAAGAATACATCAATGTCCAATATTACAATTCGTATTTTTAAAATATGACGATTTTGACTTCTTCAGTAGGCTATTAGTTTTCAAGGGCAATAACATTTCCAAATGTTAGTAACATTTAAGTTATTCCAGTGTTTTCACTTCATTGGTAATGTGATAATTATTGTTCCTTTAAACTCCAATTCAAAATTTCCATTATCTCTTAAAGTAACATTGTCCTTTCCTCTTTCCTATGTCTAATACACTACTGACCTGTCAGGTTAGCTCCCAATCCCTCCCAGCGCACTTCGATGAATTTTATGTCTTCTTTATCCATAACACCTACCACCCTATCATTGCCGTTCTGAAACTTGGCTTAAACCTTATATTCCCTCCTCTTCTGTATCTATTCCTAATTATACTCTTATTTGCCATGATCGGATGCATCGAACTGGTGGAGGTGTTGGTTTATATGTTCGTGAAAATCTTAGGGTATAATTTCTTCTAAAATCCACCTCTCATGAAAATCTACCATGAATACACGTACAGAGATCTCCTCTGAATCATTTTCCCTTCTTTGCACCATAATTTAACCCCCTCCTCAGGTTAAATTCAGCCCATCATTCGAATCATCCATTTTTACATACATTCCGTTGTATAATGATGTCATCATACCTAGTGACTTTAATACTAACCTTTCCTCACATCATTCTGACAAAATTTATCTAATGGACTTAGTGTATTCACTTCATCTTTTTGCAGTTCCTTTCCAACCAACCCATCACACCCAGTACACAGATATGTTAATTGATCTTAAGATACTTGATTCCACTAAAAACCTGTTATCCTTCTCTCAAAACCTTTCCTCTCATGCCATGATCTCATCCAAATCTTTTGAGACATATCCGTTCCTATCCTTATTACAATTGCCCTATGTATTGCTCTCAATGTTATTCTTAGGAGACAAGCCATCCCAGAAAAAAGTTTATCTTCTTCTTTTTCGTTAAGCTAACAGAGAACATGAGAAGAAAATGTCTTTTTTGCAAATTTTCACATTTGCTAAGCGTATATCTCAGGAATGAAACAGAATATGAAAAAAAGTTTAGAGAATTAAATATGAAGAAAATTTAATCAACTTCAATTTAATAAATAGTAATATTTTGCATACGATGCACTGTTTTTGAGATATGAGTGAAACACCAAAAAATGGGACCTTCCATCCTCTCCCTTCCTGTTCTCAGCTTGAAAACGCCAGGACTTTTAGTATTTTTACTTTCTAACTACCCTGAACATATTACCGAAGAAATACCTTGGATTACAGACAACGCACCCTACAACCCCATTTAGGATCTTCATTGACTGGACTATATAGCCAAAAGAGTACCGGAAAAAATATTTTCGCGGAATAGTGCGACTTACCGAAAGTTAACCAATCTCTTAAATCTTTTCCCTACTCACAGCTCTAAAAACTATTTATCTCAGCAAAAAAAATAATCAATCAAATTTGATTTTTTAATAATGTAAAGAACACAAAATTTGCTAATAGTAACGGTTTCCAAATTATTTGATCTAACAGCTAAGAACATACGATTTTCAACCCTTTCTTCCCTCCCTGTTTAAACCCGATGCTACTTTGAGGAAGACTTTTTACCACATTTAGAGCTAAGGATGGAGAACAATTACCAATAGTCAGACCTTTTTTTGTGTGTGTGTTCAAGGTTCGATGCTAATTTCCCTGTACTTACACTATAAGAAGTGAGAGAAGAATAAAATCAAGTGGTTTGTGGCACTATACGGGGGAAACATCGCGAGAAATATTTTGGATTTCTTGAGGTATTAATTAAGTATGTAGGTATATAAAAAAATTTTTGATGACGTAATTTCTGATAGGTGTATTATCCATTTCTTTTTTCATCAAACAACTTTTCAACAATTACAAAAATAAATAAATAGACAAAAATAAATTTTAACTGTTTGATAAATAAAACCATGAAAAAAGACGTGAACAGTTTATTTGCATTTCTCTTCCAAAATAAACTTATGACTGATTTTGGTTATCTATTACATTAGTTTTTTTAGAGAACCACTGGGCCTACAGACAGATACCAGTCTGGTCTCAAATGAAATCTAGTTCAATTCACTACAACTTCATTCCATACAATATTTGACATGAGATGCATATTTTGAAAGATATTTCACAAAAAAAGTGACTAATTTGAAAGAATTTCACTTTTAGGGAAAAATGCTTATTTTCAAAGATCTGTATCTTGGGAAATAATGGCTATATAGAGCTCACCCTGGTCTCAAATTGTAGCAAATTTAGTCTACTTTTAAAATTATAAGCAGTGTTTATGGTTTTCTGCATACACTGCCGCTTGCACAGCACTTTGGAAATAGCTAATCTCTTTTTTAAATATTAGTTTCGGTTCTAACAACATATTAAAAATTCAGAATAATCGGACCTTTAGGAAGCATGGATGTACATCTTGACTGGACTATTAGTTTTCAACACTATTCTCAACAGAGCGAACTTTCCTTGGAAAAGCTTAACTGGTGGGAAGGGGGGGGGAGGGGAAGGACCCTCTAATTTCCTTCAACCCTTTTACCTGAACTTCACAGTTCTTACCAGGAAGAAAATGTTACGGTTGCCGGTTATCACATTTCAAAGAATTTTTATTGACGTTAAATCGTTGGTTTTTGTTCAAAATGTTTCAACAAAATGTTTCAAATAAAAATAAATTTGAAAATTGATTAAGTTTTGAAAAGTTAATCAATCATGCTGTTTAATCAGAAAACAATGATAGATTACAGTGTTCGTTTTTCAATTTTCCAGAAAAATAATTCAATTTTAATTTTTCAGAAGAAAATACATCACTATAACTCAATCTATAATGCATATTAGTGAGGTTTTTCTTTTTAATCAGATCCAATAATCAGTTGAAAGATATCGATAGGTATTAAGGGCTTAGTATAACATTTCTTTCCCTATATCCTCCCTGTAAGGCGTGGAGTATATAACATTTCAATCCCCCCTATTTCATAGTAATTTTTTACATATAAAGAAGTTTGAATTAGAAATTAATGCATAAGAAATAAAAACTATTAAGAGAGAACTTCAATTATGAAAATTTAAGCATGATAGTAAATTTTAGCATCAACGACAACTTTTCCCCCCCAACTTTTGCAAAGTTTGCTTGAAATTCCTGACCACACAAAATCCCTGACATATTCCTGGAATTCCCGACTGGTATACACCCTGATACAGTCCATGTCTCTGATCCATACAACAAAACTGGGTGGATTAATGTTTTGCACAAATTGTAGATCTTCCCCGTCTCTAAATCCACATTGGTAGGGTCCTAGGATTTGCTCTGCAAATGGTAAGAGACGCTGGAACAGGATGTTAGAGAGAATCTTATATCTCCAAGAGAGAAGAGAGATTCCCCTGTAATTCTGACACTGAAGTTTATCCCCTTTTTTGAATATAGGAAATATAACTGACTTTTTCCAATCCTCTCCCAGAACCTTTTCTTCCTAGATGGTTAGAATCAGGTCCTGTGTTCTCTTTATCAGCTCTTCATCCCCACACTTGAAGAGTTCGGCAGGTAAGTGATCAGCTCCGGTTTTGAGTGAGACAGTTAAAGTAACTGTTACTGATTAAGAATCTATCATTCTTTGTCCTGTGTGTTCCACACTCACATTAAAAAAGTTCCCCGGAATTAGATATAAACGTTTTACAGTTGATCATTGGAAGAATTTCGTTAATATCAAAACTGGCACTCACACTTAAAGTGCTGAATCGATGTGCTCCAGCCTCAAAAGGAGAAATAAACGTGAGTGTCGAACACACAGGAAATAATAGATTCTTACCTGTGCAAATTAGTTTGGTGTAGAAGGCATGAAAATGAAAATCTCTTTGGAGTTGTAATGGAAAATGAGAGAGACTACTGGCCTCCTTCATGAGTTAAATATAACTTTTATTGTAGTTGATTTTTTATTGTTTACATAAATTTGAAGTAAATACGTTCAACCTTGTCAGTTGTAATTGTTATTGTTGAAAACACAACTATGTCTTTATTTTAAACTAAGGTTATAACTAAGTAAAGATAGTTATTAACAATTATGTCAACAGTGAAAAAATAATCATATTTTTGTGTTAATAAGTGATTTGCAGTAGCAAAATAAAAAAGACCCAAATATTTTTATTTCAAATCTATTTTTAAATAGTTATCTTAATTATAAAAGGAGAGAGGAAAAGCAACTACATCAAAGAAAGAAGAGAAAAAGAGAGTGGGATGAACTGGAGAGGACAGAAAGACACTGGAGGGAGAAAGAATCAAGAGACTTCTTCAGAAGCGTAAATAGAAGGAGAAGACCTCAAACAATAATGCCAGAAACTTGTAGAAACAAGGTTGGGAACATAGTTGCCTGCAAGGATAAGGTCTTATTGCAATGGAACAGTCACTTTGAGGAGCTTCTCAATCCAGTCCTCTGCGGAGCAGACAGAAGAGAGGATGGATTTCACAGACAGGGACTCAGCATCTAGCCTTGGTTCACCTAATGGTGAAGAGATAATGGGCGCCATTGATCGACTAAAGAACAATAAGTGATTTGCGGTAGCAAAGTAAAAAAGACCCAAAGATTTAATATGACTACGAGATAAAAGGAAAAATAATCCTTGATCACAAGAATCAATTTTCATGACTGACTTTAAGGATATGAGAGAAAAAATAATTCAAAAGAATATGATTACTAAATAAAAATAAAATACTTCAAATATTAAAGTAAAATAATAATAATAATAAAGTTTCCTGCCTTCAGTCGGACTAGAGCCCAGGTGTGGGAGCTTGGCAGTCAAATGCCTCACCCAGTGAGCCTCCTTACCCAATGTGAAATACCCAAACGCGGCCATAAAATTAAATAACAATGACAGTATATATATATACAGCAGTATGTGTATACTGGTTACCTAATTGCTGCTTAACATATATTGGTAACAATATCATAAATTAAATATACAGAAAGGGTGAAAAAAATAAAAATTAATAATAATAAAGTGAAACCAAGGGATATTTAGAGTGTGTGAAGTATTGAGTTTAACAAAATAATCATAGATACTTACCACAGCTCTAACGTTGGGATAGGCTTCTGCAGCCCAGCTTGAAGCAAAGCCACCTATACTCCATCCATATAAAACAATTTGATCGGGGGTAAAGCCTAATTTATGAATAGCAAATTCCATTACTGTATTGATTGCTCCTTCTTCATCAGTAACATAAGGCAGTCCCTAAAAAAATAAAGCAATTGATTACTTTTTTTTCAAATTAGATTATTATTAAATCCAACAATATTCCATGCCAATTTTAACAGCTGTGGTAATAATAAGAACTACATTTACAATACAAATCTCACACAAATTTGTATAGTATGTCACCCAAACTATCACTGCTTCTACAAATAATCATATTACTGTCAATATCAATTACTTGACCTGTTTCTTTACCAAATTTTATGAATGCTGTAATTTATTCAATGATTTCTGTATCTTTACCCAACAGTACTCAACCAACAGTATCCCAACATGGGTATTTTATTGTCCATATTTAAACCTAATCCAGCATGAATTAACATTACAGTGACATATTCAGGAGCTAAATTAAATCAAATTTCAGAAAGGGAATCTCCTCCTGTTTTAAAACAGGGCGTACATCAAACTTACTAGAATAAGAATTATTGATCGGACTTTATCAAATGTTTTAGAAATGTACATCTTAAATTTAAAAAAATAAAATTAAAAACATTATTTAAAATTTATTTAACAAGTTTTTCCTACCGTACTACAGCCAAAACCAGGATGATTCCAACCTAACACCGAGAATCCAGCTTCAATCGGGGTTCCCATTATTCCGTTTTCATAAAAACCAGCATTTCCTTCTGAGCATAAAATGAGCATGTTTCCTTTCTTATTTCTGAAAAAAAAAAAAAAAAAAAAAAAAAAAAAAAAAAAAAAAAAAAAAAAAAAAAAAAAAATACAAATTACTGAATTCAAATTTATTAAAAATTAAATTCTAATTCAGTCAACCCTACTTCAGTCACTTGGTTAACTGAAATCACAGTCCACTTAAAATGGTAAGGTTCCTCTTTGACTTCCTGTATCAAATGCAAGGAGAAGCAGTAAAGTTTCTCTTTCCAGTAATGTCAAAGAATTTCATACCTTAACATCAATTTTATTGAAAGAATACCATACAAGTGCAAAGCTTTACAGAGAGACATTATGTTTAGAAAATGATCCAACACAGTATTAGAATTAAGCAAATGCTAATAAAAAAAATAATAGATTTAATAGAACGAGCAAGAATTGCCAATAAACAAATAAAAATGGTTAGCAAACCCGAAGGCTCAAATCTGACACCACCAGTCTCTGAACACACACCTCCCACCATCCCACCCCATCAAAGCCCAAATCCACAAGTTCGGCCGAGACACATTCTTCTCATCTATATAACAGTGTATATACCTTGGATAATTACCAGACTATTCTATGCTGATTACATTTTTTGGAATTCTATTATTATTAAATCCAATGTCTTGACATGCTCAGTGTAAATTTTTAATCATCACACTGCTGTCATTTGAACTAAACTGCGCAAAAATGAATAGGGATTATTTACCCCTTATCCGGGCATTTAAATTAAATTATCCAATCTATTCAATATTAGTAGGGTACAACAAAATAGAAAATACAAACCAAAGTCAAAACAATTGTTAAACCTTTTATTTATAACAAGTTTTCTTAAGAAAAGTAAACATGAAGATTTATCATTTTGTAAATAAACAGCTTTTCTCATATTTTAATCCAGTAGTACTTTCAATAAACATGGACAGACATCATCTTGAACCCGAAGTTCGCGAAATTATAGTGAGAATGCGTTATCAAGGTCATCAACAAGTTGATATTGCAGAGGTGGTTCGCGTTTCCCAGAGTGTTGTCTCCCGGGCTTTAGTTCGATTCCGAGAGACTGGGAGTGCCAATAGAAGGCCGGGCAGTGGATCACAGCGTATTGCAACTGAAAGAGAGGATAAAAATATTGTTATCACTGCCAGGAGAAACCCTATTCATAGTGCACGCCAGATCCTCAATGAAGTTGAAGGTGTTTTACCTAGACTTTTATCAAAACAAATGATTTGTAATCGTTTGTGGGAAGTTGGCCTTACATCATATGCCCTTTACAGACGACCTGCAGCAACAGCTCGCCACCAGTGGCTCAGAAGAATGTGGTGCAGCGAGCGACTAGAAGAGAACACAAATTGGAATGCTGTGATGTTTACCGACGAGTCGCGTTTTTGTCTGTATAGTGACAGCAGAAGCCGAAGAGTCTACAGCAGGGGTGCTCAAACGGTCGATCGCGAGTGCTTTTTGGGTAGATCTCGAGAAGAAGAGTCTACAGACACTGCTTGCGGCAAAAGGTGGCTTTATCAAAGGAACGCGCGGCACTTGTCAAAGAAAGGAAAAACTATTATTGAGATGATTAGCGCAGTAAACGCATTCAAAAGTAAATTGCAACTTATGATAGATCAACTGAAAAGAAAGGATCTGAAACATTTTCCGTCTTTGAAAGCAAGGATTCCTCAGTTGAATTATGATACGTATGAGGCTGAATTATCAAATATTTTGGGACAATTCGAAATGCGTTTTTATGATTGCAGTAAATTGGAAAATATAGCATCATTTATGAGTTATCCTTTTTCATGTAAAAACATTGAGGAATTAGCTACTGAAATAGCAAGTCAGTTTAATATGAACTCATGTTCTGTTGAAAATGAGTTGGTGCAGATTATATCAGATATACATCTCAAAGCTACAGCATCTGATACAAATTTCTGGTGTTTTATATCTGAAGATAAATATCCGAATGTAAGGCAAATCGCCCTTCAACTGACGGCATTTTTTCGGGTCAACTTACTTGTGCGAGTCTGCATTTTCTGAAATGAAGATAATTAAGTCAACATGCAGTGCCATGCGAACAATGTAACTCTTTTGTTTTGTAAACAAATAAACTCGCAATTTTGAATAACCCAGTTTATTGTGCCTTCAGTGCAGTTTGGAGGAGGTGGTGTAATGGTCTGGGCTGAGGGCATTTACACTGGGGAGGACGAAAATGCCCCAACCTCACAGCAGCTCGATATGCACATGAAATGCACATGAAATTATTACCTCCCTCCAACTAGGGATCTCATTGGGAGAGATTTTCGATTTCTGGATGAAAACGCTCGACCTCATAGAGGAACAGTTGTTCATCAAGTTTTAGAAAACCTGGGAATTTCCCGCCTGCCCCTTCCCCCATTGTCTCCAGACCTCAATCCTATTAAGCACATGTGGGGTGTGTTACAAAGAAGGCTTTTTAACCATATTTCACCGCTATATGACCTTCAACAACTGAGTGCAGCATTGCAACATCTCTGGGGTGAAATTCGTCAAGAAACCAGTGACAACATTATTAATAGTATGCCTAATAGGTGCACACAGGTTTTGCCTAACAGAGGACATTATACAAGGTATTAATTGTTTCCAAAAACTAATCTGTTCAATAAAAAAAACATTATTCAACTAAAACATTTTATTTTTGTTATTTTTTAAAACCCATTAATTGTATTTTATTTCAGCAAAAAATATAATTTCTAATGAATATTAATGCAGTTTACACAAAAACACAAAATTAGCAATATCCCTATTCATTTTTGCGCAGTTTATATTTAAAGAGTTATTCTGCAATTTCTCATTTTTGAGCCAAATATTCAATGAAATATTTTATTTTTGAAAACTTAAGGCACTGCTTTTCCCATAACATAAGCAGCAATGTTTCACACTCCTAAAGAAATATTTGTAAGTAGGAATACAGTCCTGTAAAACCTTGCCAGTCTTTTTCTGGACAGTAGGCACAAACTGCATAGTTTTGGAACGGAAATAATAGGTGTTTCTTGCCTCAATTTTCTCATGAATTTTACATTATTTTTCAAATAATGTATACACCAGATACTTAAACTGCTGTCTATTCAATCCTAATCACTGATATATATGAAACTATCACTGTTCATACTACTAACCATATAAATTTTTAATTAATATTAATTATATATTGATTAATCAAATATTTAGCATAACAGTCCTAGTTAGGCCTTAAACTCACAAAGAATCGACATCCCTGTGTATCTTCAACGTTTCTTTTTTAATCTTTCATTCCCAATCATCTTAGGTCGTCCTCGATGTTTTTAGCCTTGGTCTACTCTTCAATCTCTTTCCACCCAGCCTGCCATACATTATCATTTTTGGTGGCCTATCTTCCGGCATCCTTTACACCTGGCTAAGCCACACAATTATCCCTCTTTGATCATAGAAACAATATTTGGCTCACCAAACAGCTGTTCTAGTTCTATATTTGATCTAATTCTTCAACTTCCGTGTTATTCTTCAACAGACCAAAGATTTTTCCAAGGTATTAACTACTTGACCAATATCTTCATTTGTTTATATTAGTAATGTGGATATTAATTTCACAGATTTCCCATCTTCACCCAACAGTACGAATTCATCAAAATTGCCTTTCCAAATATTCCAAAATCATCCATCTTTAGATCTTTCCCCATACATAGTACCATCCTGATGACTTATTCCAGTGCTCAGATAAACAGAATATCTCTGTTTTAAACCATAATGCACTATAACTTAATATATCATTTTTTCACTTAAATCTAAAAAACTTTATTTTTTCAAAATTATGGTTTAATTAATATAGAATGATATAGTTAAAAAATGCAAAGAAATGCTCCCAAACATTTTGATTCTCTGGTACTGTTTTGATTTTGGTACTCTGGTACTACTGATGGCAGAGCACACCTGAAAAGGCATTTTTTTGGTCTTCTAAAAAACGCTCAGTTCCAGCTCTAGCAACTCAAAAAATATAAAAAAAGTTGAAAATAAAAACCCTTATACCGCACAAAATTACTTTAAATTTTCTACAAGAGACATCTTTAACACAGTGGTTTTATTATAAGAAATTTTTATCAACTTCATTCTTCCACAGAACTGTCTTCTTTAGAAAATGCCTAGTTTTCAATACATAGGCGAAAAAAATGAAAAAAGTGCAAAATTTTAAAGTGAAGCAGACATCATAAATCAGCAAATGAAAAATTAGAGTTGAGAATGGAAGTTTTGATAAAAAAACATCTATAATTATGTAATTAAACCACCTGTTTGGAGCACTGGTTGACTGGGCAACTCATTTGTCACGTCACTGATTTTAACCTACCTGCTGTATTAAGACTTCGAACATTACATGTCCCTATACTTAAATTCATAATTTTCAACTAGCACCATGAATCACCAAGAGCAGTACCTACCAAGAGACCCGAACAGGATATACTTCACCTCTGAAAAATGAGAAATTCACTTAACAGAGATCTACAACATTTGTTAGACTAAAAATAAGTGAGTAGAGTGTTGAAATCTGTGGCACACCCTCCAGAAAGGGGAAGGGGGGGGGGCAGCTGTCATTTGCTAGTTGGTGAATTTATTGAAGTTAGCTAGGAGAAAGTTCCAAGGAAATTCCACTGACCATACCATTCCCACATCACCATCTGAGGGACGTACTCCTATGCGGTAATGAAATCAAACCAAGGAATGTTAATAAACATCGACAAATTATAAACGGTCATTTTTTACGCACTCCAATACACAGTAAGTTTTTAGCCATACTACATTAAATGTATAGTAAAGAAAAAAGTTCCATATATTTCAGCCAACAAATTGATTTTCTAAAAAAAAAAGTTAATAAACATACCCAACATTATTCCTTCTATCAATAAACATTGTATCAACAGTATTTCCTTCAGGAGTTCTAAGTTTAAATCGTTGTCCATTTTTGTTAATTAGGTTTTTTCTACCATCAATCAAAGCGGAATCTGTGGAGAAAAATAATTACCAAATAATAAACCTAATGAGAAAAATTGATATTTTAATAATAATACATCAAATACAGAAATAAAATGAAATTCGCAAAGATAATTAAAGCTATATGAATTAATAAGTGGATAAAGCAATATAATATTCCAGAATACAGGTTTTTGAACAAACATCAAATGGGCTGCTATTTAACTAAGGAAATACCCAAAAGGACACCTCTTCCTCCCTAATTAGGCAAGATGTGAAAGGATCTAAGAAGTCGTCCTGGATCTGATTCAGGAGGAGCAAAATAGAAGTTCATTCTCAAGCCTGTACTATTCATTGGAGACGACGAACAAACAAGGAGCTCAAAGATTTGTTTAAAGGATCAAATGTGGTCCAGTTTATGAAACTTGGTAGGTTGAGATAGGCCGGGAAAGTTCCTCGGGTGGCAAGAATGACCTACCAAAGAAAATACTGACAAGAGGCGATATATGGAACAAGACATAGAGAAAGACATTGGCTTCAATGGGTGATGGTGTGGCTGGTGATGCTAGGTCCATGTTGGGTGTGAAGAACTGGATGGTTGTGGCACAGGATCAAGACAATTGGTGGAAGCTGATACAGGAGGCCAAGACTCGACGTCAAGTTGTGGCACCGAATGAATGAATGTATCATTCATTGGCCTCAGTGAGACACTGCATTTTTTTCAAGACAATTACTGATACAAGAAGATTTCAAAATAAGTTCAGCCCTTTTGGGTTATGAGAAGTAAGGACTTTTTTAGAAATAAAAGGATTGTAATAAAAAATTAATGGATTACCATTGATTATTTTGTAATTAGCAAAAAAGGAGCAATGAGCCCACATGCTGGACTTGTCCCCCCTTCTCCCCTCCCCACTATTATCATTCAAAATCACCAACCTTTAGAAAACGCAGCTAAACATTTATTTCATAGGACTGCCACTATATGCATGTAATATAGAAATACAAAGATAGGTAAACAAAGCATATTTGAAAAAATAAAATGAACAATACATACTAAGTAACATGTTAAGAAGAGTGATTGAACCCGGATAGATCATTCTAATTCCAACTGTATGTAGAACTAAATATCCTATTATTGAACAAGGGCTACTTATAATCGAAGAGAACATACTTTTCTTTGGTTCAACTTGATTTGAAGTCCTAAAAAATATTTTAGTAACAATATAACTCCAGAATAATAATATTTGTATTAGATAAACATTACAATTTAAATTTATATTTATACCGTGTTGGTAGATGAAATTCTACAGGCCAGGCTTCAAAATCAAAATCAAACTGTTTTATATCAACCTAAAACATAAATATATAATTGAAAACCTAATGATTATTGAGCAATAAACTCTCTATAGATCAATATAAAAATATTATGGTTGATTAATTAATTAGTAAGTTTAAATAAGGTAAGGTGGGATAAGTGCGTTTATGGGGCAAGTGCATTAGTCCGCCATAATTTCTATTGTCATTTTGTTACATCAACTGCCATTTTTTGTATGTAGACATAACTTCATACCCTCCAAACCTAACATACTAGAGTGCTCTACTGTAGAAGATAACCTCTCTAGGAGTTTTCATAGTTCAACCTGTTGATCTAGGTGTTGTGTAAAGTTGAATGAGTTAAAATTATAAAATTGTAGCGTATGTATTTTTCTCTATTTTTTTAATTTCAAGGAGTAAAATGATTTTTGGGAGTTGCTTATTTTTGCATTTACCCCATCAAAGAATCAATTCACTGCTATGGAGTTTACAAGAGATTTACGCACTTACCTTGTTTAGGTGGGGCAAGTGCGTTAATTGGACTTAAAATTGATTTTCCCTCACACTGATGATAATTTTTGGGATATCAGGGAAATCAACTACATTGCTGAAAAGAGTATAGTTCAACGTTTGCAATATAACAAAAAATATTATCCTAGCAACTATAGCTGATTTTTTATGTTAAGTTAAAGTTAAACTATGCACTACATATGACACACTTGCCCCACTTCACCTTAATTAAAAGAGTGCACCTATTGGGTTGTCTGAGAAATAATGCAATACTTCCTTCTTTTCTTTACATTACCCCTCTGTGTAAAATACTATTTATATTTAGTAAATTATATGTTTGTTTGGATATCAATATTTATTATTCTTCTCCTAAACAAAAATGTTTTTTAACCTCTTTAGCATTTCACTACTTGGAAATAATTCAGCCTTTACTCATACAAGATTACTTGTGATTTTTGTATCTTTGGTTCTACAATTTCAAACGTGGTTGGAACAGTGCTCAAAGAGAAACAACAGAAGAAACATTAATAAAGTGTCGTTTGATGACACCATGTATGGATTGATCAATGGTTTAAAAAAACAGCAAACAATATTAATGGCACCATTTAAGGGTTCTTAATCTATCTTTATGAAACTATAAGACCCAGGCCTCAGAAATTCTTATTGCTTTCCCTTAATATAAAGTATCATTGATTGTTATTTTACCAGCTTGACAGGCGCTTGTAGCTGCCGTTGGCCCTCTCAACCACTTTTCCTCCAGGCATCCCAGTTAGTGGCATGTCTGCTTGATACCCCAGTTTTTTTCAAGTCCTTCCATCTTCCTTATGGTCTTCCGTGCGGTATAACTCCATCAGGGACTCCATAGTTGCTTGACAGCTCTCCATCATTCATCCTGTTTACATGACCCAGCCACTACGGTTGCTGGCTCCATAACAAGAAGCTTGCAGATAGTCTTATAGGTTGTATTTCTTATTGTTCCTCCTCAGTTGACATGCTCCTTTTCTGATTGGACCCAAAATTTGTCGTAAGACTTTCCACTCAAAATGGTCAATCTTTTCAGCTGAGATTTTTTGTTATGTCCAGGTTGCACAGATCAAATGAAAGATTTGTACAGCATTACTTTTCGTACCACGGCTTAACAGTTTGCTGCAGATTAAACTTCTTAGGGAAAAAAAATGCTCTATTTCATCCTCTTCATTTAAACTACCATTTACTAAAGAGTCAAGATACTTAAAGCTGGGCACACACTGGAATAAATGTTTTCCCACTACATAGTGTTTTGGTTCATTTAGGGGAGTTTTCTTCTTTGGAACCATAATTTCCATGTTTTCTTCATTTTTGGAGTCCTATCCTTTCTGCTTCTCTTTCCCATCATTCACAGGCCTCTCTTAGTGTCTTGATGTGTCATAGTATTGAAGTATCATTGATGGTCCTCATTAAATAGGTTTTGAGTTAGATTACGCCTTATATTTACAGATAGGTAACTATATCCTTAGGCAACTCCCCTCAAATGGCAAATGGTAATGACACACTATGGCATTCCTGCTAAACTTGAACCATTAGTTTTTATATTCATTTAAGACTTGAATATGTAATGGATACAAATTCTAATAAAAACCAATCCTTAGATTGAACAAATGAATATACCATCAATAGCGTTGTTGATATGATGGTTTATTACATATTAAACATTAACAACTACAAACTTGTAAGAAATTAATAACTGTAAAAATTGCTGAGTAACATTATATTACTGAAATCAGTGGGATTAATAATACATGATTATAAAAAATATTATAACAAAATGAAAATTAATTGATATCATCTTTCCAATTTTATTAATAATTTTAAGATCAGTTAAAAAATAAGGTGAACGGCATTTAATTGCATAAATTTTAATAAAGGTAACTATTCACATTAAGTACATCTCTAGGGTAGGAGCTAGAAGAGACTAACCCATGCTACTTACTATCAATAACTGATCTATAGATTTTTGCCACCTGGCGTGCTTGGCAGGTAAATTTGATTGTTAAGGTTAAGTTGCAAATTGAAGTAGAAATGCGATTAGCTGTGTGCGTTATTTAAACAATAATTATTAGTGTGATATAGTCTATTTCGGACCTTTTAGTTTACTTTTTATGTTTATTTCTGTGTTTTATTTGTTCGTTCTCTTTTTTTTATTTATAAATCATTATCATTTGTTACTGTTTGTTTACTTTTTTTTTATGTTTTCAAGACAACAAAATAGAAGATTTATGTTAACACCAAATACCTCAAAAAGAAGAAATGAAAACATCAAAATAAATTTATGGTAGGTCGTAATAAATCAATGATAAGTATATTTTAGGCAGAAAGAGTGGTTGAGTTTGCTAAGGATACTATTATCTGCAATGTTAGTCTAACATAAGAGGTAAGGTATAAGATTGATATCCCAGTTCCTAAGACATATATAATGTAAACACATGATAGGTTCATTATCAATCTATAAAAATAAATAAATGAAAAATAACTTAAGAATTGATACATGAAAATATGGATAATAACAAACTTACAAGGCCTCTTGGAGTTGCAGCATTGTTCAATTTTTCAAGAAAATATCTGTACTGAGGATTAGAAGCTCTACCATAGCTACGTAAGCAATATGAAGCTCCAATAACTAATCCAAACCATAATGACATTTTGGTAAGTGATGCAGCACCTTCCATAGTCATGTAACCTCTTCGATAAAAAAATATTGCTATTAATGGTGTTGTGAAAATACTGAGCTTCCAAAATATTACAACCTGTAATAAGACATTATAAATGTGTTATAGTCATTTTTGCATAGTCATTCTATTCATGCAAGTGGAATGCATTAACATACACAGTTCAAAGAAAAATCACCTATTTTCTCCCATCTGTCTTTCATATATTTCCCCTGAAAAAAAGATTTGCTTACAGTTTCCGGTAAAGTATTTTAACACAGATATAAATTAACAAGAACTAATATTTACCGATAAAATGTGATCCTGATAAATCATGTGAAGAGAAGGAGAATTAAAGCATTTAAAGAACATTCTAAGGTGTGACATATTGGAATTTATATAAGGATAAGGGAATCTGAAAGTTAGGTTTACCAAACCATATTCCTCAAAACTAATTTGACTAAACTTAATTCCTCCCTATAATCTTTGCCATTATCTGCAACCTGCCACTGTTTTGGTTACAATGAAACCTACCAGTCACTCCAGTGTTGCCTCCTGTTAATTGTTTTAATGTTATTAATTGTTTTTTTTAATAATAATTATTTATTTGTATGGTTTTTTAATAGATTAAATCATGTTACTTATTTTTCGATGTCATTCATCAATCATAAAGCATCTCAATTTTTTTTTTTAACATAACTTAATAAATAATTAACTTATGCCTGATTATAGTTCAATCTCCTTAATTAAAAAATTATGAATGTTTTTAAAAATTTTTTAGGATGCATCCAAACACAATATTTAGCTACTTTCATTATATGTTTTTTTTTCTTTTTAGGTTAAAAGAAACTTAAACTCGTTAAGCCGCGCCATATTTAGCAAGCAGTGAGTATGTTAACAATCGTTTCTTTGGTTATCCACACAGCTGACAGCCAAATTCGTGGTGTGGGAATTGTTCTCGGTTGTATAAAATGTGTATAGGTGTGCCTTAATATAAGCGAATTATGGCCTCTAAACAATCCGAAGAACCACAAGAAAATACTTGTGTTGTTTGTTTTAAAGGAGTGGACATTTATTCTGTTGGACAGTGTGATCATCCTGTTTGCTATGAGTGTTCCACACGCATGAGGGTACTTTGTCGTCAAAATGAATGTCCAATATGCAGACAGGACATGCCAAAGGTAATATGATATAAAACTACGACTTATCATTTATTTGGCTAATGATAAGTTTGGTTAAGCTTGTTCCTTATTGGTGGAAGTTGATGTTACATTCTCATTTTACTTTCATCTTAATTTATTTTTAAAGAAGTTTTTTGTAGTTTCATTCTGTAGTTACAGATTTATATTGCCATCACTATTTTATTCTGTTTATCTTGAAAAATAAATTTTTGTTCAATTTCATGATAAATAATTCTGTATACGTGTATCTTTTTAAGTAATTATTATTACATATACATTATTTCCTTCTAAATTAAGTCATCACATTTTCAAACCAGTCATTAACAAAGATTATTTTGCCAAATACCAGTTGGTTCAAGTGGAATTCAGAGCTATTTGTTTTGCAATATTTAGTTTATCTACAGATTCATCAGTGTAGGTAACTAACAACAGCATAAATAATTTGACTACAATTGAATCCATGCATTAAATGAAAAGTAGTGACACAACATATGACACCTGCGAAGTTGCCATTAATTGGTTCTATAACTTAAAGAAATATATTTTGACCTATGTAATTATAACTCTTTTATTATGTGACAACCATATTTATGTAGTTATCATTTTCATTTAGGATCAAAAACTTTTTATATCCGTGCATTAACATCTAACAGTAAATTCTAAAATACTGTTACTGTGTTATTTTTCATTCTTCATCCTTCATTTTGTTTAGAGTTATGTGTATGTTATTTAATTTTATTAATCTTAGTCCAAGTAATTTTAGTAAAATTTAAAAATTGGAACTATTTTGTTAAACATTCTTGTCAATATTGAGTTACTGTTATTTGTCATAGGCTTTTTGATAAATGTATTTTACTGTCTTAGGAATACAATTCATTAAATCATCTGGTAACTATCATTTTAATTAGGGAGATTCTAAATTCTCTACTATATTTTGGTGAATAATACTTAGCGTATTTTTGAATATTTCAGATTAACCTTTACTATTCATTCTAATACGTTATCCGGTTACAAATAAAAATAGACTTCCTTTAAAAATGCATTGTAAAATTGGATTAGTATATAATACAACCCAACCCACTGATTTTATTAGATTCAGTTCTCCGTTTTCATCTGTTTTTTTTTGTCTAATGAATTCTTCTCCCTATGATTTTATGGTTTATTGATATTCAACTAATTTTCCTCTGAATGAAAGAGATTAGTTAATATTGATTATTTAATGGTGGAATGGCAATTTTATAATCTTGTACCTGCAACTTTGATTAAACTAAAAGTGTTATGTGCTTGATAAGATAACAGAACTCAGAAAGGATCAGGCAGGTGCAAAGTTAAAATGAAATGCCTGATTTATTAACCAGTTATCAATTTTTAAATTCTATTGGTTAATATTGAAGTTATTCCCTTATTAAACAATCATTATTACAAGCATTGCTTTCACAATTGCATGAGATTTTAATTTAACAAAACAAGAAACAAATTTCTAGTACATGATTATCTTACCTTGGGGTTACTAGGAAGGTCAAGATAATGTATTTGGAAAAGAGAATAAAAATTAAATCAGGCTAATTTTAAGTATATGTCCATTAGGTGGATTTCATGTTCTAGGATTGTTTCAAGTTTTCCAAACAATTCGCAATTTAACATTGCTGTTGTTTTCAATGACCCCATCATTTATAGTGACCATTTAAATCACCACTATGCAATAATGCTTTGTCTTAAACAATGAATTCCTCTTTCAGGATATTAACTTAAACTCCTTCCAGCTTGTGGCTACCATCACTTCTTATTTCTCAATTTTTGATTGCAATATGTATGAACTACTTTAATGAAAAAGATAAATCTTAAAGAATATAGCTGATAGCCTGGAAATTTGATCTCCAAGGAGTCAAGACGATTTCTTTCTGTTCATAAATTGACAGTTTTGGGGTTGACATAGTAATATGTGTTCATTGCCAACATGTATGAACTGTCAACATGCTAGCATTTCACTCCAGTATTAGTCATGATATGCCGTTTCATCCTTCATCTTATTGTACTTCTGAATGGGGATCTTTTAGTATTCATCTGGTAGAGATGTTTGTTTAGTCTGTAATGTTGAGTCCTTTCCAATTACAGAAACAATTAGCTTTTTTTTCTTACAGTTCTTTTGGAAACAATTTAGGATGTAGTATTTTTCTGTCACCCCTGTGCTGTCAAGGTTTCCTGCCCTTAGTTATTTTGGTCCACCTTATTGTAAAACCTTGACTGATTCATTTGAGCTCTGGTTTTCATCAAGTGCTACCCTTGGATAGTACAGGAAGGTGTCCTGGCCTTCTTAACTTTTTTATTTCTGCATATTCTTTTCTTTCCAGGAATGAATTCAACTTGAATGCTATGAAAGATTTTTAAGTGCTCTATTACAATATTCTACCATCAGATCCAACTTCATTACTTCGATTGCTGCTTGGATATGAGAATCAGTTTAGGAAGTTGTCAATTTATTGTGCTTTATTTCATGAATTTAGGCTTAATCACTGCATATTGCTAGGATCTTGAACTAAGAGGCTAAGGTATATTTTCATTAGAATGGAGGTGAAATTATGGCTGTTGGTCAGAAAATCATTAGCATTTTTAATCCATACTAAGTCTGTGTTGTTTATTGATGTTGATATTTACTGTACATTCCACCTACATTATTGTATTTTTTGGTCTGAGAATTTCAGTCCTTTTTTTTATTGATTTAATTTTTATCAATACTATACTACCTTAGAAGTTCCACTTCAGAACAAAAAATTATAAAATCTCTAATCTTTCTCTTATACCTAAGTGCATATAAGTTTCCACCTAGTTCTAGTTGGTTTGCTCCATTTAGCTAGCTGTCCACGTTTTTAATTAGATAACATTTTGCTCCCAGTTTAAGTTAATTTAAGTATTTGCTCCCCAGTCGCTCAGTCTAACCCGAACGATAAAGACGTGTATACGTGTGCTCCTAGGCATTACCAGCTGTTTGTGGACAATTGATAAGTTGAAACTTTATGAGTATCATTTCATTTTTATTTTAATTATTTATATTCTCTTATTTTTTATCTGTTAACATTGCTTAATTGCCAAGAGGGAAGCCAAAACAAAATGATGTCGGAGAACGGTGGCCCTGGGCCCCCCATCTGTGATTATAATGCTAATGAAAAATTAAGCACCAACCAGACTAATATAAAGTTGAATCCTTTAAAAATAGACAGCTTTGACAACAACAAGGGAAACAACTTGTATTAAATCTAATAATAGTAACAAAAGATCAATAATTAGTAATTCAGCCCAAGCTCTCACAAAAGTAATTATTAAAGGTAAAAACAAAATCATTAGTGAAAGGGAAAAAAGATGAAATGACTTACGACAAAGTTGTCTCATTAATAATCGATACGGCCCCGAAGACTGTGGTCCATTTATGGTATTTATTGAAAGCAGTGAGAAAAATCTAGGAAATGCTCATCCTTTGATATTTGGAAAATGGCTTTTCCAAGATGAAAAATTCCATAACAACACCATAGTAAAATTTTGAATTGCTGGCCGAAATCGAATAAAAATTACATGTTCTACTAAAGAAACAGCTAATTACCTAGTGGAATGTGAAATATTAAAAAAGGAAAATTTTTTCATATATATCCCAGACTTTTTTGTTTAAAAAAAAACAGGAGTCATCTGAGATGTAGATTTAAATTTAACTGACAAAGAAATATCAGAAAACATGCAATCTATAATAGTCCCAATAAAAGTAGAAAGAATGAAAAAATATGAAACTAAACAAAAGAATAAAAATTACACCACTCTACTTGTGTGATAACTTTCAGAGGACATAAAATTCCAGATTCTGTTACAATTTACGGAAGCTTTTGTCGGGTTAAACCGTATATTCCACAAATCAGACAATGCACTAATTGTTTCCGCTTTAATCACTCGGCAGCTCAATGTAGAGGGAAACAAAGATGCCTAAAATGCGGATATGAACATTTAGCCAAGGACTGTCCAAATTCCAACCAAGACCCAGTATGTGTTCATTGTAAAAAAAGAACCACCTCGCAAATAATAAAGAATGTGATATATTAAAAAAACTAAAAGAAGAAAATATTTAAAAAAATTACTGAACAATCTTACGTATCTGTGGAAGTACAAATCGGTTTGAGCTACTGCAAGTACTAAAGGAAGATCAATATAATGAAGCTTTTGCATCTTTAGCACCAAACCCTAACTGTCGAAAAATATATAGAAAAACACTAGTTAGGACTCGATATATTAACCCCTCCTCGCGGAATCAGGTCTCTCGGGAGATGATACCTAAGAAGTCAGAATCAGTCGAGATTTGCAATCCATGGAAAATGTCAGAAGCCGAAAAATATATCACAACATTAAGTAAAATTTCACCAGAAATAATAGAAAAACAAATGACGAAAAAAGAAATTATAGACAAAATCAGATATACTTTGTTGACATTGTAGAAAACTTAAGCATGGATTATCTATCAGCTTAAGGAAAAATCAAAAATTCAAAATCCCTGAATACAATATGGTCCAACAAAATCGAGCTGACAGATATGGTGGAAGTGCAATTTTGATACATCGAACTATGAAATTTACACTGATTCTAATCACGAACCACTGGGAGGACCGTATAGAGATTTGTGTAATAAGGGCCTATTTAACTACCTGGATGATATCTATTGCATCCATATACATAAATCCAGATCAAAATTTTACCTCTAGAGAATGGAGTCATATTCTTAATCAATTACCGCACCCTGTAATAGTTGGAGGGGACCTAAATGCCTACCATCAGGCCTGGGGATGCAGTTACCACGACAAGGCTGGTACTGAACTCATAGATGTTATTGACCAAGAAAGACTTTGCTTCTTGAACAATGGAAAACTGACCCTTATATGAAGACTTGGTAGAAATCCATCGGCTCCAAATATTACCCTAGCTTCGGTGAGTATAACACCTTTGATATATTGGTCGTTCTTACCAGAAATCTTAGGATCAGATCATTATGCAATTTCGATAAAAATAGATTTGGCGAATGAAGACAAAATTCAGAACACAATGGAAAAACTTATATACACAAATAGTTAAAGAACAGGCAAATATCACATCCCCGAACAATTATAATGCTTTATTAAATATTATCAACGAAGCGGCAACACTTAGTATTCCAAGGAAGATCAGTGGCAAAAGGAATCAAAAGAAACCCAGTCGCACACCCAAATACTGGTGGGATGACAGCTACATGATAAAATGGAAACAAAAACAAATGATATTCCAAAGATATAAAAAAGACATGACCGCTACAAATTATATTGCCTGCAAAAAAGCCATCGCTGAATGCAGAAGACAGTTCCATGATAAAAAGCGAGAAAGTTGCTATATATTTTGCAACTCTTTATACCACGAAACTTCGATAGGGCTAGTATGGAATGGTATTAGAAAGCTTAAAGGATTGGCTGTTAAACATGGCACAATAGATGGCAAGGTTGTTATGGAGGATTTCATGAGCTCCATTTCCCCACCGTCGGTACCAGAAAACATAAGAATTGAAGAAAACTCCGAAACAGATGAACCTTTCACAATCGAGGAATTAGAAGTGGCTATATCCTCTAATACAAATACAGTTCCAGGATACGATTAGGTTCACTATCCCATGATAAGACAGCCAATGCCAATGCTACGAGACAACTCTTGGAAATTTACGACATATGGATAAATGGAACCAAAATACCCAAATTCAATAGATAGCAGCAGTCATGAAATACTAGTAATTTTATCAGATTCCTTAAACGTTTTAACAGCACTAAATAGCTCTGAAATGACCGGCAGACCTATTATAACAGACATTAAATTACTCCTGTTTAAATTAAAAAGAATTACCAGTAGTGTTCATTTTATATGGGTGAAAGGCCAAAGCAAAAACTACTTCAATAACAAAGTGGACCGCCCAGCCAAAGAAGCATCACTCACTGGAGACCCAAACTATGTAATCACAAGAGAAGACATAATAGCTCATTGCAGGAATATCCAAAATAAAAAATGGCAAAGACAATATGATGACTCAAAACGTATTAAGGGGCGTTTCTATTCTAGTGTTCAACCAAAAATTCAAACCAAAGCATGGTTTCATAAAATAAACAGACCCAAAAGATTTTTCACTATTCTGTGTAGACTTAGATTCAACCTCAACCGCCTCCCCTACCATCTACATAAAATTGGCAGTATAAACAACAATAGTTGCAGCTGCGATAATACTACAGTAGCTGACCCAGATCATGTATTATTTGCATGTAAAGTATACAAAAAAGGAAGAGAAAAGCTAGTGGAATGGAAGCACTTGTGTGCAACAAGGTACTGCTCCCCACAAAGGTGAGCCAACTGGTATCAAATACTAAATTTGGAGGTGATAGACAGTATTGTTCAGTATATCCTTCAAAATCAAATTGAAATATAGATAAATATTAAAAAAGGGAGATATTTTACGTGGCAGATGGTGTACACAAAGCCAAAAAAAAAAAAAAAAAAAAAAAAATGTATTTCCTCCCCATTGGTATTGAACCTGGATTTTCTGGAGGCCAGTAATCATTTAGAGGCTTTTTGTTTTGGAGGATGCAATCACCCCTCCCCTTTTATCAATTTGTTTTATATAGGTAGTATTGATATTAAGGGTTTTTAATTATTATGATATTCTAATTTTTTAATTATTTAAAAATTTCTTATGATAGTGAATTGAAGTGTTTGATTATTTTTGACTCAGCTCCACTTGTAATTTCTTTTTTGATTCTGTTTGGTAGAAGTATGCAAATAATTAATACGATATATTCTTCATTCACCTCAGTGTTTAATGTTTTCTTAATAATCTGCATATTCTATAAGCCTTGTTATTATTTTCTTGCAGGTTATCTTTACGAAGGTAATATCTCCTTACAATTCATTAAAAAATATTAATGGAGTGATTGACAAGAAATTTAAAATAGTTTTTGAAACTGAAAATGAAAAAAATGCATATGATGCATTACTTGCCCATGAGTGCCCTAAATGTTCCAAGGTTTTTATAAGCTTCGTTTATCTTCGAGATCATGTGCGGAGAGTTCATCAGTTAAATTATTGTGACCTATGTGTAGACAACTTAAAGGTATGTTAATTGTTATTATTAATTTTATGATTTTTTTTTTAATTTAATCAGTGGAATGACAGTTACGAACCATGTAAAATAGTTAGTAAAATTTAGTAGAGCTCGTTTAATCCTGAGATGGATTACTGTTTTCTAATGAAGACTATTATGTTTTTGTGTGACAACTTTGTACATTATCTTCATTCCTTCTGGAATTCATAAGGTCTGACCAGTTATAACTGGAAACTATTTATACTCTTTACTCATATTAATTATTTATAATATTATCAAGTTATGTTATAATTTACCAGAGGACCTTATGGATTGTTCTTAACCAATTTGGATCCTTAGTTAGCGTTGAAAAACTATCTCCAGCCTCCCGTAGAAAGGGTTAACAAAGTCGGAATATCCTTCTGCCACCTTAAAAACAGTTAAATCGTTAAATATTTCAAAAAAGTGTCCTTATAAGGACAACAATGGCGGAAGTCCGCCATCTTAAAACCATTGAATATTTTAAAACAGTATCCTGGAGGACACCGATGGCGGAGGTTATCCTTCGGATAACTTAAAAACCGTTAAAACAGCATCCTTAAGGACGAAAAACTAATAAAATTCTACCATCTTAAAATCCTTAAGGACGAAAAAACTAATTCTAATTGTGGAATTGTGGAAGGAGAGAGTGGCCAAGGATGTCCTTCGGCCTCAAAAAATCGCCACATCCTGGCAGATCTGTAAAACAGTGTACATTTGGTGATTGTACATTTACTTCAAAATCTACCTAATTTTTCAAGCTATCCAAAAATTACCAACTAAGGCAAAAATTACCTGAATAACAACAATGTAGTTGTCAGAAAATTTTATTTCCACACTTGTTACATTGGATGAGTATAAAGATCATAAAAAATTTTTCTCCTCAGCCCCGCCTTTCTCCCCCTGTCTGTGCAGCAATATTCTGTGAGCTTATGGTTTGGTGAGTCCTGGTATATATTCTTAGAATGTATTTATTCCAGTTTGATTTTCTCTTGGTCTATATTTAGATTTAAATTGGGAGGAGTTCTTTTTTTACTTAAAATAATATATTTATTATTCATAATGTAGTAGATGTGCTGTTTGTATCTAATAAGATATTTTCTTTAGTTATACCAGGTATGCAAGTTTAAAATGTTGTTTATTTCTTAAAATATATACACAGTAATTTAAAAAAAAGTATAATATATTTTATTCAAAGTACTGACCCTCGCTTTCTACACATTTTGTCCATCTCTCGGGCAATATATGGATACCATTCCAAAAGAATGCTTCATCTTTATTTGAAATCCATTCATCGAGCCATTTTCGTACGTTTTCGAAATTGTTGAAGTGTTGCTCCGCCAATGAGTGTCCCATCGATGAGAAGAGGTGATAATCAGAAGGCGCCAGGTCAGGTGAATACGGCGGGTGGGGTAGGAGTTCCCAACCAAGCGAAGAAATCGTTTCCTTAGTCAATCTGGCTGAATGTGCAGGAGCGTTATCATGCTGAAGAATGACTTTGGCGTGCCTGTGAGCCCATTCTGGGCGTTTTTTCGATCAATGCGTGACTCAAATTGATCATTTGTTGTCGGTAGCGCTCGGTATTGACTGTTTCGCCGGGTTTGAGAAGCTCGTAGTAGACTACTCCCTTCTGATCCCACCACACACACAGCATTGTCTTCTTCCCAAAACGATCCGGTCTTGCACTCGATGTAGATGGTTGTCCTGGCGTTACCCATGATTTTTTTTTCGTTTGGGATTCTGAAAATAAATCCATTTTTCATCGCCAGTTACAACTCGATGCAAAAAACCCTTTCTTTTGTGGCGTAAAAGCAGCATTTCGCACACAGTTTTTCGTTTTTCCATCTGTCGTTCGTCCAATTCATGTGGAACCCATTTTCCAACCTTTTGAATCTTTCCCATAGCTCTCAGGCGATCCGAAATGGCTTGCCTAGTGACATTCAACTGTTCTGCCATCATTTGTTGGGTTTGGGTATTGTCTTCGTCTAATAAAGATTGCAATTCGAAGTCCTCAAACTTTTTTTGGTCGATTTTCTCGTTTTTGATCAGTAACATCAAAATCACCACGTTTGAAACTTTGAAACCAACGTTCACATGTCCTGACGGTTGGAGCAACATCGCCATAAGTCTCAACAAGAATTCGATGACATTCAGATGCCTTTTTCTTTTGATTAAATAAGAAAATCATGACATGCCGCAAATGCTCTTTATTTGGCTTAAAATTAGACATTTTTAACACCAAAGAAAGGTATGATACGTCCACGTAAACGACTTAAAAACAACTGACTTTTGTAAACAAATGACTAACAAACAAAATAGCGTTTAGAGATAAGCAAATCCTTCAATAGGCTAAGAGCGCATTCTATTGGAATTAAAACGACATTTTAAACTTGCATACCTGGTAACTTAGCTGTTTTTTCTTAATTTTGAAAACATTAGTCCTCAGATTAGAAGTTCATAGTGTATCATGAGCCATGAACATAACTTAATAATTTGAATCAGTAGGTAAGTGAAGGTGTCTATCCTGATAGTATATGGGGTATCATTAAAAAAAAAAAAAAAAAAAAAAAAAAAGTGTATGCCGAATACCTCCAATGTGAGAAGGTGGAAGATCTTAATAAACCCATAATCAAATCTTCGAACAAAATAGAAAAAATTAATTTCAAGAATGGTAAGAAGCCTTTTGAGGGAAAAATGGATATGTTTCAGAGTATTAAGAATAGAAAGGGAAAGGGCTATGATATAGGAGTATAATACTGAATTTTTTTCAATTTTGGTTCTGAAATTGAAATCAGCCCAGGAGGGCGGGACCGAGCTTACTAAAGGTGTGGTCGCTAAGGCGTGCTTATGCATGGCCTGGCAACATGGAACAATTGTTCCCAAAAAATAAATATAGCCTCAGTTTATTATGTACATAAATAAAATGTTTAAGTTTTATTGGCAGCAGCGGTGACCTAAAACCCATATGTTAAACCCACTGCTGCCAAAAACCCTGTATGCCTGAAAAGGCGAGGTAGGGGTGGAAAGGTTCTGAAATTCTGACACAAATGGCTGTTGAATTTAGGTTTCTCATAAAAGTTAAAACAGAAAGTAGAAATACAGTTATTACAAAAACTCATTTCATTTTAAATACTTGTTGAAACCCTGGGAACAGGTATGAATAATATCAATTATGTTAAAAAATAAAATAAATAAATAAATCAAGGGTTTTATTCTTGTATTTTATGTCACATCTTGTAAATATGTACCAGTCAGTTTACGCAACCACTGTTGCGGCTAGTGCTTTCTAGTATGTATATCCCTCATTCATAGTCATTACTGTCATTAAGGCATTCTAATCACCCAATGCTAGTTATAGGTTTCATGATAAGATGATTTTTTAATATTATAGAATAAATGCCTCTATGAGAACCAAGAGGGCCTAGAGTTATCTATCACAGAGTATAGAGTTAGCATCCTCTTGCTGGAACAGAAACCAAACCATATTGATCTTATAACAGACAGGCAACTTGATCTTCTCTTGACAGAGGGCATCCATTTTGTGTAGTCAACGTGTCCAGTGTTTAATCAGCTTGGCCATCTTGATTCCTTCTGATATTTTTATTCTATCCCATTTAGAAACATTTGTATAATGATTAATATTTATTTTAGAAAACATTTCCTTCCATCTGTTGATCTTTATTTATTATTCTTGTTTTTCATTGTGTTAAGATTTATTCTCGAGAAAGAAAATGTTACACTCGTGCTGAATTAAGTCGCCATAGAAAGGAAGGGGACCCAGATAACAGATCTCATAGAGGTCATCCTCTTTGTGAATTCTGCGATACACGGTATATGGACAATGATGAACTTTATCGTCATCTTAGGAGGGATCATCTCTTCTGCCATTTTTGTGATGCTGATGGTCTCCATCAGTATTACAGGTAAGTTAGGAACCAATTTTTCTTGTATCTTAAATGTTTTCTGCTATGCTATCTGGGTTTTTATTTATTTATTTTATTTTTAATTTTTTTTTAGTTCATATGATTTTCTCAGGGATCATTTTCGATCTGAACACTATTTATGTGAGGAGGGTGATTGCTTCAATGAAAAGTTTACAGCTGTTTTCAGAAGTGAGATTGATTTAAAAGGTAATTTATTATTTTTTTTAAAGAATCAATAGTATATACATTTGTTTCTATTTTTAATATATGATATCGATAATTTATTTATTGCTAATTTCTTAACATAGAGACTGTATCAAAAAATGTTTAAGACATGTTCGTCAGTATTACATAACAGATATTCCATGATAATTTTTATCAACAATAAATGGCTTAGTTGGAGTACTTCATTTCATGTCACTTTCTACAGTTGGCCTCTAACTTTCATAGAGTGCGGTCGTGCTTAAAGTGATCTAGTGACTGTTAATTTTATTATCGTTTTTTGTTTTTCTTGTTTTATCTCATGTTAACTTAATGAAATTGGAAGATGAGGTAGGTGTTACTCCATTAATTTCTCAAAATTGCCAACTTTCTCCTAAATCAAATGGCCAGGAAGTTATAGAAGACATAAATTCGAAGAAAAGAAATCTCGAAGGATCTCCACTAAATCAATCACCGGTAAAAAAAATGGGTAAATATTATCAAGAAAGTTCACCTATAAAAATTAGCAATAGATTCCAAATATTATCTGAAACTGATATTGCAACCAATAAACCTTGCTCTTCTAAACAAACAACCGCTCAAGAAAGTATTGACGATTATAGAAGAATTACTCGATATTATGATGAAGAAAAAATCGAGTATCACACTTTTTCTTTAGATAAAAATAAAACTCTCAATGTTGTAATCAGAAAGGTGCCATACTCAATTACGGATGAAGAGCTAAAATCCGAACTAATTTCCAAAGATTTCGATGTTTTATACGTATCGAGAATATTAAATAAAGAAAAAAAAACCCACCCCTCTTTGTTCAGTCTCACTAGTAAATAATACAAAGGCCAATGATATTTTCAAACTTGAAAATTTATTTTCTGCTATAATTTCAGTGGAACCTAAAAATAAAAACAATGACATCCCCAAGTGTACCAACTGTCAAAGATTGGGCCACACAAAACATTACTGTCAATTAGAACCAAGGTGTGTCAAATGCAAAGAAAAACATCATTTTTCAAAATGTCCCCTAAAATTTACTGATAAACCGTACTGTGTCAACTGTAATCAAGCACATGCAGCTAGCTATAGAGGTTGCCCTTATTACCAAACAATTAAAAACAAAACTAACTCACCTGTAGTTCAAAACAATATCGAAAATAAAAATGAAGAAACTCTTGCAAATCGTAAAACATTTCGTAAAGCCACACCACATTTTTCGTGTTCTTCTGCCTTATCACCTGAACAACCACCTCAAGAAAAAAATAACACCGAAGACAACAGTGAAAACATATTGACCACTATTACAAAAATCATAATCAATGCTATGAAACCATATTTATCACAAACAATGAAACATTTAAGTTTGTTAGTAACCTCCTTCTTTAGAAATGGGCCTTAGTGCAAACAACAGCCCATCGACTGTTACTAATTCCTTTTCCACCCGTTATAATAAATATGTTTATTTTCATTTTCTTGCTACATTCTCAATGATAATATATTTATTTTACTATGACCACTGGAATAAAAAAATTAAATCTTTTAAACCGGAATGCTTATGGTATTTATTCACAAAAAAGTGAATTTAAAATATTTCTTGAATCAAACTCCATCGATGTAGCCTGTCTATCTGAAACACATTTATCAAGTAATATTAAATTCAATATACCAGATTATGTAATTTTGAGAAAAGACAGGAACAGTTCTACAGCTTCTGGCGGAGTAGCTCTCATCATCAAAAATAATATCAGTTTCTCCGAAAATATTATTCTCGATATATTTAATATCGAGTTCATATCCATTCATCTAAACTCCACCCCCAGCACTGTTATCACAGCCGTATATAAGCCACCAAATAAGGAGCTCAAAGAAGAAGAAATTCTTAAATTTAAATTTATCTCCAAAAATTTAAAAATTAGGATATACAAAACTATTATACTACCAACAGTTCTCTACAGATGCGAAACATGGCCCCTGACGTTTAGGGAGGAACAACGCCTTAAAGTTTTCAAAAATAAAGTACTGCGTAGAATATTTGGCCCAAAAAAGGATGAAGAAACAGGAAAATTTAGAAGGCTTCACAATGCGGAACTGCGCGAATTATATCCAGTAAATATAGTTCAAGTAATAGCAGCACGACGCTTAAAATGGGCATGTAAAGTCGTTGGGTTTAATAATGATCGAATCCCGAAAAAAGTAATCAGTTATGAGCCGTCGGGTATACGGCCGAGGGGTAGACCGAGATAAAGATGGGAGGATTGCGTCAGGGCTGACCAGGGGATTTAGGTTTTGGAGGAGTGGATTGGAGGGAAGTGTGCGATCGACAGTTGGTGGTGTCAGCATCGAACCTTCGGGTTCGCTAAACTTTAATTTATTTATTTTCAAGAGAAATAGGTCTGTCAACAAGAAATTCTGCATATTATGAAATCGATGAATTTGTAGCATTACCGCAAGCAATTGCACAATGTCCATTGAAATTTACAAGTCCGAAAGAAATTTTCGACCTTATTACAAGACTTAAAATAAAGAAAAGTCCTGGTCATGATCTAATCCCAGCTATTGCCATTAAAATATTACCAAGAAAATCCATAATTTTTATAACTTCAATTTTCAATAGTTGCTTGAGAACAGGTTATTTTCCTGATAATTGGAAGAAGGCTGAACTGGTAGTTATCCACAAGCCTGGGAAAAACGCCAAACAAATCAGCAGCTACAGGCCTATAAGTCTCTTACCAATTCTAGGAAAACTTCTGGAATCAGTTATAAAAAGGCGCCTAACTTCTTTTTTATCAAGACATATACATTTTTGCTGATTTTCAATTTGGATTTCAGGTCAGTCATTCCACTGCACATCAACTATCAAGATTTTCAGAACTTAAAGTAAATGGTTTTGAAATGAAAAAACATACACTTGTCACATTTTTAGATTTTCAACAAGCATTTGACATCAGGGTCTCCTATACAAACTTAAGTCAGTTAACACTCCAAAATATCTATACGATATTCTATATTCTTTTCTCAAAAACCGAACCTTTACTGTCAGAATAAACCATACAATCTCAACCACCAGACCTATCTCCCATCCTCTTCAACTTCTACCTTCACGACATCATCTAACACGAAAATATAATAGCCAGAAATACTCTTCAAACTCACCTCAACTAATTATAAAAGTATTTTAATAAATGGATGATCAACCTAAATATACAAAAATGTATAGCCAAAATTTTTACCCTCAGACGACCAATAGACCCACTGGAACTGATTCTAAATTGAAAGAGACTTCAGTGGAATCCATCAAATGAGGCAGTAAAATACCTTGGTGTTCACCTAGATTGTTGTCTTAGCTGGAATCACCACATCAATATCAAACTTACACTGACCTACACAAGGCTAGCAATGCTGTACCCTATAATAAATAGAAATTCCACTCTAAAACCAAATATAACTGTTTTAGTCTACAAAACAATACTCAGGCCATTAATGATGTACGGTTGTGAAGTGTGGGAAGCTGCATCCTCTACCAAACGGAAAAAACTACAATCTTTCCAAAACAAGGTCCTGAGAATTGCTGTTAATGATGCTCCCTGGTTTGTAAGAAACAGTCAACTACATCAAGAATTAGACATGGAATCAATAGACGATTACATCAAAAAATGCTTCACCAGGTTTCATAGCAAGCTACCAGCGGTTAAAGGTGCAGTAGCTTTCAACATAGGACCCAAAACAACATCCCGAAGATTGAAACTAAGACTCATGCAAGACGTCCTGGTGTAAACAACATTATATTTTATTCAGTATTTACTTCTTCTTTACAACACCAATTATTTTTCATATTACTACAATTTATTTTTTATTATTTCATTATTTCTTTACTTTATTCATTTAGTTTGTCTTTATTATTATTCTCTTATATATATATTCTTTCTTTTATGTTATTTTTTATTTATTTAATTTTTTTTATTTAAATTTTTCTTTTTTTCTTTTATTATTACTATTATTATTATTTTTTTAAGTACCTGATTTCTTCTTGTATGTTACTATTATTTATTTTTGTTTTCCTATTTATTTATTACTATTAATTTAGTTATTTTTACTTCTTTGCACTTTTTTTCTTTCCCCTTTAATTTATTGTTATTATATACTTCCTCCAAAGTTATAATTATTCCAAAATTATTATAAAAATTATCTGTTATGACTGTCTCTTGCACGAGACTATACCCTTCCTCCTACTATTGTTAAATCTTAATATTAATATTGTTTAAACATCCATGTAAGGCTTACCAGGCCGATCTGGAAATAATATATATAAATAAAAAAATAAAATAAAATAAAAAATGTCACTTTTTACCAAACCTCAGATGTTCTATGAGTGTTAATATATCCGAGTCAAGGGATAATTTGTTCATTTGGAGCACTTAGTTGACTTCTCTATCTCTTAAGGAATACCTTATGGTTATGGACCAGGCCCATCTACCAATGCCCCTGTCCTCAGACCCTTCATTAATTCATTAAACATTTGTGTGACTGATATTGTCTTTTTATCCATAAATAAGCCAATATTTAAAATTTAATGACAATTATTTTTGAACTGAAATGTTTTATTAATTCACTTATTATGTTGGTTTATGATTGATCACCTTTATCTTCAACATGCATTTATTTAAGGTCATTTTATTGCTTTCTATTAGCCCACAAAGCTTCAACTCATGGAAAGGAATTAGGAAAAGCAGGACTGAAACAAGCAAGAACATTGAAATTAGAATTAACATTGACTCCTCGCCCTAGACCTCTTCATTCCAGCAGGCCACCCAGGCATAGGTAACCATAATATAATATTCATATACAATATACTCTAGATTATATAGATCAGATATTTATTAGAGATTAGATTAGCAGATTATATATTCATAAATATTCCAACACAAAGCCTCTGATTTTATTTTAAAGATTGATAATGCATACTTGTTGGCCTACTGAGATTCAGTTTTGTTAGGTGACATCATTTTTATTTTTATTTTTTTTAAATGAAATCCTTGTATGATATTTTATTTATTGTTTGAGTATCAAATTACTATGACCTTCATTTGGTTTAATTTTGAGATATAACTGCTTTCATTGCTAATAAATAATTATACTCTATAGAGAAGAGTTAGTGGATATTCCTGAAAGTGCTGGTGCAGTTGGAGGTACCTTGGATGAAGAACCAGCTAGAAAAGCTCCTGAGCTGAAAAGAGAAGAAGATTTTCCTGCTTTAGGTTCTGATTCATCCAGTGCAAGTGTTAGTCTTAGAGTTACTTCCGCGAAACAACCATCACTTTCCATTCAGGTATTTTTTCTTTTTCATATTTTGCAATGATTAATAATAATAATAAATTAGAATTTACTGTTTACCTTGCTTAATGTGTTATTTAAAACTGATGTTAAATGGCTCATGCCTAATGTTATATTTATTAAGTTCTACCCAAATTATTGTCTTATACTATAACAACAGTGACAGAAGGGTTGAATTACCAAATGATTTATAATTTTTTATTATATTTTTTTCAGGTTAACCACCCTAGATTCACTACAACTGTAACATCTCAGAATAATTACAACCACCATTTTCCTGCTTTGGATAATTCTTCTGGTGGTGAAGTTGCTGCGACTTCAGTTTCATGGTCAGCCTGCTCTGCTGGCGGTGGGAGGCGACCTACGAATCAAAAAACTAATAATAATCGTACACCTGCAGAAGATTTTCCTAGTTTATCTGCTCCACCAAAAAGTTCAGTCCCTCGAATTTCAACAGGTGTTGGCACACAATCAGAACCTAGTGAACCAGAACCCCACAACCATCTACCACCACAGCAACCTTTCAAAACTAAGAAGAAAAAATCTAAATCTGGAAAAGCTGTAGGAGAATCAAAGGTGGCTCCTGCTCCTTCCTCTAGCCAATCTTCTGTTAATGGAGAGTCAAAGTCGAAGAAAAACAAAAAAGATGTGAAATCAACACCTAAAATCGACAGCTCCTCTTCCCTTATAAATAACAATATTGAAAATATTAATAATAATATATCTAAACCAGAGAACATTTTGAAGACTGTGTCGATTGTTTCAGAAAATGTTTCACCTGTTGAAATTAAGGAGGTAATTTTAATTTTTTATTTTTCATTAACTTTTGTGAATCTAAATCAATAGAATTTGTTAATTACTCTTATTATTTCTCTGTTTATTGTATGTGTGTAAATACTAGCCAGGGATTGACAAAGCTTGATCACTTTTCCTGGTTGTCATTTCAGTGCTGTTTGATAGTTCATAGTATTAAAAATAGAAACTAATTTTTAAGATTTATTTATTATTGGCAAAATTAAAGAATCTTCTATAATGTTTTTTATGTTTATCCTATTAAAATTATAATCAAGCCTTTGCCTATTGATTTAATTTTATTAATAATTAAAAAAAAATTAATTTATACCTTTTATTGAACTTGGTTTTAAGAAGAAATAATTTATTCATATTGTCCTATGACTTTATTTATTTAGTATGATAGTATTTTTATAACCTTACTTACATCAATTTAATTTGATATAATCAGAAAAGGAATGGAAGGTTGCCCTCAGGCGATGATTTTCCTTCCTTAAGTGCACCTCCTGGATTTCCTGCTATGCCTCCTGCTGCTGCTGCCCCACGTTGGGAAGTTAAGAAACCTCCTAAACCACCTCCTGGCCTCGGAAAGCCCCCTCCCGGTTTGCCGCCTCCGGGATTTTCAGGTTATTAATTTCTTCATTTAATATATTTTATTTTACATTGACTTTATTTATGACTTTAAAGTATGTTTTCACAATAAATCTTAATTTATTTAAGAATGAAACTCATCAAAACATAAACAAATAATAAAAACTGAAAAGTCTATTGTTGTGACTATTTGCTACAGACCTTTAATTTGTTGTTTATTTGTATTATAAATAAAATCTAAACCAAATTTAATTTACTTAATTGATCACAGATCACCTTTAAATAAAACTAAAGAAACATGAACACAGCAAAAACTTTTCCCCTCCTGTTAGCACACTGCTCACTCAAGTTGATACCTCACATCAATAACACCTTAAAAAAAGTTTTTTATTGATGAAATAAAATTCATCGAGTCTAGTAATAAAGCTTAAACACAAAAACAAAACACTTCACTTTATACAATACCACAATGTTAAACAAAAAAATAATGCCCACAGTAAACTTATCTTTCACACAAAAAACATATATTGATTAATGAAATATTTAAATCAGGTTTGCCTACACTTTTTGTAAATATAAAATATTAAACATAATAATAATAATAATAATAATAATAATAAACATATTTTAACGCACAATAAAATAAAAACTAATTATTTACATATCATTTAATTATCATTTATAATTCATGATCATTTAATGCAAAAATGATCTTGATACATAATTCGATTGTACTAGTATATAAGTTCGATGAAGCAGATAATTATTTATTCTATTATATTAGGAATCAACCAGGGTCCCAAGACCCTCCATGAAGTGCTGCCAATGTATTATTACTTGATTTCTGGTATTTTTTTCCCCTCAGCAAGCAATTTTTTGATAGCCTGAAAAATTGCATAAGTTAGAATGTACAATGTACGAAGTGTGAAAGCTTTAAAAAATAACTAAGTCAATCAAATTCTAATGATGCCAGACTACCATTAGTCCAGTCAATAAGTGCTGAAATGAGGGGTGTAGAGTGCATGGAATATGCGATAAGTTTTGACTTCATAGCTTCGTTCGGAATAGTTGGAAGGTAAACATACTAAAAGTCCCCGCCCCTGGGGGGTGAGCTAACGGTGGGGGGAGGGGAGAAGTTCCATTTTGTTGGTTTTTCCATAATATCTCGAAAACTGTTGGCTCTAGAGAAATATATATGAAATCCAGAAATGTATATATGAAATTAAAGTATATTTAATGCTCTACAATTTTGATTCTGACATTTTTTTTTTAGAAACGATTGTGGAACATAATAGAAGCAAATGTTTGAGAAAAATTGAGGTGACATTTGTTTTTTCCCGAAAATCACCTATTTTCAATAACGTAAATCTCGTAAATGGTTAGAATTACGACAAATTTATATATAATAAATTTTATAGTAAATTTAATTAGCTTTTATGTTTATTTGAAACATATTTTTCTGGAGTCAACAGTTTTTGAGATATTATCGAAAAGCCAACAAAATAGAACTTCTCCCCTCCCCACCACCGTTAGCTCACCCCCCAGCGGCGGGGACTTCTAGTATGTTTAACTTCCGACCATTCCTAACGAAGCTATGAAGTCAAAAATTATCGCATATTCCATGCACTCTGCAAGATGTTTATTGACTGGACTACATACCACCTAAGGAGATCAAAGCTAGCTTTAGTCCATTTTTCTATTTTCCTAATTTTCTGTTGATTGTCTGTGCCTCAGATATTGTTATAAGTTATGGTATCATTATCATGTGAATTTACAAGAGTTAAATTTAATATTTAATTTACAATTACTTTAGAATTTATTTTAATGTTTAAAGTATAATTAATTGATGATTACATCTTATTCTCTAGTCTCTAAAGTGGCTCATGCAAACTTAGATTTTGTCTTTCCTTGTAAAAACTTCTTTTCCAGTTTTAGGATTGGTTTCCTATTTATGTTTCAGTAGTAATCTCAGTTATCCATTATACCATTAATAAATTCCATTGTATGAATCACTTTTCCCAAGAACACAATCTGAATTTATATTTCCTTTATGACGGACTTCACTAAATTGTATGATTTCATAATTTCCTTTCTTACTTTTCCTATCAGTTTTCTTATAGGTTAGTGCATCATATTCTTTTTTTCATCTTATTTTATTTCAAAGATATTGACCCCCGAATAAATAAAATAACATAACAGTATTTTATCAAAATAAAAGTGATTAAAGATATTTTTTTGCAATCCATAAATTTAAAAGTCTTATTAATGTTTTATTATTAATTTTTGCAAATTTAAAATAGTTTTATATTTATAAAATGGATTAAAAATTATGATTAGTATTTATTTTAACAATTTAATTGTGTTGATTATAGTAATTTTCTTATAGGGCTTAACGGTGGTTTTCCACCTCTTATTGGTGGGCCAGCTGGAGAAGATACAGCAGTTGGTGGATACATCACTCCTAGCAATTTTGCTAAGCGAAATTCATCATTAGTAAAACTTATCAATTCCTCACTTGTAGGTGAAACATTAGATGAATTCAAGCAGATATCAGTGGCATTCAGGTACTTTTTGAGTGTAAAGTTAAACCAATTATTTGAATTTTGTTCTTGATAATTAAAAAAGGAGCAATTATCATGTTATTCATCAAAATCTTGTTTTTAAAAAAATCTAATATTACAATTATTGGTGTTCTGATTTCAAATCTCAATTTTAAAAAAAATCCTGTCTCATACCATTTATTTTTCAATCATATGATCAATGATTTGTGTCACTTGATATATATTCCTCTACTACTTTCTTCTATTTATAAAAGAGAGAAAGGTAGTTTGGTTTTCTAGATCTGGATATCAGATGGTGGTGCCAAACAGTGATTACACTTATCAACAAATATTTTTTTGGATCCCAAAGGGTTCATTCTGCTTGACTGTTCTGTGGCGTTCAAAACATGAATGATGAGATCTATAACTGGCTTCTTAATTTAGTTAATCTTGCTTTCTTATTTTTTTTTTCTCTGGAAAAATAAAGATCTTACGTTGTATCTTTTAATTAGGGTAAAAATCTTGTTGTTTTTTATTTAACTTGTCTTTTAGAAACATAGCAACATACTATTTTATATTGTAATGCTGGCAGTTCATTCTTGTCAAGGAAAGTCAATGGCAGGTGAACACGAGAGTGTACTTGGTAGCCCTTTGTTGTCTTGCTTCTGCTCGTCTCGTATTGCCAGCACTTCATAAAAGTTGGTCTCTGGGCACGAGTCGAAAGGACTTCCCTTGTCCACGAGCCACTCACCAGAGTCTACTTGAACCTCTGGTTCTCGCCTTGTCTGGTCTTGTCTTGTGTGGTCTCGTTGATGTTTGCCTTGGTGAGAGTGTACTGTCTGGATAGAGAAGGAATTCGATATTGTAGTGAAGTCCCAAGGCTCAACACTGCATAGTTCTGGTTATGGTCCTGTTAACAAGTCACAGTTTCTTATTCCAGTCTTGTTTGAGTATTTCCAATAAGACATTTCAAATGGAGTCCTAGATTGCAGTTCTGTTCTATAGGGGCCAGTGGAATATTATTAAAAGATATTGTATAGTCATTGTTTTATAATGGTGTGGTAAACTGCAAGAAATCCATGTTTAGTTTTTCAAAAATATTTTTTTTATGTTTCAACTTCATTTTCTTAAATAAAATTATATTTTTGTTAATTATTAAGTCGATTTTATATATATGTGTGTATATGTAGAATTTTGAAAAGCAAGTAGCCAAACAAGGGTAAAAAAATTAAAAAAAGAGTTATGACCACTTTGTTTGATTAACTACAATAAAATATACCTCTTGATTTTTCAAATAAAATAAACTTTCAATAATGGATTGTTTCTCCTCTTTTTTTATTGACTATCAAGCCTTTCAAGCTTACTTCTAATTAGTCCTCCTATATTATCTTGTGTGATTTCTTCCTATTTCTTCACTCAACAGTTTCAAAAAGTTAACCGATGTTGATTATTCTTATCCTTTAGTTTTCATGTCCATCTAAGCGATATTCTATTGGGTTTAAGTCAGATTTTTGAGCTGGCCTTGTTAAAATCAGAATTTCTTTGTAGCCAGCAGACCAGAGCTCACTGTAAATCATCTTAGAAATATTCTGGATCAAATCCTCCTACGAATTGCTCACTGGAGAGTAAAGCTTACCTGGTCAACTTAATTTTGAAAAATTCCTACACCTACAGTACATAATGTTACAATTCGTTTTATTTTTCTCATGTACTCTGAAGCAAACATTAAATATGCCCTTCTTCAATGGTTTATATTGAGCTCTGGTCCTTCTGGGTCTTAAGCTCATTTCAGCCAGTCTTCTTCTTACAGTTTCTGTCACCATGAACCAGTCGGAGCCTTTGAGAAGTCTCAGAAGCAGTAGGAAAGGAGTTTCGAGTATATCAATCGTAAAGATATTCAGAGTTTAAGATGGTTGGTCATGACCCTTACTTACTTAAACCTGAGAGAACATCTCTTGGATGTGAAAAGAAGAATCGATCCTCTTAATAACTGAGGAGATAAGATCAGGATTTGTAAAGACTTAGGAGGAAATCATACGAGATGTTTCATATATTTTTAGGAGTATGGCTTGAAGGCTTGAAACAGTGATTCAATCAAAATGAGGTAAAATCCACTGTTGGAAGTTTATTGTCTTATAAAAATGCATAGGTTTTTTTAATTGTTTAAATTACCTCCTTGGTGCTAATTTGTTTTATTTCAATCTACTTGTTTTAATTTTACTTTTTATCAAACATATTGTTGAAGCATAAATAATTTCACAGTTTAAAAATTTAAATTCTTTATATACTTTAGTTAATTAAGCCTCCCTCCCCCTTTCCTCATAAGAAAAGTATCTTCAGTTGTTCTAAGTTTTTCAGTCACTTCTTATTGAAATATCAGACATAGATACTAGATGTCTCTCTCAATAATCTCAGCAAAAACATCAGATGATTTCTTAAATATTTGATCTTTTCCTCAATCTATTATTATTATTCAAGAATAAAAAATTGATATTCTGGTCCATAATTATTTAAAATTTCAATAATAAATCATTATTATTTATTATTATTATTATAGCGATAATGGCCGAAAATATAATATTGGACTCCCTGGGAATTATTCACCACCACATACATGGTGCATAGGATGGCCCATTGCAATGTATAGTTATTAAATGTGCATTTATGTATATGAATGTGTGGTAGATATGTGAATATTAGGGGGGGATAACATATAATGAAAGGATAAAGTGAAAGAGGAAAAGAAGCGAAAAAGGAAAAAAAAAAGAAAAAAGGGGGAAAAAAAAAAAATGTTATTAGTTTGTCTAGTATTAGGTAATATTAAGTAGTATATTATATAATTATAACTAAATTATAAATTACAGTGTTGTCTTTAATTGGATAG
This sequence comes from Euschistus heros, assembly GCA_003667255.2. NCBI lineage: Eukaryota > Metazoa > Arthropoda > Insecta > Hemiptera > Pentatomidae > Euschistus > Euschistus heros. The sequence continues at coordinate 4,112,129 of RCWM02000046.1, forward strand.
ATGAGTATGCTGTGTTTATAGCAACCCAATAAAGTTGGGCAGCACTATGTTTATTGTTAATTGTCTCAATAAAGCAAATTTTTCAATCAACTTATGATCATTTTCAAGTTTGAATTTGAAAATGTTCTATGAGTGTGTGAAAATGTCACAGTAATGTAATATTTTTTGGTGAAGAATTTAGGGACATTATGAATGTATTTTCTACTGCAAAATATGATATATCATCTGATATACACTTATTACTTTCAATGCTGCACCTGCATAATAATTTTTATGGTTTGTTGTTTTTTCCTTATGCTATTTTCAGAGTTTTTACGATGTATTACATTTACAGGATAAGCATACTTTTTTTACATACCTGCTGACTACTTATTCTTAATAATAGCTTAGTTTTTCTTAGTACATAAATGATTTATAGTTGCTCTTGCTGTTTATTTCTATTTATTTCATCTCTTACATTCTCTCATGTAAAAATTCTCTTCCTAAATTTGTTTTAGGAGGGGATCATTAGCAGCTCCTGAGTATTATGCCCATTGTAGGGAAATGTTAGGTCCTGCTAATTTTAAAGAACTGTTTCCGGAACTTTTAGCTTTGCTTCCAGATGTTTCTAAACAACAGGTAAATATTACTAATTGTTTTAGTTTATTTCAATTTTCATTTTACTTATTCTCAAAGAATTCATTCTCTTTTAATGGGTTGTTTGGAAAGTTTTTTTGTTTTTTTTTGAAAATGAAACCCTATTTTTTTATAGTTTATAAACATTTATGAAATTATATATTTTCCATTTTGGTCCAATACATCTTGCCATCTTTCGGGCAGGAGATTGATTCCATGCTCATAAAACTTCTGATCTTTGCTGGCAAAAACTGGTCTTATGGCGAGTTACCAAACTTTTATGAGGTCTCGCATCATTGTGGTGGAACAATATATCTTTTCTATTTATCAATTCCAGCTTCTTCTTTTTTTTTGTTTGTTTGAGTGAATCATTTAATCAAGTTGATCACAGTACACTTCAAAATTAATCATGGTATTGCCTGGTAGAAGCTCAAGAAAAAAATAATTCCCTTCAAATACCATTAAATAGATAGCGTAACATGTTTTTGGTGATTATCAGCCTTTGAAGTTGTTTGGGCTGGTTCATCTTTTTTACTCCTTGATCGCTTGCACTTTACATTTTTGTAAACAATCCATTTTTCATCACCAGTAATGAATTTGCTTCAAAAATGGATCATTTTCTTGACACTTGAGTAGCAGATCGCAGTTGTTAGTGCGAAGCAGCAAATTTTGTTCTGTAAGAAAGAACACATGGAACCCATAGTCAAGTTTTGAAATTAAATCAAGATTTTGAGTGCATCTTCAGCATCGACATTGTCGAAATATAATTTTGCCAACCAATGTTGGCATTGTCGTTTGGTCAGTATATCTTCTCCATTCGCATCATATAATTTTTGCCTTAACTTTATTTTTACCCTTTTGATACTAAAGAGTAAAACGCTGCTTTTGATTTTCCATCGTTTATAGCACCCTAACTCCTTGGCTATTTTCCTTCCCTTTGAAAATTAAACCAAAACCACTTTTCTTCTTCATTTTATGTCATTTTGCTGATTAGGTATGTTTATTTTTATTAATAAAATTACCAATCATTTCATAATATAAGTAAAGGCTTTAGGCTGTAAAACAAGCAATAAAAGACATTAAATAATAGCTAATATCACATGATTTTATTATTATTTACAGCTTTCATTAGAAATTCAATAGAAAACAAATTTTTACTACATATAATTGAGGTTTCAAGCCTATGTGCTTTTAAAATATTTACATTAATGGTAAAATAAGTGCTAAAATTTAAAATAAAAGTTAATAACATATTATAGAAAAATAAAAAATGAACCTAAAAAAAAAAAAAAAAAAAAAAAAAAAAAAAAAAGAGCAACATAAAATTGTGACTCAATTTACAGAGTAATAGTTTGTATAAAATTATATGCTTTAGGCAACAAAAAATGAAGTGTCATAGCAAATCTTTTTAGGCGATTGGCAAACATTTTGTTTCATTTGTGATTCATGTGCTTTTCCGATTACTTTTATATTAGACAAAATGAAGTTTTTGAAATATTGTTCAATATTTGACAGTATTCAAACTCAATCAGTTTTTTCCTCCAATTCCGTTATTATGTTCTTTAAGTTAGCCACTTTTTATTTTAGCCTAGTTACTCTCAATCTAATATTTCTCAACTTGTTATTTATTATATAATGATATAATCTCCTAATGAGACAATGATAATAAACCTCAACTTATCACTAGGCAACAAAATATTAGTTTAACCAACAATGTCAATTACCCCTTTTATGCTTAGGAAGATAGTGTAACACTAAAATTTATTTATTAAAAATTTAATTGAACAATATAAGGGTGATTTCAATATTTCAGGACAATTCCATTTAAAAAAAAAATGTTCACAACATAAAACATGTAAATTGATTTTTTTTTTTCACAAATTGTTTTTCTAAGGTGTGTGAAGTAAGTCAGTGAAGTGGACATACATAATCTGCAATATTTCTAGGGATATTAAATAAATAATAACTATTAAAATCTAGGGAGTGAAAAACCATGACTAGTTTATTATCTAGGGAGTGGGGAAAATATTATATTTATTACATTTAAGAAAAGAAAAGCGAAATGACCAAGGTATGTATATTATAAACTTGGGGTGTTTACATGAATTACATTTTCAGCCTTTTAAGTACGTACTGTCACATCTACTTTAAAAACTTCAAACTAAACTTTAAAAATACTAAAATAATATAAAATTGCACTTAATAACGACAGTTCTATTAACTTTTAAACAATAAAACCTAAATAGATTGTATATGATAAATAAGCTATGAAATAAAGACTATCACAATAGGTATTAAATAAAATACAATTATATTAACAACATTGTTTTGATAAAAATAATGTTCCTTGAGCTTTCATTATAACTAAGTAGATGGGTATAACATTTAAACATTAAATAAAAAAATGTAGGGTTTACGTTTAAAAATAAAAAAATTAACGAGCAGCAATAATTGAATTCGTTGGTTCCTCTTGGGCTGATATTGATGGTCAGGCTGTGCTGAATACCTAGAAATTTCCCACAGTTCATGGTATGAGAGGGAGAAATCAAGAAATTTATCTTTATCCCTAAACTCTTCATGGGAACTCCAGTTCCCATGGTTTTATCACTCCGATTGTGACGTAATTTTCGATATTTTGCCCTCCCCAACTGTTTTATGAGTTTGAGTAAATCCTAGTATGTCATGTTGGCACCATTGGGTCATCGACTTCTGATAAGAAGCCAAGATATCAGCCGTTCCAACTCCCGCCTCGTGAGATGCTGATTCATGTGTCATCACCGCCGACAGGGGTAAGTTCAAACCTCGAAATCATTCACTTATTCCCGTTTCAGAGGATTTTGTGACCGAATTATATTTTTCTCATGCTGTTTTATCTACTGATGCAGAAGAAAACCAGAAAACATGATGTTTTGCATGTGAAAAAACGTTTTTGAAACATGGGAACTGAGGTTCCCAAGACCAGTTTCAGTAGACTTACGCATAGGGAACTGAGGTTCCCATGCCAAGTTTCCTTGGAAAATTAATGGGAACTGCAGTTCCCACGACAAGTTTCAGTAACTCAATTTTAACGGTGCTACTCATAGTGGGTCAGCTGCCGAGGAGCCTAAATGAGAACTCTTCATTTTTTAAACTCTGTTTCTGTATAGCTAGGTGGTGGGTCCATTGGCCAGGGGGTCTCATGCAAAAATAAAATTATTACATGTCGCTGAATGGTGATATATAATTATTGTTCGGCTCCTGCTCAAGCATTCCTTATATAAGTATTCCTCCTGCTCAAGAGGACGCCTATGAAGAATGCACAGATAACAAAAACAAAATTACTGTTGTTCAGTGGATGGACAACAAACCCGTCGTACTTGCTAGCACTTACGTGTCGGCAGAACCATTGGGAAAAATCGAGAGGTATTCACGTGCTGAACGGAAACACACTGATGTGCCATGTCCAATGATAATTGAAGAGTACAACGATCAATGGGCGGTGTTGATCTGTCGGACTTGCTAATAGCTCTGTACCTCACACCATTCAAATCTTACCATTGGTACCTGTGAATTTTCGGTCAGCTCCTCGACATATGCGTGAATAATGCTTGGTTGACATATCGGCGGGACATGGAAGCGAAAAAAAAAGAATGTGAAAACACCAAAAGAAGAAGGAAGAATGAAGACCACGATTTGTTGGAACACCAGTTAGATGACTTGAAGCAGAAAAAGAAGAAAGCTAAGCAAAATCGTAAAAAAGTAAACAGAAATCTCCGATAAATTTGAACGAAGCAAAGGATGATGCTACTGAATGTGATTTGAATGAAAGAGGATGTGCTATAGTACCGAAAGATGATGACTGTGATGAGCAACAAGGAATAGAAGGGTTACCACCTGTACCAAATTATGATGACTGTGATGAAGGAGTACACGTATTGCCTGTGATTGATGAGGAAATAGCGGATATGCCAGAAGAAGTAGAATTCGCTGTCATTTATGTTGAGGGTGACAAGGAGAAGCCAGTAAAAAAGGAGACAAAGGTGGTCCGAAAACGTAAAATTACCGAAGAGAAAATTACCATACTCCCTCTGAAACAATTCAGAGCTGCTGTGGCCGACCAGCTTATCCGGTATTCAAATTTTAATACTGGGAAGAGAAATTCAAATACCTCAAAATCTAGTCAGAGGATTTCTCCAAAAGCCCCGAAACAACCCGAAAAGACTGAAATTAATCCGCAGCAGATGCACGTGCCTGTCTGCACGACTAAAGGCCGCTGTCGTTACTGCCAAGAAAATAAAACTATTATGATGTGCAATACATGCAATAGCGCTTTTGCATAGTTCCCGCGAGGAACTGCTATTTGGAATACCATTCAAAATGAAGTACTTGAAGGTTAATAAAAATTAAGTTTTTTTTTACTAGAAAGATTATTAAAATGAAGTATTTTTCATAAAAATAAAGTTTTTTTTTTTTTTTTTCAAGAAAGATTAGAAACGTGTTGTATCTGAAACACCTAAATTCACTGTCTACAACTGGTCATGGGAACCTCAGTTCCCATACCTACCACGACGGGAACTTGTCAGTGGGAACCGCAGTTCCCATTTTATAAAATCATGTCTGTAACTATGTGAAAACAAAATTTCCTAGTTTTTCCTACTAGGGCACTATCAGACAGCTGTTACCTACAGAAAAAACCAACAATCGTTTGGAGGAACCAATTATTTATACAAGTGAAGATTTTAGGGTTATAAAAACAAATAAACGCTAAAGCAATTTAAGTTCAAATATAACACGATGTCCTCACTCAGTTGTAGGGAATGAGTGAGTATGTAGGGAGTGAGTTCTAACCAAAAAACGTTGGTACCACGTTATACACTTGGCCTATTTGAAAAGTAAAACATGGTATCTAGCTTTGAATTTATCTTGAATCTCAAAAAAAAAATATCATGTTTTCAATGGGTTGATACACCTTAGGGAGTGAGGATGAATTAAAATACGGTACTTACCGAGCGGAATCAATGCCCCTCCACTTGTCTACCAACAAACTTAGTGTCATGAAACAGATGGCAGTAGACAGGTCTACCAGAAATAATGTAGCTCAATACAAAACACCCCTCAAATTTTCCTTTTAGAGAGCGATGGAGGGATTTTAAAAAATAATGTAGGGAGTGTACTAGAGAGTTGTGACACTTCTTTATGATGGTGTATATCATGCTAAGAAGGCTAAATATCAATCACAAAATTATTTTTGGATATAAAATAGAAAACAATACCCCTTCATATTTTCAAACTAGAAAAAGAGCGTAAGAAAAGGCCTTAAATATTTTCGAAATGCAAGCATTTTCAAGTTGTGACAATCTAGGGAGTGAGTAAATGCTAGACATAAACGTCAATTACTCCGGTTATATGTGTAGATCTATCATTATTGTTGGGAGTCCATAATGGTACAATGGTTACTTGGCCATGTAAACTAAAATCTAAATTTTATGTTCACTACAATTTTCAAAATGCCTTTGTGACTTAAATTGTACCGAAATTTTGAAATCACCCATAACATAAACTTGAATGAAACAAATTATAACTTAGTGGTGAAATGATAGGTTTCTTGATTTGGTGTTTTTGTTGCTATTTCGGTTTTTGCAGCCTTATCCAATGATATAGACATATGTTTTTTTATAACATAATATGGTTCATATAATAAACATAATATGGTTTTATAATAAACAATATTTATATATCTTTAAAGAAAAACAAACAACAGCTCCTGTAAACAACACTAACACAACGAAACAGTTCCGAAGATAAGTAGTTTGACCATTAGACCTTGAGGTAAAAGGATGCCCAGTTGGTGGGGGAACCTTGACACATCTCAGGGTACCTAGGTGTCAGCTCTATGGTATTCAATACTCTTATTATTACTATTGCTCCCAGTTAAAGAAACATAAAGTTGTTTCTGTCATTTCTTTCCTGGAAAGATCTATCTCATGTTTCTTTCTACTTTCTCAATCATAAAATGACTTAATTAGTCATAAGAGTTGTTCTCATTTCATACTGGATAACTTTTTATACTTCCCCACTGTATGGAATTAAGTTGAACTGGTAGCTGAACTAATGCTGTCAATAAAGGGCTTCCCTTTGTTTGATATCTCTCAAAACCTTCACATCCCTTATTAGACATAATAATTAACCTTCACATTCCTTTCCAAAGTGACCAAGCAACAAAAATGACTAAATTCTGTAAACCCTTTCCTAAGTCTGACAGTAATTATCTAAATAGATGAAGTTATTTTATTTTAATATAATTTAATAAAAACAATTTTGGGAATGGAATGTATCCCCTATAAGGGTGATTCTCAAACTACATAAAATTTCTAGCTACCAAAATTCTAAATTTAAATCTTGATAAATCTTGCTGCAAGCATTTGTTATTTCCTGGTGATTCAAGTGTTGCTGCACCACCTATAATGGTGGTGCAGCAACACTTGGATCACTTTTTTTTTAATTTTTTTTATTTTCAGTTTATTATTTTAACCCATGACAATATGAATGCCCCCACACCAATTTGAATTTACCCCCACACCAATGTGACTTTATACATGATAATATGAAAAAGGGCTGTTGTTTAAGGTTCCATAGTAAAAAATAAATAAAACATGAAACATTCCTGCTTCGTAACAAAGCATTTATTTATTTAACATAAAAGTATTTTTTTCATAAATAATAATATAATTTAAATAATGTCACATCAATACAATTTCAATATCAATATCACACTCAATTTTGGCCACAGTATTCCTAAAATTATTTAAAAATGTTTTTTTTAACACTGTCGTGGTATCTTAACATTTGCATGGAATATAAACATACCATGACAATGTTAAATGATAAATAATAGCCATGCCAATGTAAAAATAAGGTTAAAAATATTACCACCAAAACCCTATTCATTTATTTCGCATTTTCTTGGGAAAATATTATGAGGGCTGTAGCCTATTATCAAAACGCATGAGGTTGTTACAAATAAATATTTGGTTTAACTGATTTATAGTGGCCATGACAATGTAAACAATAAATATACTTACAGTCAGGGGTGGTAATTATACCAGGAGATTCAGACGTGAAATGGTTGCGTGGTTACGAACTGATTCGTCTACAATAAACAGCTACCTGCTACTGCAAGTAAAAACTCAAAAATTCCTTCCGAAAACGTTTTTATCGCTCTTTTAGTAATAGCTCACCAATGTTAAGAAGTCATGGGGACAAGAATAAAATAACTCAGGAATTGGTAACTTGGGTATTATAATCCTGAAAAACACATTTTCACTTTCTTCCACCATTATATTTTAATATTACTACCCATTAGTTGAGTTAATTTCGCCTTATCTACTAATAATTATTTACGTAATTGAAAATCCAAGCACAATGTTCAGCAATGTAGAATAACCTAAAAATATAACCCTAAAACCAGAGTTTGAATCGATAATTAAAAAAAAATAGTAATAAAAATCAAATCCGATCAAGATTTTTATCTGGAATTTTTAAAATCATTTGATGATTTTTATTATGATCAATTTTTATTTTTGATCATAAGTGGTAAAAATCAAATTCTGGTTATTATTTTTGAACAAAATTTTTACAATTAACCATAATCATAATTTTTGAGTAATACCTTTCTAAATCAGAAAGTTAAATTTTTTTAATTATTTCCAAGATGTATTTTGAGTATTTTGTTTGCAAAATTATTAATCAATTTGTCTGTTAAAGGTGATTTTTATTTTCTGATCAACATTTTTTTGATCGCAATTTAATCGTTATTATTTATGCAATACCGTATTACTCAGTGAGTGATCATAATTTTTAACTGATTTATAAATCAATAAACATCAAAGATCAATTGATATTTTTATTTTTAAATCTCAAATGATTTTAAAATTAAAAATCAAATATAATAATTATTATATGATTTTTTGGAAAAAATAATTATTGATTTCAAACCCTGCCTAAAACACTAAAATTCCAAATAATTTCAATTAATATGATTAATTCACATAACAGAAATCAATTTGGAAATAATATTTTTAACAAAGTTTACTTAATTAAATTTTAATGGACGAGGGACTCAAATTTGCCTGTAGTTTGTTAATCAGCCATAAGCCTATAAAAATTACCTATTTGCAGCAAAGTAATGGATTATATCCCTCACGAATAAGGAAATTTGCTATGTTTATTTAATGCTAATTTTAGCATTCCTAGACCTATTGTTTCCATAATTGTCACTACGTAATTATTCTTTTGAGGCATTAAACACAAAAGTAAATAAAATATTTTATTTCCTCAAAAATAAAAAAATTGTTTATGAACTTAGATTGAATTTATTTTTAGGAACTTTGGAAGGTTTACAAAGTAGATAATAAAAACATGAGTACTGCTTCCTCTAAGAAGAAAGGAAACAAATTAGAAGCTTGTGCAACATGCGAACAGATTCTTCGATCATCTGATTTGAGAGAACATCTAGCAAAACATAGTGGCATGTCTAACCACCATATCCCTCAAGACCAGAGTAATCCTTGGTCGAAAGTTAATTGACTTTTTCTTAACTAATTAATTTCGACCTATGCAAGATTATGTATATAATTTAGAACTAGTTGTTCTTTATGCATGTATTTATATTTATTTGTATATGCTGCATGTAACAATTTAAAGGCTGTTAAAAAGTTCTTTGACTTAAAATTTAATATACAACAGCATCAGCAAAGCCAATTTATTCTCCACATCTTGATCTCCATTCCTTTGAAGTAATACATTCATTGCTTTAGCATTCGTCTGTTTCATTTTACTTAATTTTATACTTCAGTCAATTCAGCAATAAGAGTTCCTGTACATAAATAAATTATATATTACAATTTGATTGAAATACTTTTTGTGCATATCTTTCAAGATAATTATTTTTAGTAGAAAGCTAATTTATGATTTGTTTTTTGTTTTTAAATTAAAAAATGTTATTGTTTTTATTTTTTATTTTTTTTTATTTATTCAAACAAATGCTGTTACTATTCTAAGGTTTATCTTATAGTACAACATTTTGTTACAAAATGGATTTTTTTCTGTATGTATTAATATTTTCAAATGGTAATACTTTGATTGTGCTCAGGTAATTGTTTTACTAACTTTGTAATGTGAATACCATTTTTTTTTTTTTTTTTTTATTTGAGAACCAAATTAGTCAAATTAATTGAAAATTGAATGAATAAAATTCATTTCGTCACTGACTTAATGTTTCAGTTTTAATTGAAATAGTAGCTCTATTTATAATAATCTTGTTGAAATATATATGCCAGTGTTGTTCAATTTTTAAATTTTAAATATATTGTTAAACATTGTTGTAAATGTGTAAATGAATGTACCTGTAAAAAGTAAGTTTATTTTGCGAGGTGCAAGACTTGACTTCAGGCTCAAATTAAAATTGTACATACTTAATCTGTAACATTGTATATTTTGAGATATTATTAAAGATGATGTTATATTTTATATTTTTTGAAGGAAAAAAAGAAAAAAAAAAAAGAAACCATGAAAATGTATTCAAGCAAATGCTTAATTTAGACGGTTGTATATTATTTTCTTACAGACTTATTGTTACACAAACAAAGCTTCCTTCCATCTTCTATTTTAAATGTTATTTCATCTTATTTTAATTTTATTCTGTCCAAGTTTAATGTCATGAAGGATGTTTTATAGCTTAAATACTGTATAAAGCAGTGTGGAAATGCAAGAAGGTACTATTGCAATCTTCAAAATTTTTAGGATTTGCAGAATTTAATTCCAGAATATACACATTTCTTATTTAAAAAAAAAACAATCTTTATTCTGTTGTAATGATTATTTACTTACCTTTATATAAAATACCTGGTGGGGTGTTGCCATAACATCTAAAATCTAAAAAAAAAAAAAAAAAAATAGCATCTATAATCTTTGGCATTTCCACATTTCAATTCTGTTTTAATAGTGTAAATATAGTCTTCTACGTTTTTCCAAAAATTTATTTCAATTTCATATTCCTTGCCATTTCTGAAAAAGGATGAAATTATTGTACAACTATAGTTCTTGCTTACATACTTGCTTGATGTAAGCCACTTATTTTGTGTCTGTCTTTTAATTCTCTATGATTATTGAATAGATTTCATTGCTGTTAATGTGATGTGTAGCACTTTTTCAAATTCATGATTTTATTCATACCAACTATTGATAGAATTTCTTTTGTATGTTTAGTATTTACTGCCACTGTTTATTAATTTAAATCAACCTAAATAACTTCGCAAATCTCAAAACAAAGTTTAATAATTATTTAGTTTTGGATTACTCTTACTCTAATGTCCTAATGTACTCACTCCTCTTTTTTATATAGACTTATTGTTTCTGATTCTCTTTTTGGGGGACGTTATCAACCTTCTTATTCACTCATAATCATTAAAATTTTTCTTTTTAATGCTGAGTACTTTGATTTACCATATTTAAGTGCAACGAGTGTGAGAAATAGACATAGCAACACATTGATACCTTATTTTGGAGAAAAAAAAAGTAAATTTTAATCAATAGCATTTAAGTTTTGTATCACTCAAGAATCAAAAAATATTCACTTGAGGTTACACATGGTTGTATAGAAGGATCAATAAAATTAGGACTGATGAATTAATTGCCACTTCTATTGGGATTATTTGTATTATTAAAATACTAGTTTCGAATGCTAAACATTCATCTTCAGTTCTAAAACATACAAAATTTTCAACACAGTACTATATTACATAGATTATATACATTAAGTTTTCAGAAATGTAAGACAAGAAACCAAACATTTGTACCCCCCTCAGGAGGTCTAAGAGATAACTGAAAAATATCCTTCATGGGTAGGGGACAGGTAGGTTAAAGTTTTAGGATTTAGTATGGGATTTCCCTTATAAATTACAAATGGGGCTATTGGAAATGTTTATCTGGTCAAAGACAATATAATATCATTGATGTTCGGTCAAAAGGGCTTAAGTCTTGGAATGTGCACTTTACAAGACAATTTCCAAAGGTTTGAAAACTCATTTTTAATCCTGCCTAAGTATTAATTTATTCATGAATCTCTTTATTATATCATAAGGGACTATTTATTACAGTAAAATACAAACATGAACGAAATTTTATTTGTTTATTAATTTTTGTTTTCATAAAAATGATGACTTAAGCCCTTTTGACCGAACATCAATGATTTATTCTACTATTACTGTAATTATTGATAGAATTATAACGGTGTGATCATGAAAGAACGTTAATTGTTCTATTAATGATGAATTTGGGTCTTGGATTATTACCTTACCTCATGTTGCTATTTCTAGTAAAAGATATATCTTTATACTGGGTGTTCAATATTCGATGGCCACCCCCTTTTTTTTTCTACAGTTTTTAAAATTTTGAAACGAAACTCTCAGGGTCTTAACTGTGTCAAATAAAGTTTCTTTTCAGGTTATAGTCTGCTCTCCAGCGACCCTAACTTTGGAATTCTCAATAGGATGTGGTATTTTTTACGACGGATTTCGATAGAAAATCAAATTTATACCGGTGATTTTTTTTTATCTGGAGCACCCTTTCGCCGCAAATCGCGAAAAATCATTTTAAGAAAATAAGTAGTCTAAAACTGGTATTGCAGAAATAAAATAAACTTTGAACAAAAATATGAAATTAAGGCTTTCCCGCCACTGGTACAACGAGCGGTGAGAACAGGTAGCTTGGAAGGTTTCCGTCAGAGGCTCAAATCGTCGACGAGCCTGATGAAACTAATATTTATGTACTGGCTACGGTGGAAGCATATCCTCATCGGAGCATTCGAGACATAGCCAGGGATACTTACTTAGGCATTGAAACGGTGTGGGCCATACTAAAACAACACCGTTTGAGGCCATACCGCATTTCACTTCATCAGGCTCTAACTCCTCAAGATGCAGAGAGGCTGAGGTTAAGGTTCTCTCATTAAGTGGGTATCCCTGGCTATGTTCCGGATGCTCCGATGAGGATACCCTTCCACCATAGCCAGTAAATAAATGTTATTAGTTTCATCACCGGCTTTTTGACGATTTAAGCCTCTCAGGGGAAACCTTCCAAGTTGACCTGTTCCCACCGTTCATCGTACCAGTCGCGGGAAGGCCTTAATTTCATATTTTTTTCAGGTTGAAGAGCTGACTATAACCTGAAAAGAAACTTGATTTGGCACAGTTAAGACCCTAAGAGTTTCTTTTCAAAAACTGGAAAAAAAAGTGGTATAGCCATCGAATATTAACACCTTGTATATGGAGCTTAAATTCATTGCCCTAGTCTGCCATATTAGAATACTTAATTTAATAAAATTAAATAAATTGAATTTTCATTCAATTTTATTTCATTGTTTAGCTGCAATATTATTATTTTTTTTTTTTTAAGAAGACAGCAGTGATAAGGACTAAATAAATCATGCTCAGAGAATCCAATGCTTTATATCTTGAGTTGATTTAGTTTAGCAGATAGTTCTGAAACTAGCATGAAAAACTTGAATTAGTTCTAAGATATAACTGGAAATCTCCATAACATCAAAAATTTTATTACTAATAACAATGATCTATATGTGCCTAGCAATCTTTTGAAGGGAACTTGCATCAGATTGACCATGCGTTTGAAACTAAACTATTAGGTTCTAGCACTAATTTTTGGGTAAAAAAATAAAACTGTCTTATAGGGTATGTGGGATATCCAAATTATTCGGCAGAGAATGGATGTACCCACTTCGTAGAATACCCACACCAGCACGCTAAAGACCCTGTATTGTAAAATCCAAGATTTTGAAAAAAAATTTCGCTCTAAATCTGCGAATATATGTCCGATCCTCAAATCTCGTTAAATTTACTATTTAATCTTATCTATGTAATGAAACACCCACGCCAGCCCACTGAACACGTCATAATTGTCATATTTTGCCATAACAAAAAAAATGCTAGCGTAGTTGTTTCACGGGATTTAATATAAATAACATATGTAGGCTTTAATAGTAAATCTAACCAGCATTGAGATGGAAAAAAGAAAGATCGGACAATTATTCGCGGAATGTTTACAATAATACAGGGTTTTTAGCGTGCTGGCGAGGGTATTTTACGAGATTTAATCAAAGTTTCATATAAAAAGTGTAATAGTAAATTTAACCAGCTTTTACACGAAAAAAATAAATTTTGGATCGGACGAATAGTTTTGGAGCTATAGTGAAAAATGTGCCCAACAACTTGGATCTAATAACAGTACTTGGTTTTTAGCGTGCTGGCATGTGTATTTTACGGGACTTGATTAAAACTTCATATATAACAGTCTATTAGTAAATTTATAAGATGAAAACAAAGTAATTTTGGATCGGACCAATAGTTTCGAAGTAAGTCAAAAGAGTATGACAAACGTGTTTTCGCGGAGAAGTGGGCCTTACCGTAAATTGGCCAATTTCTACACTTTTTCCTAAGACCATATTTGCGAAAAATGCTCCGATTTTGGAGCTATTTTTTTGTTTTGTTTTTTAGGTACTGGTTTCTTCGAGAGAAGCTTTGTTTTCGTGTTATAGGTAAATAACCGGTATTTTGGGCGGTTTTTTGCGATTTTGGGTATGAAGCCGACGGCTGCCGTGGTAGCAAACTTTAGATTCGGATTCAGCACACCAAAAATATAAAGATCCGTTGAGAATAAAAGTTCGGCAGTTTTTTTCTTGAAAACGTCCTTTTGGAACCTTATTTTACTGGACTATAATGTCATGTATGTACTAATTGTAAGTATACTATTGCCAATGAAGCAGTAAGCTTTGGCAAAATGTTTTTCACGATCTTAATCGAAAGTGAAACGGTGTTTATTTTGCACATTTTTCTTGAGATTTTTAGAATGAACCATGTAGAAGTTTTAAAATACTCTCAATTTTTTTTTTCTCTCAAAATGTTTATTAGAAAAAAAAACTGTTCCAATACAACCCATGATGGGTTTCGGGTTCAGTACTTGGGTAAGGATGTACTGTTTCTAAGCCAATTCTATTAGATAAGTTACCAATATTTTAAATTTGTTAAATTATTATTTTTCATTGTGGCTGTTGGAAGCTATTACATTGATTGTACATACTTTCCACAACCCAGCATATTTCTTTATACTGATAACATTGTTATGATATGTAGATTAATAGAAAAAAATACGTGCGAAATAAAATTCTCATTCATATGATTACTATACAGGAGAACCAAGTTTCTTATGCTTGAGCCTAGAATATCAATTAAGAGAATTTCATCTTCACATTTATCAAACGTAATTAATAAATGAATTAACAAAGTATGAAAAGGAAAAGGAGTGGTAAGGAAGTGAAAGAAGAGGGGATGGGAGGGGGACTACACTCTCCACCAGAACTGTCGAGCAACGGTCGGTCAGGTTTGCCAGTGATCTGCCTTCATCCTTTCACTCCTGTTTGGTTTGATTCAGCCCTTAAGTTGTGTGACTGCAAGATAAATAGGTGCGTACCATGTTAGCTTGTACAGGTATAGCTGGGTTCCATAATTCTTGTATTTTTAACCATAATTTAAAATTAGAACCGAATATTGAAGCAAAAGCCTCTCATTAAATTAATTTTATATGTTTAGAGAAAATGGTCTGGCTCACTTAAATATTAAGTTTGACAAGACACTAAAACTATTTTACTAATTTAATTAGTTTATTAGTTAATCCAATAGTATTACCTGAAACCGTAGGAAATTTGAAAAAAACAAGTCTACCAATAAAACTGAATTACCGCTAGGAAAAAGCTAATTTCTCTCCTCCCTTGAGTAGTAATGCTTTTATGTAATCTACTTACATTATATAAACCTTTAATTTATTACAGATACGTCGTTGTACTGTTAAAATGCTATTGGAAAAATAATAGTAAAATTTTCTAACTTTCTTTAGTTACTCTTTTAGATAAAAAAGCTAAGTAAACTAGATGCATAAAAATTGTACGATAGCTAATCGATCACTACCTCCCCATCAAACATCGAACTCCAATCAAACGTAAATCTGCACGATCAGGCTTGTACATCCTTTCAGACCCCTTGGTGTTCTTCTTATCAATGTCACGGTCTTCCTACCGGATGTTATGATGGTAATTTTTTTTAGTGAATCATTCATTAAAATCCCAAATTTTAATGACGATTTAAATAGCTGTAATAATGATTATACTTTAATTATATTTAGCAGACGCAAGTCAAGCTATCATTTCTGCATTTTTTTTGGACACCCGAATTCTATATGCATCCATGAAAACCATGAGATGCTTTCGGCCAGTGGTGTTTTTCCGGATCTTAAAAAACATATGAAAGTATAATAAATTTTTGCTTTCATGTTTATGGGCAGTAGGCTAAAACTTAGTTTTTCTAATAGAAAAATAACAGAATATTTATTTTATTCTCGTTTGAATACTCGTTATTCTAAATATTGTATTTCCTGGGTTCTTAAATTTCTTTATACACTCAAATGTTGTCCATTTTATGTCTAGGTTGCCAAAATCACAACTTCTACTACCAACCTAATATTTTGATTTTTTTGGCGTCCTAGTGTATTCATTAGAATTTCTGATTTTATATTGATTGCTGGTTGTGTGGAATCAGTTATACCTGTAAAGAATTTTTTATTTTAATATCGTGAAACAACCAATCCTATTTTTGTGAATTGCTAAGGTTCATTGCTAATTTAGGTTTTTTGAGGCTTCTGAGAAATGTCAGACCCTGTTTCTAGGCGGGAATGAAGTTCAACAACTTTTGTTATCAGTTACTCTGTTGGGTAAATCCAGATTAGAATTAGTACATATAAGATATCACTTAACTTTATCACTTAACTCTATTTTAAGCTTAGAAGTTGATTATGGTTTTATTTTATATTGAAACCTGATATTTTGTTGATAATTAGGGAAATTCATCTGGTGAAGACAATTTTGAATTCCCTGTGGTTGGGACGGTTATAATATTTTACATTGTAGACATCACTTCCCTCTTGCTACAATTTTAGGAAGAGGTTGATGACATAAAAATGCTCTTCCTGCTAATTTGGTTCTGCTCCATCGACTGGTATCTGTACATATAAGGTCAAGTCCCGAGTAGACACATATTTTAGTAGACTCCAGCAGTCCAATAAAATATGCTTTACACCAGTGAAACATGTCAACTAATAAAATTTTATATCAATTTAGTAAATTTTATAGAATATAGAGCCGAGGTTCTCTTCAGAATGTTTTTTTTTCCCTCCATTTTTTTCTCTCTATATTTTAATTTTTGAAGGTTCAGTTATTTCAGATTGGAGTACAAAATTGCTCCGAGTTCGGACATAAGAGTTTTTTGGTATAGACTGAACTAACGATCTCAATGCACTGCACAGTGATAGCAGAGGAGAAAATAAAATTGAGCATTTTTTATTTAATTTAATAACCGCTGCTCCCTTCTGATGACAGACTTGAATATTATTTATGGAGTAGTGGATAGTAGTAATTAGATTCACCTAAGCATCCTGCAAAGCAAGGTCATTTGTTGCGAGGGAAGTCACTGGGAGGCGAGGGCCCACAAAAATAAACATTGCTTTTTTTAATATTATAGATACTAATTAATAACTAAATTAGGATTATATGTTACTAGTTAGAATTCTACCTATTATAAATTGTTATAATTCCGTTTTACATTAGTCAATGGGGAATACTGAAAACAATCTAGTTATTGGTATCTTAATTTTAATTGTTTTTTTAGTGTTATAGTAATTTTTTTTTTTTTCGAAACACGAAACACGAGCAATCCAAAATTGAAGTTCAGTCTTTTTTTTATGGAATAACTGTTGAGTGAAAAGAATTGCAAGATAGTTCTGGATGCAATCGAGATAAATCATAGATTATGCAAAAAAAAAAAAAAATAAATAAAAAATTAAATTGATAAATATGATAGCTAAAGACGTAAATCCTAATCAAATAACAATGCATTTAATTATTGTGAGTCTTTTTATCACTCCAACTGATATATTGCATTATACCTCATAACTGCGTTAAAAACATAAAAATTACCTGTAAAATTAAAAAAAAAAAAAAAAAAAAATACATTTCTCAGGTGAACTGAATTTAATAAAGTTATAAAGACATAAAATTAATACTCTTTATACACAATCGACTCTCGATAAGTTGTTACTCTTGAGACCAGAAAAAAAAATTATATTACCGAGAGCTCTTACTAACGAGAGATTTAATATAAATGTATACGATGTAATCTTTATTATTTTTTTCATTGGTACTTAACTTCTTAATGTGCTCAAACTAGGGCAGGAAGGGTGGGTTATAATACAGGTTTCTAAATTATTCTAGCCAGAGTGGAAATGTTAAGATTTATTTCATGGGTTTATCATTTTATTTTATTCGAGGGCGTAAGAGCTAGGGTATCTGATTTTAGCTTATCATATATGATAAAACTGACTTTAGAAAAAAGGACTGTATTTATTTGAATGCGCTACTTATGTCTGATATCATCCTGTAAAGTTTTTTTATTTCCTAAGTTTCAGTAGTTTTTTCATCGAGATAGGTCATTGCTTTTAACTGTTGTTGATCGTTGCTGAACACCAATGTTTAAGTATTGCTGAACACCGATGTTGTTTTCAACATGAATAAAACTTCAGAGATTACAAAATCGCAGTTAGAAGACTCCATCCCTAGTATAGGAAATCAGTTTAATCTCCTTATATTCGGAGATATGAACAAACGATCGTTCTGTGCATGTTAAATCAGACACAGAAGTGGGTGACTTCAAATTCAAAAAGTGTGGGAGCCCTTACTTTAAACTATAGAATTTTGTTTAACAAAAGGATATTTCATTTTTGGGCGCAGAAAAGTGGAGAGACTACGCTTGCGGTGGGTGGATTGTGTGGCTACAGACGCGTAGAAAATTCTAAGGACCAGAAATAGGAGAGCAGAAGTACAAAACAAAGACTGACGGCTCAGACTACGGGAGCCCCAGACTCTTCAGAAGATGTATTGCCATCAAACAACAACAACAACAATGGACATTTACATTCTGTCAAACATCGTTATTGGAACTATCACTTTACAACCTTCCAATTCCTAATTTTAATTTTAAAATTTCTTATGAATTTCTCAACATCTATTCCCGAAATGCAAACCTTTAAAACTTTGTAACGTACTTCGATATTTTTTTTTTAAATACCTCATCTTTTAATCTATCTGGTGCATATTTCTTTTCTACGTACAGAGAAGAAACTTTTCGTATTGGTCAAAGTTGACCGAGCTGAAACAAATCCATTAGAAGTATACTTGAAATTTTTTGCAATCCTTTATTAAAATCGCGCGCACACGCATCGATTTTTTTTCTTGTCGTTTTATTTATTTATCATTATCTTTAATATATTTGATCGATATTTTACGTTCTATTATTTAAACGAAGCAAGGATTGATGAATTAATTGCCACTCCTATTAGAAATTATTTTATTTGATAACATGTTTCGAATGTTAAACATTCATCATCGGTTCTAACATACAAAATTTTCATAACACCACCACTTTGTTACGTAGATTATGCATGTTAAAGTTTTTAAAACTGTATAAATCAAATATATTGGTACTCAACTTAGGAGGCAAAACGGACTTATGAAAGAAATCAATAATGGAAGGGCGTGGAAGAAAGGACCAGGTAAATCCAGATAAATCCTTGGGAGTTTTCCATGACTAATTGATTTTTTCTGTTCCTATTGGAAACAAATCTAAAATTGGACTATTAGAAATGTTTGTCTAGTAATTTAAACAAAAATCTGGATTGGTTTTGAGCGATTTTATTATTTCTAATGATTAATATTTTCTTTTTGGTGTATTAGTTTCACACCCGAGTCTTTATTGAAGTTATGGTTATTTTCATTCAGATGGATGGCGAAGCTGGTTATTCAATAAAGACTCAGGGGTGAAACTAACACATCAAGTAGAAAATAGCCTAAAATTAAATATTTATGAATTATTAAAAATGATAAAATCATTCAAAACCAAACCAGATTTTTGTTTAAATAATTAGATAAATATTTCTAATAGTCCAATTTTAGATTTTTTTCCAATAGGAACAGAAAAAACCAATTAGACATGGAAAACCCAAAACCCCCTCTACCTGGTCCTTTCCTCCACCCCTTTCATTCTTGATGTCTTTCAGAAGTCCGTTTCGCCTTCTTATGTGAGTACCAATATATTTGATTTATTGTCTTTCAGTTTGAAAAACATTAATATATATAATACACATAACAAAGTGCTGATGTTTTAAAAATTTTGTGTTTTAGAACCGATAATGAATGTTTAAAATTCGACACAATTTTCCAGATGAAATCATTTCCAATAGAAGTGGCAATTAATTCATAAATCCTAATTGTATTGATCCTTCTATACCATCATGCGTACCTCAAGTGAGCAATTAGTTTACCGGGAAGGAGGAGAGAGGTAGAAATATTTCGTTAGAGCGGACAGATTTGCTAATAATAATCTCTCAGCAGCTATGATGCTATGAATATAAATATAAAAAACGATATGTTGTTTCAATTAAAAAAAAATCTGTAGTTAATAATGCTCTAATTAACATACTCGAGGGAGAGAACCTTTATTTCAAATATTCATCTTTCTTTTTTAGTAGAAAACTGATTGACACTTGATCCGTATTCATATGAATATTTAAACTCAACTCTTTATCTTTTTTTACACCTAATAAAGATCAAGGTTAGGTTCATTTCAAGAAACCAAATCGAATTTGGTATAAATATTTTATACATATTTTTTACATACATTATATGGTATAAATCCACTATATTCCTCCTTCTGCGCTCTATTTAAATTACTTAAAAGTAAAAGTAAATAAAAAGTATAATCAGAAAGTATATCTATTAAAAAATAATATATATATATATATATATATATATATATATGTATATATATATATATATATATATATATTATTTTGTGAATAGCCGGTTAAGTGAATTTTGTATTTTAAGTTTGTTTGTGGATTTTGGGTTATAAGTATCACCAGAAAGCTATTTTTTCTCTCTCTCTCTATTTATGTCTAATGAACTTAGTTATGAGGCTATTACCGATATGAATACTAATTTGTGTATCATTGTGGAAAAAATTGAGTTTTCCCTGAAATACGATTTTTGTACTTACCCAACTATTCAAAAGTGCTTGTATATGCAAGGAGGGAAATATCTTTTACTAAAGCGGCCAAAAAATAATTGGAACCTACTGCTTGGTTATTCATTTAAACTAATAATTATAGATATATTTACACATTTACGTCCACTGTTACATATATGCATCATTAATTTAACTTGTTAAAAAAAAATTTATAAGTTAAAATGTTTTTCTAATTTATTACGTCAGCTTATTATTTAAGGTTTTTAATTATTAAAAATAATTTTTTTTTATCCATTAAAAAATAATTGTACAATTGGTTATTTTTCAATGCTAATGAATAAGATTTAAATGTTATTTTCAGCCAGGTTGCTACAGTTAAATTATGTGTGCGATGTAGTGTTAAATCACACTTACAATCAGATTACTTTGAAGCCATAAATAAAAAAAAAAAGAAATTATGATTTTTGTGTGAAAATTGTAATTTTATATTTCTTTAAAAGATTTTACGATTCAAATAATTGCAATAAACGTTTTCATGGAACAGTATTATTATAGCATTTACAAATATATCTCCTTAACTATCTCTGAAAAAAAATATTCTACAGGCCATTTCTGGCTGAACAAAGAAATTATTATTTTTTTTTTTAAATTAAACTACAATAAAAATATTTTGAGAAATATCAAAACTTTCAACTAATTCTAGCCTTGGTTCTAAATAGGTTACTTGAAAATATTTTCAAATACACACTTAAAGTATAAAATATAAGGTAATACAATGGTTGACTATTGAATAAAATGTTGCTAGATATTTATTCAGTAAAAAAAAAAGAAAAATGTTATGTCATCTACTAGCTTCCGATTTCGTTTAACCATGTCTGATACAGAACTGTTTGATTTAATAAAGTTAATTTGTGACAAACTATGAATTAATGGAACTTAAAATAAATCAATTGAACATAGCTTAGTGGAATATAAAATTAAATAATATGTGCATATCGCACGTCCCGACTGAAAGATGCATAAACCAAAAAGTGTATTTTAGATGGACCTAATATATTTTTTTATTTTAAAAAATATTACAATCTGCCACTATTAAGTGCAATGAGCAATAGTGCTCTAAGTACTCATTCATCCCACTTTTACAATCACACTATTAATGAAATAATACTTAATAATAATGGATTTAATCAAAACTTAATATTTATGACCTAATATTAAATTTAACCAGCTTTGAGATAAAAAAAGATATTTGTAATCGAATAAATATTTTGGGAGTGTTAGCGAGAAATGAGCTGAAAAAAACGAGTATTTCACAACAGTACGTATGCAGGCATGTGTGTTTTACGGGCCTTGATTGAAATTTCATAAATGAGTTTTTACAGTAAATTTATCCAGCTTTCAGAAAAAAATAAAAGAAGATATTTGGAATCGGACAAATTTATTTATGGCTTTTTTACGGGCCTTGATCGAAATTTTATATATGGGTTCTGATAGTAAATTTAACCAGCTCTCACATAAAAAAGAAATTTTAAATCGGAAAAATCGTTAAGGAGTTATAGCCGAAAGAGTACTGACAACGTTTATTTGCGGAGAAGTGCGACTGACCGAATATTAGCCTAGATCTTTGTTGCTGAACCACTCTGAAATTTTTGATCTGAGCGAAAAAATAAATATAACCAAATTTCATTTGCTTTAATAATGTATAAAACACAAAATGTGCTTAAAGTAACGGTTTCCGGGTTATTTGATCAAACAGCTAAAAACATACAATTTTCAGCCCTTCCCCTCCTGTCCCGCCCAAACCCGACGCTATTTCGAGGAAGTTTTGCCACATTTAGAGCTAAAGGTGATGAACAATTTCCAGCAGTCAGACCTTTTTATTTTAGGAGTTCAAGGTTTGATCTAATTTCCCTGTAATACCTACGAAGGGTGTTCATGTCTGCCACCGTGACTCTGCTTTTCTGCCTATCTATGAGATCCCAGATCTCAACCCCAAATAAGAGTATCGGTAAGTTCTCGCTTGAAGATTTGGGGTTTCACATTCACTTGGGCAGTAACTGCTTGTAAGAATATCAAAGTCACCAAGTGCATTTTGTGTAATATTTTGTCTACATTCTTTAGGGATGGAACCATCATCTTGTTTTTAATTATACGTAAAAACTGGAAAAAAAAATAAATAAATAACACTTTTCGCAACTTTTATTGTGGAGCCGAACTCAAGATAGGAAAAATAAAATAGGGTTTCAGGAACCCAAATCCTAAGCACCCCAAAAAACAACAAAATAAACTGAGAAAACCGTTCAGAAAAAACCTCCGCTATTATGTTCCGAAACCTCCTATTTTGTGCACCGATTGACTAGCATATATGCCAATGAAAGCATGCAATAAGAAAAACCAAAGTAGGGTCATTTTTTTATGGAAAGCTTCTGAAATGTATCGGACACGGAGTTTACTTTCTTCTACTAAACTTCGTCCACTATTTTAATCGCCGTGATGTAATCACACCAGTAAGATTTATATCTTGCAGCTCACACTACTTTGGTGAGCTGCGGTCGGTCTTATGAAACCGAATGAATTTTCCATTCCATATATTGTTTACAATATAGTATATTAAAAAAAAATCAGATTAAATTAATCTTTAACTACGATATTTTTCAAGAGATATAAATCGGTGATTTCAAGTTCAATTTAGTCGGCTTTTTACTATTTTTAACAATTTATTTTTAAATAAGACCAGATAACTGTATTAATTAAAACTGATAATGGGTTTATTATATCTTTGATTGACGTACTTCCTTTATCATTAACCATTATAAATATTTCTTGAGTTTAATTTGATATAAATAATGAACTGCACCAAACTTGAGACACGGGTTTATCGTTGGAAATTTCCGTGTATGATCAATAATTCATGCGGTTCTGTAAACAGATCAGCAGTACCTTATTTGAAATATTATGCTTAATCTTCTCCACACAAAGGATTAAACATTTTACTTGCTCAGGATAATTATTAACTTCCATAAAATTATTTACCTTGGTTACCGCTCAAAAAAAAAAAAAAAAAAAAAAAAAAAAAATCACTCATGTAGAAGAGAATGGTTTATTTATTTATTTATTCAATTTTTTATTCCCAAATA
Organism: Euschistus heros; assembly: GCA_003667255.2. NCBI lineage: Eukaryota > Metazoa > Arthropoda > Insecta > Hemiptera > Pentatomidae > Euschistus > Euschistus heros. The sequence goes on from RCWM02000046.1 coordinate 4,136,058, forward strand.
TAGAATAATTTCAGTAATTCATTATAGAACGAAACATATAGTACCTTAATTGTAAAAATGTAATTCCACAATTCCACAATTAGTTTTACCGGGGACCTAGTTGGTCAAAAGCGAAACGTTTTTGGGGAACGCGAGGGCGCTACGCTCAGTTTGGCACGCTCTAGCTCTGTAGATGTTGCTCGGATCAAAAAGTTGACATGATCCTTGTTAAAAATTGAATAGAGAAATTTTTTTGTAACATAATATTTGTCGCTAGGACCTAGCGTTTAGAAGCTATATTAGTTTGAATGAAAAAAGTCACGTTTGAAACGTCAATTTTTAAGTGTTGGGGCTTATTTGACGTGCTCTAACTCTGGTGTTGCGCGGATCGAAAATTTTCTAAAAGTTGTATAAGATTTGTCACTATGACACACTGTTTAGGAGCTATATTGGTTGAATGAAAACAAGTGAAACTTTGTTCGAATAAGCATTAATTGTTAATTATTTAAAATTATATAGGTAGGCAGAAAAAAATAAAGAACTCAAGGGCACAGACGATCAAGCTCAAGGGGGCCAGTTTTTTTAAAGGTTTTCGGTTTCATCGAAGATGAGTTGGCTAAAATATTTTATAATTCCCTCGAAACTGTTTTATTGGAGAATCGAACGAATAAATCGGAAAGGTTTTATAGAAACGAATTTCGAGACATCTTTTTTTTTTTAATTGTCTGAATTTCACTACAGCTATATTTTGCTTCCTGTAGATTCTGGTTATATTGTGTGGCTAAAACACACACATTTTATTTTTCTAATAACTCAGAAAATTAAAAAAAAAAAAATTAAAATTAGTAATCTTATCATACATTGGATTGCGTAGCAGAAACGATACAGTTATATTAACGTTTTCTACAACTAATATTGAAAGGAGAGAGGTGATAGTGAATTTTCGTGGTTGTACTCTCTTCATTGGTACTTACTGTTATGTATTTGGATTGTTGTAAATGGAACAAAGTAAAATTAATAAAACAAAATTAGGTGTAGATAGAAAACGAAGGAATCTAGAAATATAGACAAAGTAACTTAGTCTATGTACTTATAAACATGTTCAAGATATTATATGGGGAGACACATCCGCGCGCGTAGAAGTATTCACTGTTTCCAAACAACTATGCAATTCCATTTTTTTTTCTAGCGGGATAAAAATTGTAAAAAAAAAAAAAAAAAAAAAAAAAAAATGAAAATTAAATTAGACCATATTAATTTTTCCTATAGTTTAAGATTTTCGTTATACTTTAGTTATACTCGTCACAATGATGTCATGATGATAACCTCTCTAAATTTTGTTTTTCATGAAAAATCGTGCTAAATTCCCAAAAATCTGTTGGGAACTTTTCATGACGTAAATTTTTAAATAGTAATATGTAATAGCTGTCATTATTCTTCAGGTGTTTTCAAAGATTTCGTTAGTTTTCCCCATTTTCATGGATTATCCTGTAATTAGGACATTTTTTGTTATTATGTCATGATGGTTGACGTCATTTTAATTTTTTCAAATAATAAAGTTTACAATTATTCATACGTTTATCTTTTATATTTCCCTTAAAAATTATGTAACAATAGAGCTGATTAAATTAATAAATTAATTTTAAGTTTAGTAGGAATTAAAGAAAAATTAAATTAAATTTAAATCCAATTATCTCCTATCATTAATATTAATTAAACCATTTTTTTAAATACAATTTTTATAATTTTTTAAATTATGTTTTATTAATAAATGCATACCAAAGAATATACCTAAAATTAAGAGCAGCAGTTTTACAAAAAAAAGTTTTAAAATGTTTTTCCCCAAAGTTGTGCAGGTATGTACATCTAGAAAATTAGGAACATTTGCATGTTCTGTGTTTCATGTTGAATGTTAACTTTCCTGTCCTGATAATCTATTAGAGATTTAGAAATAGGAAAATAATTTACGTTATAACTCAAACAAAAAAAAAAAGAAATTATTATTTTTCATATTTCTGATATATATATCTATATCGAAACAAAGGAAAAAAAAAACACCTACTAAAAATAGCAGATTATCTACATTTAAAAACAAACAAAATTATATAAGAAATCGGATTAGATTCCTGAAGTTATCTATAGACTGACTTGCTGTTTGACTGCCAGTATACCCTACTTGATTTTTTTTTCTAGAAATTGACTAAACTCCTCAGAATCGCTTAAACAATTTTTAATTCTAAGCGTTAAAATCGTATAAGAAATCAATGATATCAATACCAATTTCGATAGGAATATATCAATAATTTTAAATAATGTGAAGTTCCGTAGAAATACAATTCAACAATAGCACAATGTTTTTAAATATCACATTTGATCTAGAATACTTGGTTTTCATGAATTATGTAAATATTTAACTAAACGAAAATAAAACATATCTTCTTGAATGTAATCAATATGCGTATTAAAATAAAAATAGATTCATAATTTAAAAAGGAAAAAAATTGGCATCAATACGAGTGAGGATATAGTTACCTGCCTTCTATATTTTGAAAAATGTGGGTAAACCAACTTTTTATTCACCAGGAGACATTGCGTGATAGCTGACGCCGATATCGATGCAATTTTTTTTGGAGATTCAACATTGGAAAAAAAAAATATATATATTTACAGTTTGTCCAATGGCCCTAGAGGCAGAAAAAAAAATGAAACTTGTTGAAAATCTTGTTTTATATCTCGAATTTTTGAGGAGAGGCAACACCCCGAGAACGTATTTTGATATTTCATTTTGAGGCTCTGTGTCTTGTCGTCAGTTAGTTTTATTTCGATGTTTCTTGTTTGGTAAGAAAGTAGAGATGCTCTTAATTTTATTCATATAAATGATTATCGTGAAATTTTAAAAAATGTGTGTTAAAACCCTGATTAAAAAATAAAAACAAAATCGAGTTCTAATATGTACGACCATCCCAGTTGAAGTAAATCACGATAGAATTATGTAAATTTTTTTCGAATTCCAAAATAATTTAATGGATAAAAAAAATAATTTATTTTTCAATATAAAAGTTTTAATTTTAGATTCACAATAAAATTTCAATTTGACTTTTTATTGAGGTGAAAAAATAAATATGGCTTCAGTTTAGGGGACAATTTTTTTCCACAATTTTTTTGTACAATTCGATGTATCACCAAAGAACAAAATTATACGCACCATCTCAAAAAATTACAATCTAATGCTCTTGAATCAGCATATTATGCTTAAATATCTACTTATATCAAGAAAAAGTAATTTTTCAGTTTGCCAGTATTTTTCATATTATCATTACAGTATTTTTCAGCTTTATCTATTTCCGAATTGACATTGTATGTATTATAGACATTTTTTAACGCTAACATTAATAATTATTTTGTAAATAAGCTCCATCGAAAAAATATCTGTTAATATATTTAAATAATACTTTTTTTCAAAACGAAGTCAAATCAACCTGACGATATATCATAAAATATCTATTCTTCTCGCTTGTAGTTTCTTAAGAACTGAAAGATGTAGAAACGTGTGAGTAATCATGACCTAGAAGTTTTTTCGACGTCCTTTCGTCGATAGTATTTTCTTATTATTTAGATAAGCACCAACTCTTGACAGTTGTTACCTCCTATTCTTACTAAAATATTAGATATATTCTCCTTGTCATATTAACTTTTGGATGTTATTATTTTTCTTCTAATCGGAAATGTCCATACGATCAATAATTTATAGGATCATTTAAATTTAAAAAAAAAACACTGACATAGTTCTTCTTTTTACAGATAAAAACCAAATCATGGATTTAAGCGTGTGGGGTGTGACAGAAGAACAGGTCAAAGAATTTCGCGATTGGCTCAATAAACAAGAACACCTTCCAAGTGTACCAGGTAAGTCAATTAAGAGAATAAAAGGACAGTAATTATATTTGATAATCGTTTTCGGTAAAATTATTGAAGCGGTTCAAAACACCATTTAGATGAGATTTTAAAGTTACTATTGCCTTTAACAATTACTATTACTATTATGCGGTATTTGAGGAATTTAGCCTTAATATATAAATAATATGAAAGAAAATTGTTTGGATTCTGGATTGAATAAAACTTTCGATACTGTTTTTTACTATGCATTTCATGAAATTTAGAAAATATATAGAGTCAATTTGAGAGAACTTGGTCAGTGGTGCAGTCAAAAAGTGAAAAAATAAAATAAAAAGAAGGCCTAACTACAAACAGAGCGACAAGCAGAGCGAGGGGGAAGCACAGTGAGGCCAATGACCAGCATTTACGGTCAAACCTCTTGGAATTTTTCGTCTTTGAATGAGTGGAAAACGAGTCAAAAGCAGTTTAAACGTAAATTTGTGGTTCAGGGTTGGGTACAATATTTAAAGTTATTTATTTACGATATTGCATTGAAAAGAACTTGAAATATAAGGGTTCCAAAAATTATAAAAGAAAAGTTTGAATTTTTGGAAATGTTTACCATAATTATACATACCTACTTGAGAAAAATCCATATTAAAATCAAATTCTGTACTTTAAAAATAAGGAAGTTATAAAGCTCATAACTACGCGATATTTAAGCCATATAAGAGACAAGTTCACTTGGTGGCGGATTAATGTTTATAAAAACTTGTTTACCTTTTATTTCTTCTGTTTGGATTATTTATTTATTTTTTTTTTATATGTTGAACAACAGAATTATCTTAGTACTAATTCATTTTAACATAGTTTGATTTTGGAGGTTTTGACCATAAATATTGGTCAGCGGCCCAATGTGAGACGTTCCGAGGCATCGCTTGAACGCCTTTTTTATTGACAGATTTTTTTGAGAATAAAGAACAAATAAATGATAAAAATCAGAAAGAACTCATAAAATTTAAAATTCCTGTTTAATTACATAATTATAAGATTGAAAAACTAAAGAGAACGTTTTGTGTAATTTCACCTAATAGACATTAGGTGGTATGGAGGTTGTATTTGTCTCAGGGATGTGACTTTATATAAAAATTATTAATATTAACATTTTATTGTAGAGGTTGTTAAAAATAGGTGAAGAATGTTGTACAACACAGGCTTATAATTTTCTTATTTTTTTATGACGCGTCAATTAATTGTAATGATTTAGAAAGGTCTAGTAAAATTTAAAATCCCGGTTTAATTACATAAATGTATATTCTATATCATAGATCAATATTTTAGACAAATCTAAAAAAAACATATTCTAGATTAAGCTTGAAGCGCTAGTAATCAGGCTGACAGAGGTTATCTGTTCTCAAGGAACTTTTATGATTTAGTTGTGTAACATCTAAACTACTTTAAATAGAAAAAGAGAGCAGAAATTATATTTAGAAATTATAGTGCGACACTCTTCATCTGATTCTTTACCTATAAACGTCTTTTCCCTTCAAGCTTGGTCTGCATATGCAATGTGACCTTCCAATCGTCAGACATTCCCCATACATCCCCCTACCACCGAAGTTGATGCTTTTCTATCTTTTTTATCTCCGAGCCTGACCCAATTTTTACCTGATGGCTTTGTATTTTTTACAGTTTTTCTTTGTCTTACGTACAATTCTTCTGAGATAAAGTTATTCTTCAGAAACGCTTCTTCAACTCTGGCTGAATGCAGTAACCCACATTCTCAACTGCTTCTCCGCGTATTTGCCTTCTTAATTCAGGTGCTTCATACTTCATATTTAGATAATGTTGTCTCGAGATTGTTTCTTCTTACTTCTAGAAACGTTCCTTTCATAGGAGCCATGCGTGTGCGTGTCCAAGTGGGATCCTTTATATTTCTGACCGGTTTCACATTCCTACTTCCAAAGATCTTCACTATAATTCATTTTTTTTTAATTATTATTATTAGCTGCATAATTGTCTTTAATTGATTTTCCAAAATCTTTGAAGGATTTATCCATTGCAGTTTTTACAACAATCTTTGCGTGATTCCTAAACTTCCTCATTCTTTCTTTTCATGCACTGCCTCCTGAGCCTCATAGTTCCACAACATTCTTCTTTTTATGATATCCAATATTTCTGAAATTGCTGACCTTTCTTAGTGCATTAAAAAATAAAGAATCAAAGATAGATAATTTACACTCAATGTAAAGATCTCTAAAATGTATATAGTTTCCGTGATATCTGCCTAGGATATGATAGTGCAGTAGTGCATAATACAATGGTAGTCTATTCTAGGCACATGGAAATATGCTTAAATCAGTCAGCGTATCATCTGTTTAATTTGAGTTGTATAAAAATAAATTCCAAACAGGCCTCATATAAAGTAATCACAATAGGCCCGTGTCGCTAATGTTACGCCTTTGGAAGGCAGGTCGAACTGTCAGCAATAACAAATAATTTTTTTGGCTATAATATAAGTTTTTTTTCGCCTATTGAATGCACCTTTTTTACAATTTTCTGTGCATTATGTAATATTTAGTAGCTTTTTCCAAAAAAGAAATGCCTCATTACAATCAATATAAGGCCACTTGATTAAACTAAATTTTAAGATCGAGTTTTTATACAACGACTGTTTCGACGGAGACGCGCTTATTTAAAGTCAACTGGTTTGTAGGAAATGATAGAAGTTCAATTCTATAGCTCGACTCTCTTCGAAATACTGGAGCGGCTCTGAAACGCACAGTTCGACCGCTATACAGAGTAGCCCAGCCTTAAAAATCGCGCTATCCATAGACATTTCTTATCTGATTCTACATTTTTCTTATTTAAAGTGGCTGATGAAAAATTAATTGAGTTATTGAATGGACAAGAAAGCCTTTATAACACCCAAAACATTGATATCAAAGAGAAAGTTGTCATTCAACTCTGAGTCATCATTCAAAAGATACCTTTGTTGAAGAATATTTTGAAAACCGACAAAAAGCTTCAGAGTGACTCTTATCGTCACATTTGAATCTGACCTTTAGACGTTTTTGTTGCATTATATAACATAGGAAATTACGGCTTTAATTTAGGGAATTTTAAATTAGTTCTGTATCTTTTTAGTTAATAAATTAAAAACCAATGTCGTAATGTTTGTGGATAAATTTAATCAGTCTATACAGTGTCACTTAGAGTCACACTAAATTTATTTACTATTTAAGTAATGCCAATAATTAAATGGTGATAAAGTTATTCAATTGAAGTTGAAATTACCGTATATAAACATAGTTTTAATTAGCAAATAATTATCATGATAAATGATTTGAAATTCTAACCTGAAATATTGAATTCTATCCGCTAATTATTTCTTGGTTCTACTCTCGCATGACAACTTTCTTCTCCAGTTAATAGGAGATGTTTTCTTTCCATATTAGAAATTTCACATGCAGTGAAAAAGTTAATCTTTGACAACTCTCAAATGGTACTTAAGAGAAAATATTAGTGGTGGCGTAGGCTACTAAAAAGTACCCTGATTGAATTTTTCGATAGTTAGGAAAACATATCTTAAAAAAAACAAACCTTTTTTGATAGTCTTAATTATTCATATTATTACGTATCAATTTTGGCTATGAAGAAGGATTCGATTACGTCCATCAGTATGAAAAGGAGATAAAATAAATACATTTTTCAATGTAACAAATTTATGGCTATGTATTGTTCAAATTTTTTTATCTGAATAGGAAAAACACGCCTATTTTTGATACTGTCTTATCAAAAATATAAATTGATATAATTATAATAATGTTCAAATAAAAACTTTAATTTTTCCTCAAACATAATAAGTGCTAAAGGTTATGGCAGCGCACTGTATTTAATTTCAGGAATCCTTTTGTTATCAAATTAACAATTATTCATTAAGTTTCACTTTGCAAAGCCTTTGATCATAATTTTAAATCAGTCCCACGGTAATAAATAATTTGGGCTTATGAATAATGAATTTGTTTACTTACTTAAAATTCTTTTGACCTCGAATGAACAGTATGTGATAATGTGGATTATTATTGAAAAAAATGAATAATATAAATAAGTCCTTATCAAGGGCGTAAGCTGGATTTTCTTTTGGAGGATAGACTAAATAGTCCTCAATATTTTCTAACGCTTTCTTTTCTTTTATACTGGCATGACATTTACATATGTATCTATGCTAAGTTAAAATGAAATAAAAAACTAAAAAAAATGTTTTTAGATCCTTTTAAATATATATAAAGTATTATTTTCCCTACTTAGGAGTACAACAGCCCCCTTTCCTCTGATCCACGTATGTAAGCCCTAGCCACTTAGGGAAATGATTTTTTTCTTTTAATTTAATTAATAGAAAAATATAATTGCTATCAAGCTACTCTTTTCCATGTAGAAACTCTTTACATTTGAACCTGTGAAACTAACCACGAAAAGGAAACTAATATAGATTCGACATTTGCTAGAGGTGATCTTTCTTTGAAAGCCATCATACCAAACTTTCGATTCTACGGCACGGCCATTGAAAAAAGTAATTCTCATACAAATTAAAAAAATCGAAACAAATATTAACTTCGATACATTGTACAAGATTGGCATTTTACCAAAATAACAACGGTTGTTTGACATTGCATATACTTGTTTGATTTGGTCGGTGTGATATTGGGTTGTTTCACATGAAATGTCCGTTTTCAAGGTATAGGGATTTTAGTAAAAATACAATATGAAAACAATATAATTTTAATCGAAGTATTTACCTTCTTTTTCTACACATTTTTCCCAACGTGACAACACCTTTTTTTATCCCGGATTTGAAAAACTCTGAGCTTTGAAGTGAAACAAAATCTGAAAACGCACTTTTGATTTCAGCATCATTTACAAAAATTTTTCCTCTGCAGAAGTTGTCTAAATTCCTGAAAAGGTGATAATCTGTTGGAGACAAGTCGGGAGAATATGGTGGGTGCGGAAGAACTTCGTACCCCAGCTCTTTCAATTTATGCATGGTAAGTTTTGAAACGTGGGGTCTAGCGTTGTCGTGTAGGAGTATAGGTCCCCTCCGATTTACCAATCCAGGTTGTTTTTTCAATAATTTTTCGTGCATTTGGCCAATTTCATTGCAGTAGGTTGTAGAGGTAATGGTCTCACCTCTAGGCAAAAAGGAATAATGTATTGATTCCAGCCATGGACCACCATACTGTAACCATCAATTTTTTCGGGTGCAAATTTGGTTTTGGCATTTGTCCTGGGCTTTCGTCGATGTCTAACCACTGCCCTGACCGACGCTGATTGTCATAAGCAATCTATTTTTCGTCGCAAGTTTTATTCTTTCAAGGAAAGGGTCCGTTTTTTGCCTAGCAAGCAACGAAACGCAGGTCTCAAGACGTTTCAATTGCTGTCGCTCAGTGAGATCGTGAGGTACCCATGTATTGAGCTTTTTCAACAACAGAGACTCGCAAAATCCTCTATGTATTTCAAATATTATAAAATCGGACATTTCATGTGAAACAACCCAATATATGTACGAATGTTTTTTTTTTTTTATCACAATATTTACAAGTTTAAGATTATTGGAATAACATTATCTAAAATGAAAATTGTTCTGTTACAATCAAGTTGTCCGCCTTATAATGACCAAAGTACTGGTTTCCTAAAAATATCTTCAAAAGCGAATTTAAAGGAAATTTCGTAAGCATTCATTTGAGACCTAAATGGTATCTGTAGAACAAATGCTTAAATGTGGAGACAAGTTTAGCAGGTACCAACCTAAAATATAAAATGATATGATGTGGTGGTTAGACTTTATTAGATTTAATTTAAGACCTGAACCCTGCCTGTAGGCCAGATAGTTTGTTTTTTTTTCTCTTAAATGGGAAAAGATGGAAAATGGGAAGTCAGATATGGGGAGACAAATGTATGGCTGGTTTGAAAAGTGTGTGTCAGTTGACAGGAACTTACCAACTTATTTTTTTCATTTAGCAATATATATATATATATATATATATATATATATATATATATATATATATATATATATATGTATCATTTTCTTTATTTGAGCAGACGTATCATTGACGCGTACCCAGAGGATGCTGCAAACAAATTTATGATATCAGGTGAATGCCTATTATAAGAATTTTCCTATTTTACCCTGGAATACCTGGAATCTTTACAGCGAAAGGGTTCACAACATTGTTCGGCAATCAGAAAGCCTACAAACCATAAGCCTGAATACTATCCTGCTATGTGAACGGCTTTTACTCCTTAATCTTAAGAATATTCTGAATATTGAAATTTACTTATTTGCAGCCAATAACATTCAATTTATTGCTTGTTACATATTATTGTTTGATTTTGCCTGAGAGCTTAAAGAAACTTCTTGGTGTGGAAATAAACTAAAATCTTTACCTACAATGACAGCACAGGAAAAAATTTTAATAACTATCATTAGAGGACAGCTTAAAAAATAATTTACATAAAATTTAAATTTATGATTTAAGTTCACAAAAAGTTGGTGGTGCTTAAATATTACACAATTCTGTTTCATTTTATCCCCTAACCTCAATAAGAAAGAAATTGATACTTAAAGTTTGACAATTTTTTTTTCATGAATCATTATATTTCATATATATTTTATAATTATATTAGCATTTATTTTTTTTTAGTTTTTTTTTTTTTTTTTTTTTTTTTTTTTGTAGCATTTTATTGCAAATAATAAATAGTTAAGTGATACAGGCTGTCTCAGAATCATTAATAACTTTTATTAAAGATTAAATAACAATTAGAAAAATTATTCTGAAAAGTAAAAAAACAGTAGCAATAGACTTTTGGACCAAATAAGGTTTATTATTTCATGGGTCAAACGATTTTTCTTACAAACATTGGGATATGGTCAAAGTGAAGATGCATTGGAATCCATCATGGATCCAGGATGCAGCACGTATGCTGCTTTCTGGATCAAGTGTTTCAGGCATTGGTTGCAGCATCTAGGTCTCTAATCTCTAATCATGATATTCATGATTTTAAAAAGGGGTTTAGCAAAATTCTTTTTACACACACTCTCTCTCTCTCACACACATTTATAATTTATTCATTTTTGAGCAATATATATATATATATATATATATATATATATATATATATATATATATATATATATGTACATATATCATATATATATATATATATATATATATATATATATATATATATATATATATATATATATAGTTACATTATTAAAAAACCAGATAGCTAGGAAACAATATATTTCCTGAATTATTTAGATTTCATTTTTTTAATAAACTGATTAACTATTTCATGTTTTTTGACCTCCACTTATATGTATATTCCTTATCTCTGTGATTCTAATTATTCTGTTATTATTATTTATATGTAATTTATTTTGAATTTCCCATAATTATATTTCAAGGTCTGCAGAATCTTCTTTGGCCTTGCATTTGTTACGGGTAGAAATAGGCAGGTTTAATCCATTCCCAATCTTTAGAAGAACTCCTCAAGTTTCAAGCAGTGTTTACTTATTGCTATATTCCCATTATATTCTTACTTCAAGGACTTATTAATGATCATTTATAAATGGTAACCTTCCTTGTTTCCATATCTTAAAAAAATTATTTACATATGAATTGAATATTCTAATTTTTGTTGTGAGGTAATTTCCCCTAAAAATTAAATGAGTTAAACATCAGCACAAGCTATACAGTTCTAAATATCCAAATTTGTATTTCCTTTAGTTGACAACATATTTCCCAAAGCATTGGGTGTCTCTCTCTCTCTCTCTCTTTTTTTTTTTTTTTTTTGTGATGGGAGGAGGAAAATCTTGCATGACGAAGTGGACCGTGTGAGAGACCACAACAGTGTGAGATTCTTACCCACTAAAAACCACCTCCCTATTCTTCTTCACCCCCCCCCCCCCCCCGCGGAACTGCTGTCATTACAGCAGTCATTAAGCATTACTTCACGGGTGGATGGTCTCTCTATTATCTTATATATGTATATAAGCTCATATACATATATTTTAATGTAATGTAATACATTTTTTAATGCAATCATATTAATAAAAAATTTAATACCTTTAGTCTTCTTGATAATCCTGATGACATTTAATTTTTTCTTAGATGAATACCTTGCAAGATTTTTGCATAGCTGCTATTTCAATCTGGAGAAAGCAAAGAAAGCTCTTGATTCATACATGAGATTAAAAACAAATGCTCCAGAACTTTTTTCCAATCGAAACTTAGATGGAGAAAAAATGTTAAAGAATTTAGAAAATTGGTAAGCTTTTTGATTTTGCTCTTATTTGTTTATTTTTATAATAATTCCTCACAGGAAGATGATCTAGTAACTAATGTATAACAGAAATAGCACATTCAAAAGTTGACATTGAAAACAACTATATTTATTACTAGAAGCCTTTTGGTTTTAATCTCACAAACCTAGAGAATACCGTAAAAGAAACAAAACTTAAAGTCACTCGATAAAAATAGTGACACATCAATAAATTGCTATAAAGCATCTAAAATCATAGACTACACAAACTTGCTTGCACTCATAGCTTACTAACTAAATGAGAACAGTTTGATAATTTATTTTGCAAGCACTTACCAATAAATTAACCTTATATAGAAAATTACCATGGCAGAGATCTCTGAATACTCACCCATAAGCTTGGAAGTAGCTGAATATGGAAAGTCCTTTTAAAATTAAAGTATTTTTATTTCATGTCTAGGTATTGATGTTTTTACAAAAATAAAGTTATTTTTGTAAGAACTCTTCAAAACTATACCTCTATATGCAGTAAACAATCATCAAATCATCATAATTTCAGGAAATAATTATTCACATTCAAATTATTTTCCAAAATTAAAAATTTATTTATTTAAGGATAATACCTCAAAATGTCTAGAATCTTAAACAAAGCTATCTGTATATACAGAAAAGGATTTATTAGTTTTTATTTATAATTGTTCTGTTACAGATTTTATAACCTCAGATTGTTTGTTTTTTTTAATATAGTTATTTGTTTAGTTAAGATTATTATTGAAATAATTTATTTATTTGATAGCCGCCTTGGGATTCTGCCGGCAACTACTGTCAAAGGCTATTCTGTGATTTGGGGTCGTTTGATGAGTCCTGACGCTTCTAAATTCTCAACTGAAGAAGGTTTAAAAGCAATGTATTTAACAGTAGATAGATTACTTTTAGAAAGGAAAGGTTGCCCTGGTATTATTTTTGTTTACGATACAGACAACTTCACAATCAGGCACATATTTAATATGTCAATAGCCACGATAAGGAATTACTTTGAGTATATACAGGTACAACATTTTTAAATTATTATCAAAATAACACCTAAAATAAAAATATAAGAATCAAAGCAAATATTTATAAAATTCAATAACATATTATAACAATTTATTATAGTAATCCAATATATTTTTATTTTAAATAATTTTATAATTATTATAAAATTAAATGAGCCAACTAGTACCAATAAAAATTTTTTATGCTAAGGAAAATTAATTTTTTTTTTCTTATATGATAATTAGGTAGCCCTTCCATCAGGGTTTAGATTCATTTGGGCTAATTACCCTAATTAGGGCTAATTACATTCATTTGAGATACAAAGTATTTCAAGTAACACACAGAATAAGATGAATCTGTGTGTATTTACTGGTAAAATATATATGCCTCCAGATTTTGTTTAATGCTCAACCGCAACATGGTGTAGCTGAAGTCTTTTCAATGATGAAAACTTTTTAATTTCAAACAAAAACATAAAGTTTAAACTTATTACAAACAATATACAATATATAGGTACAAATACTACATTTAAATAGTGAAACAATTTTATTAGATTATTCCACCTAAAGTACTCACTCAAACTAAAAAAAAAAAAAAGAATAAGAATAAAAAATGCCTTTACAGATGAAAAACTCAGCATATATATGTGACACACAGCATAACATTTGTTCATGATTTCACCAGAAATTATTGTTATATCACAGGATGTCGGAGCATTTGGCCATCTCTGAAATTTTATAAACATAAGTATTGCAACAGAACAAATGACTGAAAGACAAATTTAGGATATACAAATCTGAAAATGATCAAAAGTATACTGATGTTACATTAGAGAAGCTAGGCACTAAGCTATGGTTGATTGATTTTCTTTAAAAAACGATAAAACATGAGAATATAAATCTAAGTATCAAAACACTGACTTAGCTATGTCACCCTGTATAATTAAGAAATAGATATATAAACTTAATGGTAATCATTAGGAGCTCCTATTATGACTTACCAGTGACACTTCCTCAAGATATCATAAAGTTGTTAAACTCGAGTGCTAAATATCAGATGTTTCCTTAATATAACAAAACATAAATTTGGTTGAAAAGGGTATCAATAACTTGTATTCTAGTAGCACACTACAGTTTTTTTTTTAAAGCTCCAAGTTTACTAGTTCAGCCACTGCAATATTTGAAAATTATGCAGTGGCCATAGCTGTTTTAATTTGCACAAAGTTGTATCATATTTTGATAGTTCTTATTTCTTTAATTTGATCATATTTAATTATAATTATTAAAATTTTCTTCCTTAGGAAGCTGTCCCAATGCGACATAAAAATATTCATTGCATTAATGTTGGTTCAATCACAACTTACCTGTTGGCAGTTATAAGACCTTTTGTGTATAAGGAACATTTAAAAAAGGTAAAGTTACTTACTTTATATTAAAATTAGAAAGGAAAAATAAAAACAGGGATACAATTTTAGATTATTTATTTTAGATTATTTTTCATCGCTCAAACAATATTGATGGCCTTCTAGAGGAAATTCCAATGGAACACATTCCAGCTGACTACGGAGGACATGGACCATCTCTACGAAAAATGCATGGTACTAAATTACATATTAGCCACCATTTTCATATTGATTAGTAAATTTTTATTTTTTTTTATTGTATTATTTTATTTAGTTACTTTAAGTATATATCTATTTTATAATTTATCCTTGGAAAAAGCTTCCATACGAATTGAGTTGCCGCCAAGAATTACTGCAAGTTACAAACTTGATATAAGTTACATTATAAATGATTAAAATATAGTATACACAATACTGCTATGTTTACCACCATCATCATTTGATGACTCTTATGGTCCTTGTAGAACCCTGACCTCCTCTACAATTCTCTGTCATTCAGTCCTATCTTCAGCAGGCCTTGAGCTGGGGTAGTGGGTCTCATCTCTACCAAATCTTCATCAGACGACTTCTGCAGCCTCCTCCCCCTCAAAAAGCACTTCCTTTTTTCCAGAGTCAACTTTATATATGCTCGAACCCATCCCTTCTGATTAGCTTTTGAATTTCTTTGTTTGAATATTTTTCATGTCCAGGCAAAGCCCTTAATGGAGTCAGGGGTCGAAGTCAGCCTCACAAGCTGTCACTCACTCTTCCGCTTTTCGTAAGGTGCTGAAATAAAGACATCATAAGGTGCTGCCCCTCTTTCAACTTTCCATCCACAATAATTATTAGTATCATTTCTCAATCGTGTACCAATAATACACTGAAATACCTATAAAGTGATAAATTTTATTGAATATAAAATTAATTGTTTTACTATCCTTTAAGTTAAATTTTAATTTTCTGTATGATTTATTTCTATACAGCTTATATATTTCTATAAGAAAAAAAACAGATATAAGAAAAATTATGTTGTGTATGCAGGCTTGAAGTTTACTTCTGTGTTTGTTGGAAAGGGAAGTGGATTCAGTGATAATAAATAGATTTTTTTTTCTTAACAATTATAAGAAATACCTGAAACCATGCTTATAGTCAGTTGTTTACTAATGATCATACTACTTTTCCGATGAAGTAGTTGTTATCATTTGTACATTCAATAAGTGTGTGATATCCAGGGTATAGTACTGAATGTCCCCTCAATTTGATTTTATTGCTTTGTTTTACATACACACACATGTATTAACTTCATGGGTGTTTATAATATAAATATTAACCTACTGTGTTATAAATATTCATTCAACTTTGAATAAATAAAATATTTCACCTAAACCATTTATTATATTCACCATAAATATTTCCTCACATAAATGTAATTATTATTTTTTTTTATTTTGATTATTAAAATTAGGTAACTCATAGTAGTTGAGATATTTGTCTATTTTATTGAATATGTGTATTAACTATGAGATATATTTTCACTGATTCATTGGTTTAGATTAATTCTTTTAATTTGTTACAGATGATAACTGCAATAGTATAAGAGCACTAAGTGAGTGGTTCAAATATGATGAATCTTTAAAGCTGAAAGACTTGAAAAAACGCAAGTAAACCAATGTAGAGGAAACCTTAATAAAGGTCAAAGGGTATATTATTATTTGGAAAACAATATATAAACCTAGAAGATAAGTGATGGAAACATTTGACTCGTTTCTAATGTTCCTAAAGAAGGTTCTTTGCCATTCTAAATTTTAATTGAACATTACTTTTAAGTGGTTATAACAGTATGTATAATTAACCTTTAGCAGATTTAAGCAAATCAATCAGTAATTGTATGTATGTATGAATGAAATACTTATCTATTTCAATGTAAAAAAAATTGCAAATGTAAATTAAAATATCTGTGAATGGAATATTTTTTAAAAACAAGTCTGACTGAATGAAGTGATTTATTTAGTTTGATGAAAAACTAACCATATTTCTATATCCGCATTACTTTAATGCTAATCTGAAACTTGTTAGATATCAAAAGTTATATATGATAAAGAAAATGATCATCCATTATTTAAATAAGCTTAATATAGGATATAATTTAAGGAGCCTATCTGCTTTTCCATAAAAATGAATGTTCATGTTTGCAAATATTTAACAGAATAATTTTCTGATTCAAGATGGATCATATTGATTTAACACAATATATCATAAATATTTTATAAATTTTATAACTTTAAAATATATTGTGATTTCAGAACCTAGCTTTTTGCTATATTTTTTTCCTAAGCTTTGTGAGAAGTAATGAATCAATAAACAGATAATGATCTCAATTAACATTCTCACTACAAGGCCTCATTCTCTGCCCTTTTGTAGGCAATGTTGAACATGAAATAGACTTTTTTAGTGATTTAACATAGTTCTACATATATTCTATCATTAGTACAAAAACAAATACTTTTTTTTTTTTATTTCCTTGATTTTTTCATTCATTTGTTTTTTTTACTTATATGTTGGATGGTGTGCCCAAGGTGATATGACATTATCGTGCTTCTGCCTAGGGCTGGCCTTGCATTCACTATTTCTCTCTTAACCCTTGAGTGGTCGCGTATGGCACAGTTAAAAGAAAGGTCGCGCGGATGACAATAGTCATCCGTAAAGTTTTCTGGTGTTTTGGCAATAGGCATCTTTTTTAATCCCTTTATTTTTAAAAATATTTTACAAAGGATAAGAGTAATAAATTATTTACACAAAATAATTAAATGTCAAGAAATTACATAGATCATTATCAACACATACCAAGTTGAAAATAATAATTACGGGGAAGGTCGTTTGGATGGCAAATGAAACAATTCACTTAAATAACCCAGTACTCCAAAAATATCAGTATGGGGCATTCAATGTAATTAGAACAAACTATCATTGTATTAATTTAGCTAATGTAGACAAAAAAAAATACAAAACTAAAAATAAGTAATTGAAAGGTCAGCTGGAGGACAATTGTTAGCCAACCAAAACAAATTAGAATTACAGGTCGGGAATATCAAATAGCAACTAACAGAGGTACTGAGACTATTCCCCTAGCCTCCCTTTGCAGACTCTAGGCTCGTCATATTCATTCATGTCAAAACAAATACACAGTAGCGATGTTAAGAGCAGGGGAGGACTATTGTCATCCGCGCGACCACTCGAGGGTTAATAAAATCCTTATTTACAGTGTTATTATTTTTGAGTGATAATCTATATCTTTCTATCAAAGAAAGTATTTTTTTAAAATATACTTTAATGTTATCACTAATCTTGGTAGTTATATTAGACCAAAGTACAATTTAGAAAATAATATAAGGTATATTTTTATTTATATAGTAGCTTAAAAGTCCTCTGTGTTTCTAATGAATTAGGTTGTGGAAAGTGAAAATATTCGGAAGTGCATCAAGTATATGAAAAAAAAAAAATGAATTAACACTATCAAATTATTTTTTTTTTTCATAATAACAAATATCTAAATTGATTTAGAGTATAGTTGTTATTGTCAAAATCAGTTACTATTTATCTATCGTTATTTATTCCCTTGTATAAATGGTTACCTTATACTGATTATAATATATAAATGTAATTAAAACATATGAAACCCGGGAGTATGTAGTCTAAATGTAAATGTATATTTCTAAATGAGTATTTAGAATGAAAATCTTATTTTTGTTAAAGATGGATATATATTTTTAATGAATAGATTTAATTGTTTTCTGTATTTCTTCCTATTATTCTCCTAAAGAAAAATTGAGTGTAGCCTAAAGACTGATGACTTTTATAGTAAATATGGGCTCCTAAATGTTTGGTAACCTTTTTAATATTGTCAATATGAAAATGTTTTATAGTTATTATTAGGAAATATTTGTGAGTTTAAAAAATTCCATTTTTTTAAAAAATAATAAAAACTTTATTCTTGGACTTATTGCATCCTAAGAATAATATTATAAAACAAAAGAAAATAGGCAAATAGCTATCAACTAATTATTTGGTAAATTTCAATAGAATTATAAATTGATGATGAAAAAGTAATATTTATGTAATCATTGATCAAGAAGTAATCAAATGAATAAAATGTAATTTTGAAAATGGGCTGTTGCCTTTTGGCTGAATCAGACATGATGGAGTTTCTGGAGGAACGGCAAGCAGAGCCAGCCAAGTTGAAGGAGGAGGAGACACAAATTTGAGATTTATCTATCCTTAGCAAACTCGTGGACTATTAAAATAAGTTAAAATCTAATTCTTGATGATTAGTTATACTATTATATGTAAGTTGTGTGGCTGACTTCTCAGATCTATGTTTATAATTTTTTCTTAGATTTTTTAATGTTGTGGTACTGATCATTAATCCTATAATGGCTTCTATTCATTCCTATAACAAAATTAGTTTGAGACAGGATACTTCTGAGAGAGGAGTTATGATTAATTTTATACTACCAAAATCTTGGATCATATTATCATAAGGTAAGCTTTATGTTATGTAAAGTACAGCAACTGAGATATTAGCTCACTTTTTATAAAATCAGTTTTCATCAGTAATTAAGGAAATTAATTATGAATATTAAATTTAATTCTATCACTGAATCATGGCCATAGAAAGCCCATACAATTAAAAAGACAAAAACAGATTACCCTGGTACACATTATGGGCCCAACAACTGTTCTGTATCAGTAAGCTGGTTAGACTTTGAACTTTATCTTACTTATATATAAATGCTGAGTTAGTGATATTTTTGTACTTCTGAAATGAATTAATAAGTTGCTGTATTGAATGTGTCCTTCATGCTGTTTAATATGAGATGATTCTTTCTGATACAACTGAGATTAGGAGACTTGGCTTTGGGAAATGACCCCCTCTTAAAAGAAATATTACTTTTGGGTTACATATAACTCCTTTAAATAGAATATATGTTTTTGTGTATTTTTAGTATATAGAATAGATATTGTATATGTACATGTATAGTACATAGTATATCGCATACTCGTAGATCTACATGAATCCTAGAAAATGTCGAATATATATAGTATTAATATTGCATTATAATAATTAAAGATGTCTATTCCTCTATACACAACTACTAAAAAAATTGGATTGTAAAATTTGCTACGAACAAACAGGGCCACTGATAGGGGGGAGGGCAAATTCCCCTGGGCCTATGAATACATATTAGCTAAATACATGTTAAAAACTGAACGATCAGTAACACAATGATTAAAGAATATATAATGGCATACAATACTAAGACAAGAAATTCCACTATTGCTATGCATTTAAATAGAAATAACCATAAATTCAACAAAGGCTCTAAAGTAAAACTGATAAAGCATGTAGAAAATTTAAAATTAAATATTTATGTATCATTCAAAATAATAAAAACATTTAAAACCAATCCAGATTTTTCTTTAAAAGATTAGATAAATATTTCCAATAGTCCCATTTTAAAATTGTTTTCAGTAGGAACAGAAATACCGACTAATCATAGGGAATACCTAACAGTCCTTGGAGCATTCTTCAGATTCTGAAGTCTATGTTATTAAAAAAACAAAAAACAAAACATTTATCTGAAATGCCTAGGCATTTAGTAATATCAATGTTTTTACCACAAGGTGGGGTGTTTAGACAACCTAATGCACTGGTTTCTGCAACTGCAATGGATAGGAGTATCAGAAAGTGGAGTAGATTTTAGTGGAGTTTCACAAAAAGAAAAAAAAAAAAATTTTTAAATTAAATTATTGTTGCTAAATATTTTGGAAACAACAGAAAGCAATCGATAGTTCATTATTATAAAAAAAAATCCTAAGAAATAGGAATTAATAAAATTAGGAACAAATCCCATTTTTAAAACATCTGAATCATACTTAATAAATATACTGGGTAAATCTCAAGATTTGTTTCACTTCATGACATATCGAAAGCTATGGACAAACAAGTTATGTAAATTCTGCCCGCCATATGCTCACTGACTAGGTGTGATACGATGAGTACATTTGGAATAAAACACTCTGCGCTTACTCAAGCCAAAGTACTGAGCATACCTTATACATGATTTTGGAAGGGAAGAGCTGACAGGTAATATGATTCAAAAAGCTGAGGAATACTTGACAAAAATACTGAGCAAGAATGAGCTTTGAGCAACAAAGTATCACCAAATGAAAAAGTTAGATTTCACAAAGATTCCTTCAGAATCTTCCGAGTGTTTTTCTGGACAAAAAAAAAAGGATAATTACAAATTGTTCCATAGTATAACCTGTTGGAAAAGCAAAATTCATTACATCATGACCATTCATACTATGTGTATGAAGAACATGAATCATGGTGAATGCCAAATATTATTGAACACAGTCTATCAGAAAACTTTCCACACCCATGCTCTAGCAAGGGTTGCGGGTTTCAAAAGAAGTGTGCATACACATTAAACTCTGTCTCATGTTCTAAATTTTGCAAATGTGGTTTATCAACCACTTGTAAAAATCATGTTCTAATCATTTGTTGCCCTTTATTAATATTTGCTGGAATAAGATGTTTCTGAGATAAAATTATGATATTCTCATGTCCTACATTTTTAAATATAATAAATTGTACAATTTATCAATCTTTAATATCATAAAATTGTACTTGCCCAAGTTGGAGTATACAAGGATGTAAAAAAATAGAAATAATTAATACTAAAATACATTTATTCAATGTAAAAAAGTAATTTGAGCAAAATTTATCGTTTAAAATTATTTGATAGAGCGACTAATTTAAGAGGTATATGGATTTTCCTGATGTAAT
Source organism: Euschistus heros (assembly GCA_003667255.2). Lineage (NCBI taxonomy): Eukaryota > Metazoa > Arthropoda > Insecta > Hemiptera > Pentatomidae > Euschistus > Euschistus heros. The sequence continues at coordinate 4,157,507 of RCWM02000046.1, forward strand.
TTTGGCGGATATTGGCGGCCATTTAGCAAATAATCTTCAGTAGTAGAAATACAGTAGAACCTCAATCCGACCCTTCCAAGGAGTCTGGAGGTTGGGAAAAAATATTTTCCCGGAATCCCTAATAGTTCAGTAAATTGTACATTTTGGTATGCTAACGATAGTTTTGATTTTTTGATATGTTATGCTTGTGTACGAAAAAACACGTTTTGGATCTCGAAGTGTCACCGTTCACTGATTGGTAGCTTCAAAGCGTCGAACTTTTCTACGAGTACGTTTCCCAAAAATATCTGCTGTACGGTTGGTTTTGAAGAAACGCTTGTTATACTATAAATCAGACCAGAAAAAATTTAACATAATTTGAGCAGAAAATAAGCTCTTTAACCTCAATGGTAACTAAGATTCAGGATTTAAAATTTTGGAACTCCCTCAAAAAGTTGCAGATCTCGTGTTTTTTTGTTTACAGTTTTAGATATAAGTTGTTCGGCCAACACCTCTTAAAAGCATTCAACCCCCATCCTGATATATTCAATCCTAATCACCTTCAATGTGTTGAAGCAGAACTAAATATTCCACTCCAAATGTCACCTCCTCCTAAAGTATTCCATCCTTCAGAGGTATCTAACGTAATCCACAGATTACCCTCTAACAAAGCCCCTGGACATGATCTAATTACAGCCCTATTCTTAAAACTCTTTCCTCCTAACTTATATTTATAATGCTGTCTTCCGTACCACATACTTTCCCAATCCTTGGAAACTATCCATAGTAAAGATGATACCTAAGCCAAAAAAGCCACCTGAACTCCCATCCTCATATCGTCCAATATCACTCTTGCCCATCATGGGAAAATCCTGGAAAAACTCATTCTGAAACGCCTGAATCCTATCGTAGAATCCTAGCATATCATCCCTGATCACCGGTTTGGTTTCCGAACGTCACACTCCACTATCCAGCAATGCCATCGTGTGGTGGACGTTGTCTCGTCCGCATTGGAGCGCGGGATGTACTGCACTGGAGCCTTTCTCGACGTAGAACAAGCCTTTGACCGAGTCTGGCACCAGGGACTGCTTTACAAACTCCAATTCCTTCCTCCTTCATACTTCCTTATTATGCAATCCTATCTCAATGACAGAACATTCAGAGTAAGTCACAATTCCGCCCATTCATCCCTCTTTACTCAGTCTGCCGGAGTTCCTCAAGTAAGTATCCTAGCTCGCATCCTCTACACAGTGTATACAGCTGACATACCGACCCATCCTAGCATTGTCCTCACCACTTAAGCTAATGACACATGTTTGTTATCAGTAAATAATGATCCCTTCATTGCATCCCAGGCACTCCAATCCCACATCACAAACCTTCAAAGATGGAGAATTAAAATAAATCCAAATAAATCCCATAAAACAACCTTTACCCTCCGTTGTAAACCTACGACATCCTGTCCTACGGTATCCTTTAATGATATTCCTCTAATCCCTGTTGAACAGATCCGCTACCTGGGACTCCATTTGGACAAACGTATCACTTGAAATCCACATACAAGACTAAAACGACAAGAAACGGCGCGGCGTTCTAGACTGCTCTAACATTTACTAGACAAACGATCAAAGCTTCCAATAAATTATTGGTATAATTCCGCATTTATATTATTTATATTTAGTAATAATGATAAGTGCAACACTGTTGTGTTATGTGATTAGGTTGGCATGTGCCTAGGGGACGCTCTTATGACCGGCATTGTGTGTCTGTGTGTGCTATTGTTTGTATCCAAATAAATCTGTGCTCTTTTTCGTTTAACTTGTATTTATGCTTCATTTCCCTGCACCTTAAAAGGTTATGGGCCCAGGGTGTTGATTTTGCAAGTTTTGTTTTAACGAAAGAGTCGGATTCAGTTTTTGTTTGTTTGGTGCGTTGTAATCTGTTGAACACACGTGCGCGGTCGGTTTCAGTTTTGTTTGTTTTTGCGATGGCTAGTTCAACGATGAATATTCCTTTCGGTATAAAGCCATTCGATGGCTCAAATTTTAGTAATTGGGACTTCAGAATTAAATTGTTACTTGAGCAAAACGGAGTACTTCGAGTTCTGAACGAGGAGCCCCCAACTGTGGAAGCCGATCTCAAGTTGTTTAAACAAGACGATGTCAAAGCCCGTAACGTTATTGTGCAAGGACTTGCCGATAATATATTACCATCAATCAAGGACAAGAAGACGGCGAAGGGGATAATGGATGCCCTATCATCAACTTATGAAAAGCGTGGGATGAAATCGCTAGTCACCGCCCAGAAGGCTTGGAGAAAATTGGAATACAATAATGAACGCCCTATCCAAGAGTTTTTTCAAACGTTTGAATCAATGGCTTATGAGGTGAGTGTGGCTGGTGGAAATTTAGAAGAGGATGAAGTTGTGAACCAGCTTCTTGTTGCAATGCCGTCCGATTATGATTCTGTGGTATCTGCGTTGGACATTTTATGTAGTAAGGATAAGATGGCCGTTACTTTAGAGTATGTGAAAAACACACTTCTGGCTGAATATAATAGGAGTTTGAAGAAAGAAGATCACCCATCTGCAAATGTTTTTTTCAGCTTATAAAAGTAGAGCTAAAAGCTTTAATAAAAATATGAAGGTCAGTCAAAACAAAAATATGTCTAATGTTATTTGTTATTATTGCAAAAATCGAGGCCACTTTAAGAATAATTGTCCTAAACTCAAAAACAAAGGATTTGCCGCAATTTCTAGTGATAACAACTGTGATGAATTTCTGTTTACTACCCAGGATAACAGTAGTGATACCTCAACAGATAAGGCAGTAGTTTGTAAACAATCTTCTGATGTAGCATGCTTTGTAGTGGATTCAGGTGCAACATGTCATCTTATAAGGGACGAGTTCAGTGTTTTTTCTAAGAGATTCTACTCCAGTAAATGTTGATATAAGTGTGGCAAAGGCAGGTGAATCTGTGGTTGCGGTAAGGAAAGGAAATTTGTTTTGTATGTCAGAAGATGGAAATAATGTTCGTATAACTGATGCTTTTGTATGTAAAAATTTAACAATGAATCTGTTATCTGTTATGAAGCTGGAGGAGAAGGGATGCAGAGTAGCATTCGAAAATTCCTGTGTTAAAATATTTAATGGATCAAATGTTATGACAGGCTATCTCGTTGGCAAACTTTATGTTATTAAACTTCACCTTATTAATGAACCTAAGCACATCATTGTATCTCCAGAAGAATGCATTCCTGAAGATCAGAGTAAATCTCCCATACCTGGACCGAGTGATGTTATAGAAGATATTGCAGGGGATTCTGATTCAGAAAGTGTTTTCCATGGTTTTCCTGACGAAACGACTGGTTATCCCGAGAAAGAACGGAAATCAACTAGGAAAAAGGTAAAACCAAAGTATTTGGATGATTTTGTCATTAATTTTGCCTTTAATGAAATGGCTTTGTCCACTAATGCCGAAATAGATGTTCCCAAGACATTTCCAGATGCTATTCATGATCCTGATTGGCAGCAAGCCATTAACGAAGAACTAATCTCATTAGAGAGTAATTAGACTTGGGAAGAGGTAGATGCTTCGCCGGATATGACCCCCATTGACTGTAAGTGGGTTTTCACCATAAAGACTTTCAACGGTGAATCTAAGAAGAAGGCGCGCTTAGTGGCTCGCGGTTTTCAATAACATCTCGATGACATTGACGACATCTATGCACCGGTTGCCCGTTTCACGACACTTCGAGTACTTCTTTCTACAGCTGCAGAGAAAGATCTATTAATTGATCAGCTTGATGTTCGGAGTGCGTTTCTTAAAAGTGATCTAAAGGTGCCAGTTTATATAAAGCCACCGGAAGGCTATAAAAGTGAAAGAGATAAATTATTAAAATTGAAAAAGGCTTTATATGGACTCAAACAAAGTCCAAAAGTGTGGAATGATCATTTAAATGATATGTTATTGAAATTTGGATTTTGTAGATCTAATGTAGACCCATGTTTATATTTTGATCACTGTGTTTATATTCTTGTATGGGTTGATGATTTTCTATTGATAGCTAATTCTAAATCTAAATTGGAAAATGTTAAGAAATTATTAATGACAAATTTAGAATGTAAAGATTATGATAATGATGGAAATTTAGAATTTTTAGGGTTGAATATTTTCAGAAATAAACTAGGGAATATTGTAATTAAACAGGAAAATCTTATTAAGAAAATATTTCATAAGTTTAAAAAAAAAAAAAAAAAAAAAAAAAAAAAAAAAAAAATATAGTTCAATTGCATTATGTTGATTCTTGTAATCAAATAGCGGCTTTGATGATCAAATCCTTAGCATTTAGTAAATTCTCAATTTTTGTTGAACATTTAAACTTAATAGATTGTAAGTAATGCGAAATTAGGAGGGTGTATTGGTATAATTCCGCATTTATATTATTTATATTTAGTAATAATGATAAGTGCAACACTGTTGTGTTATGTGATTAGGTTGGCATGTGCCTAGGGGACGCTCTTATGACCGGCATTGTGTGTCTGTGTGTGCTATTGTTTGTATCCAAATAAATCTGTGCTCTTTTTCGTTTAACTTGTATTTATGCTTCATTTCCCTGAACCTTAAAATAAATTACAAGAGACTCATTTATATGACAGTTATTAGACCTATATGGACATACGGAGTTGAGCTTTGGGGCTCCACTAAACCATCCAATTCTTCTCGAATCCAGTCCTTACAATCCAAAATCCTTCGAAAAATCCTTAATGCTCCTTACTTTGTCACGGATAAACATATCCACACAGACCTCAATGTTCCATATGTTGCTGATTTAGCTCAAACCAGATACCAATCCTTTCATAGTAAACTGCACTCCCACACGAATCCATTAGTCTCTCAACTTGCTTCTCATTCGATACCTGATAACCCACCGAGGCGTCTGAAAAGAAGATGGCCAAGAGACCTTCTAGTTTAGAACATTTTTTGAAGTGCTACTAGTGAGTAGTTCTTCACAAGTGATTTACATGTCATTATAATCATTTCCTCAAATTTACTTCATATATATTGATGTACAGTTGTAAATATCAATAAATAATTTTTAAAAAAATATGAGTTGTTTTTCTATAAAGCAAACATAATATATTGTCATTATGGCGAATACTTCTATACCTAAATAACTTGCTAAAATATTTCTAATATTTCCTTTAATTTTTTAAAACGTTAATAAATGATATTTAATATAATTATAATATACTTTCAACTATAAGTATAACTATAACTATAAAACCGTTTATATCTTCCAAATATTTGGTTTTACATAACAGTATAAATATACTTATTTAATTATCTATCCACCACTTTATATTATTATCTATTCTCTATCCCTTGATCACGATTTTTTCAGAAATAAATTAAAATAAATGAATAAATGCCTCCTTACTTTGTCACCAATAAACTTATCCATAAAGATCTTAATGTTCCATATGTTGCTGGTTTAGCCCACACCATATACCTATCCTTTCACAGAAAGCTTCATAATCACTCAAATCCGTTAGTTTCTCAACTTGCTTCCCACTCCTTTCCTGATAATCCTCCGAGGCGTCTGAAACGAAGATGGCCTAGAGACCGTCTTGTGAGGAAGTTTTAATAAAGTGCTACTGATGAGTAGTTCTTTCCAAGTTTTAACATTTTATTATGTTCGTTGTCAATACATTTACTTGATGTATATATCCTGTACAGTTGTAAATTTCAATAAACTGTATATAAAACAAAAACAAAAATTATATGTAAACTAAAGTATTATTTTAGTTTAACGTTTCCTTGTAATGTAAAATAAGCCCGACAAAGTAAAACGGTTAAATCTCGCACATCAGAAACCTGCACAGAAAAAAGTTTTAGACCTTGCGCATCCCTTATTGACGGAAACCTATGAAATAGTACCATATGCAGACCACCCAAGCTACGATAGTGTTCATCTAAGCCGCTAACACTTCCTCTGTTCGTATTTGTTTATTTTTAAGGCGCCTAGCTATTTGAGCTAAAGCGGCCGACCTTTTTAATCTTCCTTCGCCATTAGGTGGTAAAGACGGCTTCTCTATCCCTTAACTACAAGGATATTGAGAAATAAGTTGTTTTATGGAGTATGAACTTCAGGGGTCAGGAAATAATTCGTCGATGAAAAATTTATTAATCTCTGAAATAATTTTCAAAAAAAAGTTTTAGGACTCAATTATTAAATTTTAATTTGATAGAACAATAAATATATTATTGTATTGGTTGGTTTGGTGAGATGGAGCAGGTTTAGTAGTATACTGTGTCCGGATCGGTAATTTATTATTATCTCCTGAAATTTGTGCTTCATTGAGAATTAAAAACACTGTGTTTCCCTTTCCACATTTTTATTTTAATTAGCCCTTATTCTTATTTATATCGTTAGTAGGGTATTTTTTAAATTCCAGATCGGTCAGGTGGGGCTTACATAAATTATTGGAATGTATAATTGCTTTAGCAGTGTAAGGGAACATTATCATGCAAAAGAGACCCATACAGAGCGTATTGATTATAATTTTGGAATAATTCTGTAACATAAAAAAAAAAAAAGTTTTAGTCGATTTTGATTCACAAGGAGATGAATAATCTGAGCAGCCCATATTAGTGTTCTACGCAACGCGTAATAGTAGGCATAGAAAGGTTCCATTTAAATTACTACCACTACAAAGTACAACTACGGGTATCATTCAAATTAACGTAATTTTACTCAATGTGTAGGACACCAAAGTCTTTTATTTTAGTCTTTAGGACTCCAAAGTAGATTGCCCAAAGTATTTATCTCATTTTGGACAAAAATTTATTTATCTAGTTTTTCCCAAATGGTATAGAATTGTAAGCTATATAATTATAGAAAAAAAAACAACAACTATACCGCTACAACCCAAGAAGGGTCTTGATATCCGTATTCGGTAAAGATGTATTGTTTCGTTACCAACGGCTAACGATGTGATGTGGTCAAAAATTACGCTCAACCACCAGGTTTTTCCCCCAATTAAGAGTGCCGACTTCATAGAGGCTGGGCTTGCTCCAGACCCCGAAGTTGATCCACGGCCGAAGAAACAGAAATTAAATATTCTGCCTCGTCTTACGTTTTGCGAGAGTCTGGGTTTCAATCTACGGTATTATCTACAACTGTTAACCTTCTCGCAGGCGCGTCTCCGAACATCACGTAAGTAGGCGCGAGGGGTCATACTGACCCCAATTGCTTTTTTTTCCAATTTTACTTACCTACTTTATTGCGTAGTCATATTATGTTCATTTCTTTATTATGTACTTATAACTGATACATATAGGTCCAATTAGTTTTGTTTTCCAACGTTTTATTTACATATATATTCATAATTAAAGTAAAATGAATACTCAGAAATGTAATAAAATAAAAAACCTTTATCTAATGTAATAAATACAATAAAACAATATAAAATTAACGAAGACATAAAACTATCTGATATAAAAATTAAGTAAAGCTTTAGTTAGATAACTTAAATAGAATAAATATCAAACACGTTTTGAACAACTATCCTTATTCAGCCATGGTGCATTGAAGACAGACTAGTTTCTTTTGTTCTTTGCACACATTATGTTTGCAAATATCACAGGTTTTTCTTGCAGTCTTGTCCTTTTTCCTATCACAATAATAGCACCTTTTGGACGATGTTTACTGTTTTTGAGGAGGATCTTCGGAAGTCGTAGGCATGTGACTATATCTTTTCAAAAATTCGCTCGTGGTAGTAGGCAATGTTAGAATTGTTGATCTTGTCTCCAAATGTGCTTTCATCAGACCAAAAGCAAATTTTTTAAAAAACAATCTTATTTTTATCACATCAAATAATTTTATCACATGACTAGTCGCGCGGGGTTAAGACGGCCCCAACAATGATTTCTCCACTTTAACAAAAACTAAATAATGAAGGGAGGGTGAGAACTCAAGCCAACTCCCACCACACCACCCCTCAAAGTTACTTTAAGAATAGAAGTAGGGGTATTGGATATTGTTGCAGGTATTCAGAAGTTATTAAAAAAAAATTGAAAATGGGGTCGCTCTGACACCAGCGCGCCTGCTGGAAGGTTAACAGTCAATGAAATTTGGTGAAGATATTAATAAGATGGATAGGGCATTTGCAAAGAATGGAAGCTAGGAAGGAGGCTCTATAGGATAATGTTGAAGAGGCACCCGGGTAAAAAGAGATGGAGAGGAAGGCATCGACTTTGTTGGCTAGAAGATGTAGAGAACGATCTTAGTATTTCTTATAAACCAATAGGCATCTGTTGCAAATCTTAGGACCTATTTTGAAAGGTAATATTTTTTTACTCGATATTTAGGACATCAATGTGGGTTACCTAGAATATTTATCTCATTTTGGTTGAAAATAGACTTATCTAGTTTATTTCTAATGGTACAGAGTTGTGACAGGATATGCGGGATTCGGGTATTTGCACCCAATAAATCAAATTGAACATTTTTTTGACACTTAATTTTTTCTCTTTCGTTGTCTAGAAAAAAATAATTTATAATTATAGTCATGTTTCTTCTAATAAGTTATTAATCCAATCTTAATAATTTGTTGTAATTATTAATAATTCTTTTGTAATAAGTATGCAGCTTTGAGCGATAGTCTTGAAAATATAATCGTATATGACAGAAAATTGTAAGCAAAGTTTGTAATATCATATTTTCTCAATATTAAAATATTCGGGTGTATTCCTTTTTGAATTTTATTCACATTAACATCTTTCAGAATTCATATCCCATCTTCAGTTTATTCTAAAAAAAAAAGTACCTTATTAAACCAACTTTTTAACTAACATTTTTAAACAATCATAATCGAACAATAAAAACTTTAACCATTATTTCAGTGGTATTTCACTTCGTCTACATATTAAAAGTACTTCGAAACACTTAGTATAATTGTTACAAAGTCTGATTCTATTTTATACAGGGTGAGTATCTCTTAATGTTAAAAAAAAAAAAAAAAAAAAAAAAAAAAAAAAAAAAAAAAAAAAAAAAAAAAAAAAAAAAAAAAAAAAAAAAAAAAAAAAAAAAATGGGTGATACTAGATCAAAAATGTAGCAAAATGCCGCAGACCTCACCTTTTTATTCCAATCCGTTACAGACATACAATAAATCAAAGAATTTTTGAGGAAACCACGTTTTTTTTTTTTCATAAAAGCTGTAATATCTCAATTTTGTTTAAATATTTTTCAAATTTTGACCATATTTTCGGATTTAGCATTACATTTTCTATAATAGCTGAGGACCTGTAACCTTGAATTTTACAAAAGTGGTATCTAAAGAACAGCTTGATCTTCACCTTATTTGGGGATGTCACAATGTCTTATATTACTTCAACGCTCACAGTTTTTCAAAAAACTATCCACAAAACGAGCAATCTCACAAAAACTTGCAAATTTAATCAGCTTTCGAATGATATGTTAAACGTAATGATTTTGTTTTAATTTCATGGAGATATTCACTTTTGAAACCGAAAAAAACATGGTGTTCTCATTTAGCATACAAATCAGTTACTTGTGTAAATAAAACATTATGGCAATCCCTTAATGAAAATGTGCATTTTAAACATAATAAACTCTTCATTGGAATAAAAAGCAAAGAAAAAAAATTGTTTAATAGAAAATAAAGGAAAACTGTCAATAAAGCGACACCAGATCAGAGGATCCTATGTTTTTACATTTATTTATTTATTACTATAATTTGGGATTTATTTTATTAGATTTTCAATGCAAGGTTTAAAATTGAAAGATAATGAACATAGACCTCAATTTAGCTATTAGCTTCTGAATGTAGATGATATTAAAGAATACCACTTTTTGCTGTGAATTTATTGGTAGATGGGTCTGTTTTTACAGGGGAATGCATTACTACCTTTCCATGAGGGGTATCGTTGATATAAAACACGGATTCATCTTATTTTTAACCAACTTAAAAAAAAAAGTTGGTTTTTAAAAACCTTAAAAAACTTAATATTTGACATGTATGTATGTAATATTGTTTGAATTGGTTAATATTTGAGTATGATGATCCATTTAGTCTTCCAAGCACGTGTGCTTAGTTTCGTAAGTGTATGTTTGTATGTATGTATGTATGTTTGTCCACGAATTTCTCGAAAACTAAAAGTCATATCGAGATGATCCTTTTTGATTTAAGTTAGGTACGCTTTAACTTAGGGAATAGTTTAAGTTTCATTAAAATCGGTCCAGAGATATGGGTAAATTAAGAAGAATATCATTATTGTTATATTATATGACTTCCGGAGGACGGATTATCAGCAAAGTCTTTAAATCATTCAAAAATTCTTCTTCGCCGTGTACCCGATGAGGTCGCTGCGGTGCGTTTTGACGCATTACAGAAAGGCAGTATAGTAGTCTCTCTTCTTCATTTTCTAACAATCTTTGGACACGAGCGTTTTCACTCGGGGCTCTAAATCGCTCTATTCTTTCATCTTCAGACTCTTGACTCTGAATATTCCGTATGTGTTCACTTTGAGTTCGAAGTTTTTGTACGTTTTCATCTAGTTTAGATTTTAATTTAAATGAGATATTTTAAACATATTTAAATGAAATAATACTTTTCATTATGCTTCATTAGAATATTTATGATGGATATAAAATTATTTATATATTGAGAAGTGAAATTCTTTTTTTATATAGAAAGAAAATGAGAGAGGATTACAGGCTAAGGATGATGTAGCGGTTATTGAGCTCATAACGGCTCGTTAATGTGTGGAAATTGAAAAAGGGTTTGCTGGATGGGTAAGGAAGGGTGGCTCCCGTACGACTTCCGGACCGACAGTACACTTTACAACCTTATTCCACATGTTCCAATCGTTAAATCCAGATCGTGAGGACCACACATGACCAGGTCACCTGTTTTTGCTCTCCAATTGCCCCCACATGGTCCCCAGCTTCTCGACAATAAACCTCCCAAACAAATGGACAACGTAAACAAACACACCTCCCTACGACCGACACAGGGCTTTTATCTTCACTATCTGCCTTCCATAACAAGCATCCTCAGAGTAGATGATCGAGCAACGATGATTTTTATATCGTGGTGTATAAGACTTATGAAGAAGAATGCACGGCTTAGAGTAAACAGGCATTCAATTACACTAGTTGGATTAGGGGATCCTTTAGTTTAGCCATTAAGAGAGTTAGTGGTAAATAAACAGGGCTGAAATGTTTAGGTCGAGGTACGGATATATGTTTATATGCTTTTATACGCCACTTAATTGGGCAATTAAGTACGTCTCTCTTCATCAACATATATAAGTCATCCTGTCGCTAATTTGATGGAGCAATCACAATTTGTTATTTAAAAGCATTTTTCAAGTGCTGTTTATCTTTGTGACTCTATAATTAAAGAATTTTACTAATCGGTGTAAAATTAATAAAACTTAATTCAATTTCTTATAATGCATTTTAAAGCCAAAAAAACGTAATAATATTTTACAGATAAGTTAATCGAGTAGTAAAGGTAGTCTCTTGAAACTCTCTTACTTTTTTTTTTTTCCTATTTATTTCATTTTATTTTTTCCTTTTCATTTTATTTCCCTCATAATATTTACATATCTCGTTTTTTTTTTGTTTTATTTCCCTAATTTTGTTTTCGCTTCTCTTTCCCTCTTTCTACAATTAATATTAATATTACTCAACACACATATATGTATATACATATGTGTATAAAATTTTCACAAAACACTTAAACAATAAAAGTTCCCCTATTTCAATAAAAAAATTATAAATAAACCCCAAAAAGAAACTTATTCTATACAAAGCATTAATTCGAACTCAAATTACGCATATTACACCAGCGTGGAGTTCAACTTGTGTAAACAACAGTTACACAACCTAAAATGAAATACAATAAATAAAATGAAATATAGGGTTGAAAACTTTTGCTTGAGAATCATCAATGATGATCTTCAATACACTAAAATATCAACTATGATACAAGACTGAATCTTCTCACTTATCAAAGAAATCTGTAATTAATATAAAACATCCATCCATCAATGTATCGTTTAAAAGAATTGAACATGTACTTCGTTAAACATCACTAAGTTTACACTCTCTTGTTTGTTATATATAAAGATTTTTTATATAACTATTACAGTAGAGCTTCAAAAATCCGACTTCCACTAGACCGACTCTCCCGAAGTGCGGGGAGGGGGACAATATTTTCGTAGAACCCCTAATATTCCAGTAAAATTTTACAGTTTGGTACGCAAAAGGTCGGGTAGTTTTAATATCTTGAAATATCTTAAATATCTTGAAGCGCCACCGCTCGCTAATTGGTTGCGTCAAAACATCAAATATTTCCAACATTTCTACGTTTCACCAAAATAACTGCTGTACGATTGGTTCTAAAGAAAAAAATTTTTTATTGAAAATTATACCAATTTGAATAAAATTTGAGCAGAAAATAAGATCTGCGGTTTAAACGGTGACTATGATACAGGTTTATTATTGTTTCGATATTTTCTCAAAAAGTGGCAGAAATTGTTGTTGTTTTTTTTGTTTTGTTTTTTTACGGTTTTTGCCTATGGACTCTAACCGTCCTTAACTACGATTTTTAGAGCATAATTTATTAGGAACGATTTTAAAAATGAGTTAGCTTGCTATAAACCAAACACGATATAGTGTTATTATGGTAAATTCTTCTATATATAAATATCTGGCTAAAATATTTCCATGCAATAGATATTAGTCTATCGGTGTATATGTCCATTACTATTTCCTATGTTTTTTTCAAATGTTAATATAAAGTTTTTAAGATAATTATGATACACTTTTAACTGTGAAAAACATATACTCTATTGAAATCTCCGGTTAAACCGAACTTTTCACCGTTCCGCCCCAACTGTTGGTCCCTTTTGGGTTAGAATAATGTAGTTCTACTGTAAATATGTTTATTTCGTTATGTGGGTTTAAACTTAAAAATTTATAACCTATATATTATAGAATAGAACTATATTAATCATGTAGAGGTTGTAAGGTTCATTTTCATGTTTCATCAGGTTAATTTAAATGTTTTTAAATATGTATGCTTGCTCTGAAAAGGGTTAATAAATTTAGTAGAATATCTTCAAATGTATCCTTTGTAGGAAACTATTGCCGATACTTCCTGAATACCTTGTGATGGCTTTTATCAAATAAATGAATCAGTATGCTTAATATTGAGGTCTATGACAGTAAATATACAAAATACAGCAGTAGTGGAAACGGGATACATTTATTTAGAACTCAGTTGGTACATTGTTTTTTCCAATATCGCTAAATCGAATTTTAAAACAAATATTTTTCATCAAGTTTTGTCCCGCTGTATTGTATATATACAAAATTTATATATTTTAAAAGTTAGGAGTACCTGCGTGTTACAACCTGTGACTTAAAACCGAAATCTAAAACGGGTCTAATTAAACCCCAATGCATTCAGTACTTGTAATTGCGAATCCTGTGCTCAACTTACCAAATGTTCTCCATGACCAATAAAGGTAAACATCAGGTCATCAAGACTTGGGTTTAACGATTGGGCCCTGAAAAAAAGTTATCCAGGAACTCAACTTTAGTCACGCTAGCGGTAGCTGGTGGGAGCAAGAGTAGTGATAACAGGCCTGCGGATCGGACACAAAAGGCTCACCCCCCATTAATACCAACTCCAAGCCAGTGCTCTAGGTGTTTCACACCTATATCACTTGAGATCTTTGTGACTTCACCTCCAACGCTCTTCAGCCAAGAACTAAAAACAGTGTATAACTGATCAACCTAATTTAGTAACACAATTAATAATCCGGTACTAAGATGGTCATGTTAATACGGGAACTCAAAACGTAACAGATAAAAAGTAAAGATTACCCTAAATATTCAATATTCACTTCACGGTACTAAATGCGTCACCAATGAATAAACAAATAATGAATAATCTTATATAAAAGAAATCAATACTTTTTTGTTACATCATTACTGGAGGAAGTAGAAAAAATGTGATGACTTGAGAAATATGATTAAGTGACCGCACATGCTTTGTGAGAACACTACTGACTCCTTTAAGAGTTATTTTACGGACTCAACACCACAGTGTGATTGTTTATAGGGAGTATGACCCTATGGCCAATCTTACCCATTCTCCTCTTGGTACTTAAAAAAAACAGAGGTACTTGAACTACGGATTTTATCATATACAGCAACAAGTTCTATAGAGTATTACAGTTCCAGTAGAACACCCACAATAGTGAAAATAATTTTAGTCTCTTAAATACGAATTCAATAATTGATTCTTAACTTTTTTTAATCTGTAAATAACATCATTAATAATACAATGTATTTTGCAAATCCTAGTCACTGTTTGTTTCTATCGAGCCTATCAAAACTATTTATCAGAGTTTATTCCTTATATACGAAACCTCACGTATACAGGCTACATTGTTAGTGAAATCTATCAGATTTAGACGGAATATTACAAACAAAAAAGGGCGATAAAGGGGATGATTTACTCACAAATGGTTTGTTTGATTCACTCATCAACGTAGGCTCCTGCCAAGATTGGTAATGTTAGGGCAAAAGTTGCCAAGAAGGGCGTTCGACCAAACCGCGTTGGCGCCTCCCTGACACGGAACCAAACAGAGGTAGATCCAGGCTAAACAGTTTCGATGAATGGAGCCGGTTGACGTTTCCAGGTTGATCAACAGGCCTCCGCTAATGTGTTAGGTCTATTTCAGTTTGGTCTACACAATAAGTAACAATCGTTAGCTATTTGTAGAATTTGTTAGTGTGCTCGCCCTTCACGGGGTAACTTTTCTTATATCAAAATATAGATACATCTGTTGTTCATAAAGGTCACCACCATCCCTTGCAGATTCAATGACTGTTTCAATCCAAACTTATCTTTTGCCTTATTAATATTGATTCAAATAAACAAAAGTTAGTGAAAAGTTGACAAAAGGGTGAAACTGGACATTTTGATCGTTATGGATAAGTTTATTTGTGACATAATAATGGGCATTGAGGATTTTCGATTGTAAGGGTTAGATAAAAGAAGAATTCGAATGCTTAGTGGAATCCAAAAACTCAAGTCCTCTAATCCAAATGGGTCTTATTGCTGTCATGTTTAGAAGTCTTCTGTAGTTAATTAGGAGCTTTGAACGCTTGTCCATTTTATGTAGGATTGGTTGAAAACTGAGGTGTTTCTTGTCGTTTAAGCCTCATATGTGGATTTCCAGTAAGACGTTTGTAGGTAGTTCTGTTCAAGAGGGATCCGTGGAATTGTTATTAAAGGATACTAGGATAGGTCTACTACGAAGGGTAAAGATTATTTGATGAGATCAGTTAGGATTTATTTTAATATTCCAATTTTGAGATGCAATTAAATGATCATTATTTACTGATAACACTAATATGACAGCTCAGCGTACGTGGTGAGGGCGATATCATTTTTAATATTTTATTTTAATTTTCTTCCATATTTAGCTGTGCGATGCAAAAAAAAAAAAAAAAAAAAAAAAAAAAAAAAAAAAAAAAAAAAAAAAAAAAAAAAAAAAAAAAAAAAAAAAAAAAAAAAAAAAAAAAAAAAAAAAAAAAAAAAAAAAAAAAAAAAAAAAAAAAAAAACTTATTAATTATGAAAAACACAAATATAAATTGAAATGTAAAAGCTATTGCACGTTTTCAATTTAGTATGCGACGCTATTGACGGGACTAATGTCAATACAAATGAAAATTGAGATACTGAAGTTTATTAGTTATATTTGAAGTTTAAAAATGAAAGAACGGCAAATAAAGACGTGACACTTGATAGAATCACTGCAGTTTTAGGTACAACCAGAATTAAAGCAATGTGCTGCACTTCAAATAATTATAAAAACACTAAAATCAGATTTTTATTCAAACGGTAAGGAGCATAACGAAAGTGTTAAACGTGCATACTTTTTATGAAATCGGGATGGTGAGGTTATGAAACAGTAAAAACCATAATCCTGCAGCCTGAATAAGCAAGCTGAAGAATTCGCATTATGAAAGCGACACATAGGAAACGCTAAATTACAATTTATAATGGTACACAAAAAGAGACAACTAAAGACATATGGTAACACTCAACGGTATCTTTAGTGTTTTAAGATTTTGCAATCCGACAAAAGTAATAAGGACAGACAAATTTAAATTTTTAAACATAATATTACTTTATGAAAGTAAATTATTTAAGAGACATTATTTAATTTAGTTTAAAATTCATCTTCAAACATGAATCGCGACCAAAGACAAATACAAAAAATTACTTTCCAAGTTTAAGACGACTTAAATTCGCACTAAAGTTTGATTTAATATAAAACGGCTCAATGATAAGTAACAAATGTAATTTTAAATATAAATAAGGATCAATTGATCATCAATACTTTCTGATTTTTAATTAATCGTCGTTGAACAGATACGTCGATATACGTTCGAGAGTTGACGAGCTGTCCATAGTAGTCAGTAATAATGGCGCTCGCTATTGGTTCCATCAAGTGTAAGAAGGACAAATCTGTTTTTATCACGTTCAATTACAGGATTATGTTAGAGTAGAGGAAAGTGTGAGACAGTGCTAGTTATTGGTGTCATCATCTCTAATTATTTTTCTTATACACACAAACTATGAAAATATGAAAAAAACAAGAACAAAAAAAAACTGAAGAATATTGTTTACTGAATTTAAGACAAAATAAAACAGAGTACATTTCAATAACATACAATGCTCTAGAATAATTCATAAAACATCGACTTATAATAAAAAATCTAAGATAAAAAATCAGATTGGTTGTCTTCATCGACTACGAAACAAATAATGCCATTAATACTCTTCTGAAAACAGCTTGACTAACTTCAGAATATAAAATTACAGATGTATCATAAACACAATTAAATTGCCTGAACCTATAATAATTGCAAATTACTGCAATATTAACCACTTTCTTAATATTAGTAACTTGAATGAAGATTTAAAATAACTTAACCTAAATGAATGTAAGCCCTCAAATCAAGCATTGAAACAGCAAGCTGTACCGATTTTTGTTTCCAGGCTCTACCCTTAAAAACACTCTAACTAATAACTGATCTCCAGGGACTTCGAATTTTCACATGGGAAAAGATAAAAAATCAAATCACCTTTATTTTAATTATTATTATTATTTTATCTATGCCTAGCACCTGTATTACTCGTCCACTATCAAATTCTAAGAATTGTTTGTAAAATATTCGTTTGAAATCACCTGCGTCCATTCTTAAATCTCACCACTACCCCAGTAATCATTGCTTCTCTTTCTCAATACTTCTTCAGTACTCTCATTGACTTAAAGCTAAATAATTCAATTAGGAATTGTATAATATAATAATATAATAGAGAGAGAGATATGGTCAATTAATATAATAAAAACGCATTGCTGCCCAACTTCCTCGGGTTGCTACATACGCAGCGAACTGATCTATCTATAAAAGGACTATATAATTATATAAAAGGACAAGCCATTTTTCATTTGTGATCATTAACCACGAAAACTACAGAACAAATTTTAACTACATAATTTTTATAGTTCCAAGATAGTTTAGCAATAATAAAATCTACTTATTTTTATTTAAATCGTTATTATAAAAGCGAAAATATAACGATAAGTGGCGAACAGCATTTTGCAAAAGATGTTACAATAGTACGGTGTTATCTTGAAATGGATAATAAGATTCACTTAAT
Organism: Euschistus heros; assembly: GCA_003667255.2. Classification (NCBI taxonomy): domain Eukaryota; kingdom Metazoa; phylum Arthropoda; class Insecta; order Hemiptera; family Pentatomidae; genus Euschistus; species Euschistus heros. The sequence continues at coordinate 4,175,272 of RCWM02000046.1, forward strand.
ATCAATTAAATTGTTTTTAAAAAGAGATAAATATGTGGTTCGACATAAGGATCCTAATGAAGTTTGAAAATCGACCGATATGTGGTTAGGACCATTCTGCAACAGGGTTTAAACTGGTAAAACTACTGAATCCATCTGTACCAAATTTTAGCAACATAATTTTGGTAGTCCTAGGATGGTTTAGTTTAGTAAAATTTACAATAGTAATTTAAATGTACAATGTTGAGAGGCAGAAACGAGGTTTGCCACACTGTCATATACTTTTATAGTTAGAAGTTAAAATCCTACCAGATGAAATCAAAAAAATTATTTCTGCCGAATAAAAGTTATTACCAAATCAAAATGTCGATTCTTTGCTTTTTTTACATTGTGTCTGAAAATATGGTTAATGGACCATTAGTTGTAAGCAATGAAAATGCAGTCCATGACCCGCAAGAGTTTCTAAACGGTCTCTGTCCATCTGGATAACCAATTCATAAATTAAAATTAAAACTTGGTTGCCTAATCATGCTTTAACGTAATCTTCAACCACATAATCAGTGCAATTTAACCAGATTAAAAATTACTGTTATGCCTGAAAATTCATATCATTGAAGAAATAATGCTCAATGGCATACTTCATTACAAGATAAATATACTTGTAAATTACTTGTAATTTGGCATACTTCATAAATATACTTGTAATTTGGCATACTTCATATCGATAAAAAATAAAACGTAAAAGTTCTTTACTTATGAGAGCGAGCGAAGCTGTCGTGGAGATGCTAATATTGTATAAGACAACAACATTATAATTAACAATGATTCATAATATTTCCCTACCTCATTAATATTTTCTTATATTTTTCTTTTATTTATTCATTTATTTTTTTAAAAATAGAATTTATATTTATTATCAAGTCAGATATACAGCACTCCATATACAGTTTTTTGAACCTGGACGTGTTTTATGAACCCTGATTGCATTCTTGACCATCTAATTCATAAAATATATCCTACAGTCCATCACACTATTTTCATAAATATATTTGAGCTTAGTGAAGGAAAAATATTTATTGGGCGAAATGAAGGAACAGGATGTAGTAGTGAGAGAAAAGCTATCCTTAAAGCGTGAAATCCTTAGAACATCTGACAAATTCTCAGGTAGCAGTTTAATATACGAGTACATAGACAGATTTTTTTTTTTTTTTTTTTTTTTTTTTTTTTTAACATAATAACTTTATTCACAACTGTACACAATGGACAACCAGTGAATGTGAATTACATTGAAACAACAGACATGATCAGGCATGAGGGAATCAGCACCCATTGGTACAATCTCCAGGCGTGAAACTAAATTATTAGCGATTAGACTAGGAGATCCCTCATCCACTTCCTTTTCAGCCTCCGTTGAGTTATGTCAGGTATCTGTACTGTTGCCATATTATGTATCTGGTTGTTAGAGTGTCCACGTAGTTTCTCATGAAATTGTCGATAAAGTTTATGAATATGGCTCTTAACTGTCGGAATACGTAAGTCTGTATGTAGTATATCGTTTGACACATAAGTAGGGGAGTCTGTTATCAGTCTTAGGAATTTAGATTGAAATGTCTGTATTTTCTGATATGTGTTCTTTTGGCCGGTCCATAAATTTGCGATGCATACGTCCAGATGGGTTTAATCAAGTAACTGTAAATGTTAAGTTTTTGTTTTAAAGGTAGTTTTGAGCGTCTGTGAAGTACTGAGTATAGAAGTCGCAGTCTTAACTGTAACGTCTGTTTTTTTTTGTCTTGACGTGTGGGCCCCATGTCAGTCTTCTATCAAGCGTAAGTCCTAAGTATGTCACTTTTTCAGTTTGATGTAAAGGTTGGTTGTCAATGTAAACAGGCGGGCAGGTCTTGCGTCGTAGTGTAAATGTAATATGAAGGGATTTGTCATAATTAAGTTTTATTTTCCATTTCTTACACCAAGTTTGAATATCGTTGAGGTTGTGTTGAAGTGTTAAGGTGGCTTGTGTAGGGTCCGCGTCTCTAGTCATGATTGCAGTGTCATCTGCGTAAGTAGCAGTTAATACGTTATTGTTCGTCGGTAGGTCATAGGTATATACTAAGTATAGAAAACGTGCTAAAATTGAGCCTTGAGGGACTCCTGCTAAAATAGGTTTGATGGAGGAGATATCTGAGCCCTGGCGAACAGAGAAAAAGCGGTCTGAAAGAAAAGATTGTAAGATAAGGTAGTAAGTGTGTGGTAGTAACGGTTTCAATTTTACTAATAACCCCTGGTGCCATACTCTATCAAAAGCCTGGGAAACATCCAAAAACGCCCCAGAAACGTAAAATTTTAGTTTTAAAGCAGCGGATATGTAATCTGTGACTCGATGTAACTGTTGTGTTGTTGAATGATATGAGCGGAATCCAAATTGGTGATCAGGTATTGTTTTTAATTCAGTCAGTAATTTAGTAATACGGTCCAGTAATAATTTTTCAAGTATTTTTGAACAGAGCGGTAAAAGACTAATAGGTCTGAAGGAAGAAGGTGTGTATTTGTCTTTGTTCGGCTTATTAATCATTAATATCAAGGAATGTTTCCATTGTAAGGGAAATTTTGTTGTTCTGAGAATAGCGTTATAAAGGGTTGTAAGAAAAACTAATGATTTTCTGGATAGTTTTTGGAGTACCTCAGCTGTGATGAGATCATAACCAGGAGCTTTATTTTTTGGTAATTGCTTGATATGGTTTTGCACTTCAGTAGGAGTGAAAGGTTTGGGAGGAAGTGACATTGGTAGGGGTGAGTCTAAGATTGTCTCTAAATGTTCCTCATGGAGTGCGTCAGTTAACTCATCATGTGGTCTAAATACAGTTGAAAGATAATCGGCAAAAATTTCTGACTTTTCTCTGTCCGAGACAGCCCAGGAATCATCATATTTTCTCAGTGGGACCGATGGTTCACGGTGCTTCAAGAGGCGTTTGGTATGATTCCATAGACTGTTATCATCGGCTGTCAAGTTTGAAAAATAATTGTCATAGTTATTTTGTTTAAATTTTCGTATTTGGTGTTTAAGGTCATTATTGAGTTTATTATACGTCTGTCTGTCAGAAGGGAATCGGTCTGTTTGCCATTTTTTGCGCGCTTGTCTCTTGGCTCTAATAAGATCCCTAATATGTTGAGGGTAGGTAGGTAAATGGATAGTTTCTTTATACATTGGTGTTTGCGAAGACCATGCAGCTTCTTGTACTGATGTTGTAAAGAGTTCAACTGCCTCTTCCAATTCTTTTTCTGTTTTGAGAGCAATTGGGATGGACAGTTTAGAATTTAGTTGCTCTCTAAATAGGTCCCAATCCATAATACCACCTGTTAATGAAGGCCTCTTTTCCTTAAGAAATGTTTCGACACCCATTATCAGGTTTACAGGGGAATGATCAGAGCCAAGATCCGCTTCGGTTTTCACTGAACAGGGTACGGTCCTTAATCCTTTCGTCACAAATATGTCTAATATGTCAGGCTTCTTGTGTCTAGAATTTGGTAAGTAAGTTGGTTGGCTGGGAGTAAGTACGTCTAATGACAGTCGATGAATAACAGATCTAAGGTTCCTACCTCTTGGAGTGCACAGTCGCGAACCCCAGTACTGATGTTTTGCACTATAGTCCCCTCCAGCTAAAAACGAACTACCAAGAGCTTCAAAGATTTTTGTAAACATTTGCTCTGTAATTATGTACTTTTGGGGGCAATAAATGGCAGCTATCGTCACGTTCTTGTGTTTGGTCTGTAAGTGTATTCCTGTGATTTGTATCTGAGGAGTAGAGTCAAGATGAATGGAAAAATGTTTCAGTGTCGATTTGATTGCAATGGCAGTACCTCCGTGTTCAGTGTTGTCAGGATGGTCTGTTCTGTATAAAGTATATCCAGAGATGCTAAGTTTATTTCGAGGTGTCAGATGTGTTTCCGTCAGTAAGGCTATGTCTGTGCGTTTGTGATGGAGGTGTATTTCTAATTCAGTCTTTCGTTTTATAAGTCCGTTTACATTCCATAGTAGGATTGATAAGGAGCCCATAGTCAGAGAATTAGGGGCCATATTGGGGGCATACTGTCTGTGTTATTTGGTTTAATTTAGTAATGAGGCTGATAAGAGGTCGGACAAGGTTGTTAAGGTTATTTAGGGCAGAAATAAGTTCTGATGGATCAAAATTAGTAGGCGGTGCTTGAACTGAACTTACATGATTCATGCCTGACCAAGTCTGTTGTGGCTGTACCATAATAATTGAATGAACATGGTCTTGATAGTTCGGTTCTGGAACACTGGGCTGCTGTTGAAGAGGACGATTTTGCAAAGGTGGAAACTGCCTTGGCTCAGGAGGCTTTATAACCACCGGCTGAGGACGATTTCTGTTGCTGCGTTGAGCTTGTAATTCTCTGAAGGTCTGACATCCTCTGTAGTTAGCAGGATGAGCTCCTTCGCAATTTGCACATTTCGCGGATGTTTTTCTGTTTTTTTGGCATTCTGATGTCTCATGGGCTTGGCCACATCGCACGCACCGAACCTGATGGTTACAATAGCTTTTCGTGTGACCAAAGCCCTGACATCTTGTACATTGTGGAATATCTCGTTTTTTTTTTTTCTTGGTTCTTCTATCTTTACATGAGTATAATATAGAAATTCAATTTCATAAATTTTTTCATTGTATGAATTTTTTGATATATCAACGAAAAACTTTTGTAGTGGGTTTTTTGTTCTTGTTGAAATAGCATTTGTAATATTTATTGCTTCGTATCGATTTCTCAACAACTCATCTTTTATAATGGAAGGAGGAGTAGAGTGGTGTAAACCTTTTAAAACTATTCGGGCATTTTTTTCTTCAACTAGCTAAAATGTGTGAAAGTCTGGGTTCACTTGTCTTAAACTTCTGACTGCACTCCTGTAGCTGTCAGCTGTTTTCGGAAGTAATGTTACTATGGCCTTATTTGTTGTTTTTAAAGTTAAATTATTAATCCCTACCTCTTTTTCTAGAAATGAGACAAAGGCTGGATAGTTTTCAATACCATGTACATATATTGGAGGTGGCTTCTTACAAACAGGAGTTATATTAGTTTGCTGTACTTGAGTATTTTGTTTTTCTGATGAGGACAAAACTTCGAACTGATTTGATAATTTTATATCACTGACCTTTTTAGCCTGTTTTCTGGGGTCTGCTGTAGCTGCTGGTCTTTTTTTTTTTTCCGATGACAACTTCCCATGAATCATGGTTAAGGGCAACAGTAGGCGTATCATCAATTGGCATCTCCATACCTCGGGATGCTTCAGCCATAGCCGAAATTTTAACTAACTTCTTCGTTACGGTACACTACAGTTTTAAATTAACACTTTTTACCTAAAAATTACCTGTTTTTACCACTGAAAACTGGTAGAAAACTGGTGAAGGCGGACACAATTTAAAAACAATCACCTTTCCATAGACAGATTTAATTGTAAAATAGAAAGATAATATTTTCTGACTGCATTTATTCATTAGGTTTGAAATTGTAATATTATTTCATTATTTTTCAATAGTGAATATATTTTCTGATATAACGAATACATTTATTTTATTGAATATATCGTCTGCTTGGAGGTAAAAGTCAGCAAGTGCAATTATTTCAATATTCAACAAAAAGTCATTGTGCGTTGATATTTTCATTTTCCATAAGCATAAAAAGTCACCAAGTGAATATAGCTGCTATTAGAGAATGAGAAAATTCACTTTACAAATATCTGAGAAATTTTTAATAAGCATATTCCCTTTTGAATATTGAAACGGAAATGGTTTTGTTACTTAATGAATTTTACCTCCAAGCAGACGCTAAGTTGTTCTGAATCAAAACCCGTTAAGTACACTTTTTTCCATTTTTATTTTTTCTTTTCCCAACAACAATTGAATTGTATAATTTGTTAACCAACTGTTTATGTGATGTTCACACTCGCTGTTTACAGTGAATTCTATTATGCGAGTTCTTTATATTATTCACTTGAGGTACGGTTGGTAGTATTGAAGGATCAATTAATTAATTGCTACTTCTATTGGAATATTTTTATTTGAAAACTTGTTTTGAATGCTAAACAATCATCACTAGTTCTAAAAACATACAAAAATTTCAAAATATTAGCATTTTGTTATTTAATGTAACACAATTCATATATAAGGAGGCGCGGTAGCTCAGTGGGTAAGGCACTTGACTACCATGCTCCCGGGCCCGAATTCGAGTCCGACTGAAGGCAGAAAATTTATTTTCTGTTATTTCGGCCGAGGATCGAATTCGAGGTCGGGAGACCCTCCTGGGGCTTCACCCAGCCTCTTAAAAAAGTGGGTACCCTTAAATGGGGAAAAAACCTGGCGGTTGAGCGTGAATTCTAGCCAAATCACCTCCTTTCACAACCGTTGGCTTAGAAACAGTACAGCATACCCAAGTACTGAACCCCTTCAGACCCTTCATGGGTTGTAAGTGGTACAGGTTTTTTTTTTTTTTTTTCAATTTACATATATAACCTATAATAAATAAAAGAGTTACGGAAACTCGATTAAAAGTAAAAAACTACAGAATAATTAATTTTTGGTCCAACTTCCAAAACTAATCCCGTTATGTCCAACTGAAAATATAAATTTTTATATGGCGGATTTTGATTCTAAACGATTTATATATCTTCAACAAATTGAGATTTGATTTGTGTAGCAACGGGTTTGTATTAGAGTCTGTTTAAAGGTGTCTTAGTCTAGTTAACATTACATTTCTCTCTTATTAGTGATGAAAACTTTTTTTTTTATCACTAGGAAAATAATAGCATATTAATAACAGAATTAGATATCACAAAACTATTTTTAAGGTCCGCGGTATTGATCGATTACTAGTAATCGACTTTGTATCATCTATTATCGATACCAATTATTTTCTTAAGCATGGAGTATGTATTCGTATGTATTCGAGAATCTATACTTCCCTAACACAAATAATTCTAACAGTGCTCACCTAGGTATTTTCCTTGTTCTCCTAAGAATAATTTATTATTCGAAACAGTAGATTTTTTTTTCCTTAACAGTTTCAATGTCAACAGGTGCAAAGGCACATTCCTCTATTTTTACCTGACTAGGGAAGTGATTGTTGAAAGCACACTTTTCTACCATTTATTTTCCAATACCTGTTCAATCTCGTGGTTATTTGTTGTTCCGGCGGCCTACTCGATAGGACTAGGAGGATCAAAGGATGGGAATCTAGTGTAGTTATTTACCGAGGGTGCTAGAGTAGTATCTGTATACAGATGGGAAGTCCTCCTTGTTTGTTTATTGGCCGAAGCTCCCTCTGGGCTTTTTTGACGGATAACACCCCACAGGCCACGGAGCTCTGACGACTACCAGCCCCCGGACTGGATATATCTCATACCACCCCATCCTATGCCCACGACATGTGTTTCAGCCTTTCCAGTTAAATTACATTGTTGCCTGAAGTATTTTAGTAAACTAGCCCCCATAATATCAACATTCATGGTTCGTGGCACCGAAATATTAAAAACATCAGAAAAAAATCATGTTTTGTGTTTTCTCATCTACTTGAGTGTTTCCCGGCCACATTTTTTTTTTCATTAATTTTTGTATTATGATAATTTTCGTTTGTTTTATAAATATAGTCTTATTTCTGTGATTTGCTTATAAATAAGGATAAATATAAATGAATTTATAGTACTGTTCCTTATTGGCCTTAATTGAGGTGTATCGTAATGCTTGTCAAAATAAATTATTTATACATAAAAAAAAACTTGTTAGTTCTAATAATCTACATTCAAATGATTTTTTTAAAATCATAATTTAATTCATTAATTAATTAAGGAAAAAACAGAAAAAATATAATCTAAAAGATAAAGAGGGCCAAAACGATACTGTTTTTCATATCTGCCAGGATCTGACGATTTTTGGCGGCCGAAGGACATTCTTAGCCACTTTCCTTCCCCAATCAGAATTAATTTTCGTCCTTAAGGATACTATTTTTTGTTCAAGATTTAAGGATTTTATTAGTTTTCGTTCTTAAGAATACTATTTTAAGATGACGGAAGGACATCTTTGGGTCACATATATATATATATTAGTTATCGTCCTTAAGGATACTATTTTAACAAAATATGCCAGGATTAACGATTCTAAGATGGCGGAAGGATATTCCACCATTGTTGTCCTTTTAGTTTTTCTCTTTAAGGATATTATTTTAAAATATTCCAGGATTTAACGATTTTTAAGATGGCGGGAAGATGTTCTGTCGTTGTTAATGCATTCAACGGAAAGTCGAAATGAATGATGATGAAACTCAATTTCTCCCTTACTAGGAGAAACAATAGATCATGGATATGTTTATCTATAATCAGCTGCTTCTGATCAGGAAACAGTCGTCAAATTTGCGATTCGAAAAACACCCACAGAACTGGCTTGTCAAGAAAGCTCCAACACTGAAAAAATGTATGCAAAACGTGATTTTTTTTTTTCATTCAAAACAATTTAGCTTCTAATCGGTAGGTCTTACTAACATCAGAGCCAGAGCGTCAAAATCTTAACTTTTTCTGTGAAAAAAGTTACACATTTTAAAGGTGAAAAAAAAAGGTTACACAAGAAAACTGTAACCACTCCATCTATAGCCAATAAAACGTATCCATGTCCATATAATTCTGTAATCAGAAGTTTAGCTTTAACGAAAGTAGTTAAACATTCATTATATATTAATAATTAAATATATATTATTATTTACAAGTGTATATTTGGAATGGCTTTTTAATATCTGGAAGAAATGAAGTCGGTCTGTGTTTAAATATCGACTCTGTGTGTTGAAAAAAAATTGGATTGACGATTCTGTATCAAATATTAGTATTGCCCGCCAAGCTTAGATTGAAAAGTATTTGTTAATGGCGGACATCAAATTCCAAAGAAGTTCATGGATGATCGGTACATATAAATGTAATAAGGCATTTTACAGACTTCTCAAAACCTCTCTTCTAATCAAAGTTATGTTTGTATAGCTCAAAGTATTGAATATAAGATTATAAAAATGTTTTTATATCATACTATAAAATCAATACATACAATGCTAGACATGCTAAAAATTTAGTCTTTGATAACACTGAGGCTTCACGAATTGAAATAAAAACGTTTGTTACACAATATTAATACTAAACAATATTAATAAAAATGTTAACTAATGAATATTAAACAAATTTAATGATCAAATACTAAAGTTCTTCATATGAATATTTTGTCGGATCGAATGATTTCTTCCGCTTCTTGAAATATGTTGTGTTTCTACCAGTTTCTTCTGACCTTTTCTTTTGGAAAGGTTTTTCGGGTTGCTGAATCTTCATTTTAACTCTGCGACCTGGAAAATCGTAGCGTTCGGATAAAAAAAATAAAATCTCGTGTTTTGTAACATAAAGAAACATATGCAAAAAATAAACTTAATGAGTTCCTACAAATTGTTTTTTATTTTCTATTATTATTTTTTAACTAACCAATCAAGTATCTTGGCGCATGTGGCCGATGAAGTGTGTGTGTGTTCTTTTGCAATACGTTCAATTGAATGCAGCGGATCGTACTCTACTGCCCATTTATCTAAAATTTGTAAATGCAAAATAATAAGTTATAGGATTAAAGATAAAAAATCATTAAAACAAAAATTCATTCGCTACGCGTACACGGTTTGAAAGCACTTGTAAATTGTTAAACTATTATGGATATACAACAAATAGCGGCTAAAAATAAACATACCGTTCAAGTATTTCATGTGCATAATTTTTATTCGTATATCTTTTCGTATTATTTCCTCACAGCCATTCAAAACATAATGGCTAACATTGTTTATTAATTCTTATCTACTGACATATGAAATATTTTCCAGAGTTAAAGGGTTATCTTTATGATACTCCATAACCAATCGTATACACTAATCTCCCTACTTGCCTCACACTCGATTCCCAATAATCCTCAGATCCGTCTGAAAAGAAGATGGCTAAGATACCTTATAAAGTAAAACTCTTATTACAGAGCTACTAATGAGTAGTTCTTTATATGTTATTGACATGTCATTGTAATAATTTTCCTCAAAGTTACTTGTTGTATATAATGTATACAGTTGTAAATATCAATAAATAGTTTAAAAAAAAAAAAAAAAAAAAAAAAAAAAAGATCTTCATGATTAATGCAATTTTTACACGATTTTTATCTTATTCTTACAAATTTCAAATACTTCTACATTTTAAATTTTTAAAACCTCTTAGCAACGCATTCCAGGGTCTGGTCGATAGCATTTAATTCCAAAACCATCTTAATTGCTAGAGGTAACGATGTAACTTCATAGAAGTACATAGATTATAAAACACCCATCTACATGACCATAATTAGACTAATTTAATTTAATTATTTAATTAATTTAAACATTGAGAGTTAAGTTTATAGGCTCCACTAAGCAACCCAAACCATCTCTGCAATCCTTACTATCTAAAATCCTAAGTAAATCATGCATCATGATATTAATGCCTACATCACATAACAATCCTTTCATAATTAATTCCAAAACCACTGATAGCCACTAGTCTCTCAATTTCCTCTTCTATTCTCGAAAACTATATGAGGCTTATAAAAAAGGAATGCCTCGGAAATTTCAAATATAGAACATCGTCAAAAAATCGTTAGATCGTGGCAGATCTGAAAACAAACAGATCTGCCAGGATCTGACGATGTTTTGTGGCTGAAGGATATCCTTGGCCACTCTCCTTCCACAATTCGAATTAGTTTTCGTCCTTAAGGATGCTGTTTTAAGATGGCGGAAGGACCTCTTTTTGGCCTTTAGAAGTTTTCGTTCTTAAGAATTTTTATTTATTTTTTCAAAATTTAACGGTTTTATTAGGTTTTCGTCCTTAAGGATAATATGTTAAAATATTACAGGATAACGACCCCTTCCCTGGTGTTTACTAAAAAGGTACAATATAGAACCGTGGTGGTGGGGGTTCATAGAGGTAACTTCATCAATTTCGTGTTTTAGGTGTTTATTATTTACATACAATATCCACCATCGCTCATCCGTTCCTATGTCCAGCTTGAGACCAAGATCCTGACCTATACATGGTGTTCGGACTTTACAGTTCTTTGTTGAAGCTCAATTTAGTGCACTTTGAGAGTAATGATAGACCTGTGGGCTATCATAATCCTGTAGTAAATTTCTGGAACCATATTATTTTTTTTTTCATTTTTTATCCTAAATAAATACAATAATATACTAATATCAATAAACAAGTTCTCCAACACGATGATAATTATGAATCAATGATAGAATTTATTCTTTTGATCTATTTTTCCACAACTGTGGGACTGGCTAGTTTTGGTACTCTCGTGTTATTTAGAGAAAGAATTACTTTGTTGTGGAATAAATTTATGTAATATATAATAATGCTGCCTATAAATATTAACGAGTTTTGTTTATAAAATTTTGGATAAAGATAGTTTTGGATTTGAACGGAACATTTTTTTATTCTAAACCTAATATTCAAGGCAAAATAAGATATTTGGGGCAATTATAAAAAAAAAAAATATTAATAATCGCGGGTTATGTTCAGAACTTTTTTTTTTCATTTAATTGAGTAAGTGAGATTTCATTTTAATATACTGAAAATAGTTTTAAATTTACCAAATAAACTATGATTAAGATAAACAAAATTTATTAATTACTAATTTACAAATAGCGGTAAAATTTGTAAAAGAAAAGAAACGTTTTTCTATGTCATAATTGCTCTCGGCTTTTTCATTTAGAAAAGTCCATTCCGTGAATTATTACAAAACTTTTATAGGTGTTTTAAAACCTAATTAAATTATATACATCAGTGATTTATGAATCTCGCGAAAGAATGATATTTATCCCGTTGTGGGGTGACTATGTTTAGAATGAACATTTTTCACTTTATAGTTTACTATTCCGGACCTTTTAGTTTAGTAAACGGCTGCCTGAAGAATGAGTTTAGAATTTCTGTTAGCTTTTAAAGTTTACAAAACATGTTGATAATCAAATGTAACAGTTGCCTTTTACTGGAAGTCGTTTAGCATACATTTTATGGACTTTTTATTGCTGCTTTAAATGCTCTTTTTATAAGTATCTGTGTAATAAACAATCGAAAAGAGAAAGAACGGACGATAAGAACTATATATTTATCGGAATACATTTAAGTTTAATTTAAGTACGGTCAAGTATTATTAGATGTTAAATTGTTATCCTAAACAGTCTATTTCATATTATAATGATATTTACCAATAGCTATCATTTTTGTTTATTATTTGTTCATAAATATATTTAAAAAAAAAATTAAAACAAATAAGAAGAATCATAATATAGTTGACTGTAAGATATATTTTAAAATAGATACATTTTTGATTTGTATATTTCATCGTTGACAATGGTTACTTTCTCCCTTATGATATGTAAATGAAACAAAACATAATTTGCGACTTATACGATAAAAATCGCAAAACGTAAATACTCCTGCAGTTATTTTATTGTATTGACTTAAACAAAAATGTAAAGAATGAGATAATCAAACTAAACTGTTGTCTAAGGTTTATTTAAAAACACCACAGGGTAAAAAGCTCGATAAAAAATCCTTCGATTTTGGATTTTTGTCCATTGACGAAGCACTGTGCGTCGGAATTCCATTTAAAGCTTTTTAACGTGTTTTTGTTTGTTTTTTTCATTTTTCCCTGCATCCCAGCCTTCTTTTTTAAAAACATAATAGTACAGAAATCTTTTTTTCTAAATTAATGTATGTTAGTTTTTCAAATTAAACTAAATTTGCATCTGGACAAACTACTTACTTGGAATTCTCAAACGAAACTTACAGGATAAGAAACTGACCGTCGTTTACGACTAATCCAACATTTACTAGAGATGCCTTCAAAACTCCCAATAAATTACAAAACGCTTATTTATAATAATAATAATAATAATAATAAAGCTTTATTGACATCATATTTATGACAAAAGCCCCGCCCTCAGGAGGTAAAATGGAGTTCAGCTCAAAAACAATTTTACAGAATAGAAACTGAATTGTAAAAATATAAAATAAAATATACAATATTCTTTGTAAAGCACTAAACCAAAAACAAAACAAAACTTTTTTTTTTTCGTTTTCTTTTTTTCCTATAGATTATTTATAATTTTCAACCAACAGTCTCTGTCCCTGGCCACTTTCATCCAATTGGTTCCTACTCTTCGGGTAATTTCGTCCCTCCACCTCATGTACTGCCTTCCCTGCTTCTCACTTGGCCGATCGGTGTCCACTCGGTGCTGCTTTTCGACCATCTTTCATCCTTGACTCTCGCTAGGTGTCCAGCCCACCTCCATTTCAGTTTTTGGGCCTCCTTGCTGAGACTTTTAAACTTAATTTTACACGAGTTAGGATATCTCGGAATTCTTAAATCTTCTCAGTTTTCTTCGGATTCCCGCCATATGAGCAAACGTATTCTTAAAATTGATTCTATTCATAAATTTTGGATGGTGTCATTTAGTCTTTCGCCCGTTCCTTTTTTGTTATTGACCAAGTCTGAGCGCCATACAGGATTGAGGGGTAAATACAAGACTGCAGGACTTTTGCTTTTAGTTCTATAGTGAAATTACCCTTAAAGATTTTTTTTTAAGGACCAGTATTTATGCCATCCTATTTTTATCCTTCTGTCCAGTTCTTTGCTGTATTTTTTTTCTAAAGAAATTTCCTGTCCTAGATACATGAATTGATTTGAGTATTCTGTTATTTGCTCTCCTATTTTTATATGTTGTTCTTTCGTATTTGTAATTACTTTCGATTTTTGGTAATTGATTTGTAAACCATATTTTTTACTCTTTTCAATTAGATCATTGATCATTTTAAGCAAATCATTTTTTCTAGGAGCTAATACACAAATGTCATCTGCAAACCTTAAATTATTTAAGCACCTGCCATTTATTTGAATGCCTCTTCCTTCCCATTCAAATTCCTTAAAGAGTTTATTAATGAGAATTGCAACAGTTGAAGAGAATTGGTGAAAGAGGGTATCCTTGTTTCACTCCTCTTTTAATACTAAACTTCTTGCCTTCTCTATCAACAGCTACAACGCTTATTTACTTGACAGTAATTAGACATTTGGACATTCGGAGTTGATCACTAAACCTTCCAACTCTTCTCGTATCCAATCCTTGAAATCCAAAATCCTCTATCCTCCTAATTATGTCACAAATAAACGTATTCACAAAGATCTTTATGTTGCTAATTTGGCCCAAACCATATACTTTTCCTATGATAGTAAACTCCATACCCACTAGAATCCACTAGTTTCCCCACTTGCCACACTAAATTACCGATAAACATTCGAGGCGTCTGAAAAGAAGATAGCCGAGAGACCTTCTAATGTAGAACTTTTATTGAAGTGCTACTAATGAGTGGTTCTTTACATGTAATTGGCTAGTCATTGTAATAATTTACTTATGGTATAAATGTATACAGTTGTTAATATCAATAAATAGTTTTTAAAACAAAACTAATTTAGTATTATTGTTTCAATGGGGGATATAAGGTGATGTACTCCTGAACAGAAGATAACGACATTTCGTGGAGTCAAAAAACTTATGTATTGTTTTTGAAAATTCCTAGGCTGGTCATGAATTGAGTACCAGGTGCGAATTTCGTCATGTATATATTTTTTGCCATGGTTATTTTATGGTTTTATTATGAAACTGCTACGACTTTTTAATGGTAGCAGTTCATAAATGTTAAAACAACGTTGCAACATACTATATAGAGACCAGAAGGAAGTCCTTTTAATTTGGTTATTTGGGTTTTGGTTTAAAAGAAGGAGTCATAAATAATTGATTGGGTTGGGCAGGTTTAAATTTTTTTGTCTTATCATTCTTTTCTAGAGCTGATGAAGTTACGGATTCTACTGAAAACAACGAATGCCATTACCATAAGGATCTTGAGGGACTGCTTCGAATTCTTCTAGATGGTGTAAAACATATTTAGAATGATGTCATTCGACTACAATTATGTAATGTGAGAACATTAATCTCTTTTCCTCCATGTTAAACCCAACTGGTATAATCGACTTGAAGCTATAATAATTAGTGCTATATGTTGCTTGTAAATTAGTTTTATGCGGAGTTAGGTGACTTATTTCTTATATCTACCGTCACCAGTATTTCCTGGCATCCTTTCATTTTCAAACCGTCTAATCCCATCATCCACCTTACATTTCTGAACTCCTTCAACTCAAATCCTCAATTCTTACCCGCCAAACCCGTTCCCATTAATCAGATTTGCATTCTCCTGCTCATTGCTCAGCCACTTTCGACAGATTTGTCGTAATCCGATCCTCTTCTCTATGGAACTCCATTCCTCTCAACATTCGTCATTCAATTACCCTTTCCACTTTTAAATACTACTTCTTTAACCACCTACTATCCACCCAGATCCTGTCCTTCAAAAACTGTCAATAGCCACCTTTTAGTTGTTTAAAATATGAACAGTTTATATTCAAGAAATCTTTTTATTTTTTTGGATTTGGGTCATCTAGGATATATAAAGGGTCTAAAAATTGATCAAACTCTTTTTATATACCCTTTGATATATTATAAAAAATATATAATATATTTTCGCTTGTCAAATTAATACGTTATGTTTACTACTGTATTATTCATTATTCTGTAAACGTGCATATTACCATTAGCGAAAACCAAAAAGTTAAGCAAATAAAAGAAAAAGTTAGAGAATCTGTAAAACCCTGACTATGGAATAGGGTCGAAATTGGATTAAATTATTTCTGTAAACATTTTAGGCTGAAATACACCTTACAATAGTCTTGAGGTCTCACAAATCGGTTGAAGTTTCAGGTTTTAACTAACCTGCCAAAATACGAAACTTCCATGTTTTATTATTTGCAAAAAATATCTTTCAGTCAGAGGTCATAAAAAATAATTCATAAAATTCTAGCTCATTTGGATCATGGTCACATGTCATAAATATTGAGAAATTTCTTATTAGTGTCATGTCGTGGAAGTTGCTTCCAAGAGTTTATACCAGTTCTTATGAATCCGTCCCACTGCCACACATCTTTGATTTACAGGTAGTGTGGTCTCACAATTTCTATTGCTGTTGTATCTCTTATAAAACCAAGAAATAAGTTAATAATCCAAAGTGATGGAGTTCTAACTAATATAATACACAGTTTTTCTGGAAAAAAAATCGGTTAGAGAAAACCTAAAACGATTTGTGTGAACTCAAGATGACATATCAGATTGAAATTTTGACACTTTTTTTTTTATCCCTTTTCGCCACTTTTCCCGTATCAGGGATTCTCAGATTTTCAAACATTATTTTCGCTCCACCCTAGTGCACATTCTAAAACTATAACAATAAGAAAAAATAATGAACTATATAAATAAATGAAAAATATTTTTTTTCGGTTATGAAATCCTGATGGTGAATCATTTACAAGCTCCATTATGTTGGACTGTCTGTATTAATTAACAATAATTTTGAACTGACCATAACAGGTTTATAAATAAACGAGATATGAGTTATGGTCACCTTTATACGTTTCAATTTTCTTTGGTGTTACAAACGTTCTTTCTGCTAAAAAATAAAAGAATTTTCTTCATTTGTTTATGCCATTTTAAAACTTAAATACTTCATCCTTTCCTAGTAATGGTTATGTTTGATCTTACGTCTCTTAACTGACCATTACTAGTTAACATAGTCATATTCTGTACTTCGCAGATGACTAGTGCTATTCTGACATATCGGAAGAAAATAATTTATAAAAAATATATTCCGATTTTTTTTTTATTCATTAATTTTTAGAGGGGATGATTACCGTATTTTATGTCGTTACTGCTTTTGTAGAAAAATCTACGAGAAGTGCGGCTATAAATTATACTCTGATAAATCGTTGTTTTACTAATTTTCAACTTTCATTTCATGACGGCTTTCTAAACTAATAAGTAACTACAAAGTTTGTGAATGAATGATTGTGTTTTTAAATGTATATTTAATTTTTTCTTAGATCGCGTTTTATTAGTATTTAGGTTACGTTTATAGTTCTAGTTGTTCATTAATTAATAGTCATTTTTAAATTATTAAACATTTCTTTAAAGATTATTTTGTAACATGCCCATGACTAGTCTTACCTATGATTATAACCGATCCAACATGCCCATAACTGTTATTTTAGCTCTTTGTAGAAAATTATAAAAAATTATTTGAATGGAAGTTTACGTTTATTTGTCAATTTTTCATTCTATAAAATTAGGATTTTTAATTTTTGAGAATCTATATATGTAACCAAAGATGTCATATTACAAGCTGTATCAACGAAATTTCCTTTTAAATCTACAAGTTCCCTAAACTATGATCATAACTAGTGATTTACCCTATTATTACAAAGAAAGGCAAAATCTTCGAAGATCTCATGACCAAGTAGCACAGACTGGCAGAAAAAGAAAAATGTATGTATTTAAAGCAGCGATGGGTAATAGCCAGGAGCCAGAGGATGACGTCAGAGAGGGTTCTTTTTGACCGGCGCTATATCTAGGGATGGATCCTTGCCAGGGGTGAGCGGCCATTTTGTTCCCAGGATACAGTTAAGGAGATTTACGGCCCATTCCGAATATCTCACAGTTAATGACGTCCTATCGAAGAGCTATCGTTTTATTAATAGTAAACAGGTCCAGAGGAAATGGTCCATTTTAGACCATTTTAGACTTGAACAATCCAAAAATATGTTGTAAACTTACAGCAAGCTGTAATTCTAATGGAAAAAAGTTAGATTGAATTCCTGTCAGAGAAAGCTGGATTCTAGTGTTTTCACTAACGATACGAATTTATCTTGGTGAAAAAATTCCCTGCCAAAAACATATAACAAATTTACTAATCCTACATTAAGAAATACATTTTAACTGACATCATAAACATTGTGAATCAAAAATGGCAACTCAATATGACGATCACTACTCGATTTTATACAGATAATTACATTGAGTAACCATGACAAAATAAAAGTACACACCACAATTGAATCGGTTAGTGTAGAAACAACTTAAGTCCGGATTTTCTAGTTTTTCGTGAGAGAGAAAAAACATACCAGTAGAGGAAAATTCTGCCTTAGTCGATTTACTAGAAGATAGTTCCTTCCGATTTACTTCAGTGATGCTGATGTAGGAAATTAGATGGGAATAGATGACAAAGAACACTTTTTCCTAGAGGATGATATTACAAACGATGATATATCAAAAACGTGGAGAGATGGAATCCGAAATGGATTTACGCATGGGCTATCTACGCATTTGCCTAAGACGGCACTCTTAAGTGGACGGCAGTCTGCAGGAGGCGGAAAAAAAAGTTAATTTCTTTGCCACCACTTTCAGACTACACCCTCAAATGTACTGTCAAGAATAGTTTCTGTCATAATGTTTTTGGCTATTTCAGGTTTACCCTTCAGGGGAGATAATAAAAAAATTAGATCACCTTCAAACTTTTGTACATCGAGTGGCGAGTTGATCAGTGAATATGGCCCCAACCTTACCCAGCACTTAGGGAAATAGGGTAAAAGGGTGTCAGGGTACACCCCATACCTATCTTTCTAAATATGTAGCGATTTCAAAATTTTTGAAATTATGGGAAACCATCTGCTTGGAACTATGGTTGACGAAGTAAAAAAAAAGCTCGCTACTACTTTCTCATAGTGGATTCGATGCCTGATTGCTCTCACACTCACCAGCTGACTATTGTCTTACGATACCTACCTCAATCAGAAACAAAAGTGGAAAGTCTAATACCCTAGAATATCACATACGTCTGCTGGCATTGAAGAAGCTGTAAACAACTGTCTGGATCGTTTTGATATTTATATAAAAAACTGTAGAGGACAAAGTTACAAAAATGCTTCCAATATGTCCGGACAGTAATCGGGTCTTCATTCATGAATAAATCAGCACTGTTCCTTTGCTATATATGTACCGTGTGTTGCCTATTCATTAAATCAATCAAGAGTGCTTTACCACTGTTGTAATATTCTTTGGTTTCGCCCAGGAATGGTATAACTACCTCTCCGGATCGACCTACAGGTGGGTTATTTCGACAGGAAACTTGAAAAACAATTGTACGCCTATGGTTAAATCAAGCTGTATTTGACTCTTCCAAAACAAGAAAGAAACTTCTTATACTTATTTTCTTAAATGGCTCTTCATGGCTTTGTTCCTGTGGCAAAAAATCTTCCTCTCAACTCAATCAATTCTATATTTTTTGAAGTTGGGATTAGAGGGGGGGGCAAACAATTATTTGCCCATGACGGCGGGGACCGTAAATCTGGGCCTGCCCTCATAGCCTGAGAAAGAAGCGAAAATGAGCCACATTGAAGGTTTAGAAGCAGCTGAAAGTGCCCTTCGATATTTTGGGCAGCAAGGAGCTTCACCGATGGATATACTCTTCCTCCACAGATTTCGAGATGAAGCTTTAGGATCGGAGTGAGTGTGAGAAGCAATCGAGTATTATGAAATTTTTTTGGGGGAAAAAGTGAATCATGTATTTTTTTCATAAAGTTGAATAGTATGCATATATAAGAAATAAAAGAAAAAAAATACTATGTAAATTATGTCTTAGTTATTATTTTTTGGGCCCTTTTTCCGGCAGTTCACAAACGCGGCACACAATACGCCAGGGTTTTTGACTGCACTGTACTATAATAATATAATATATATTATATAATAATGTATATATAATATAACAGTCTTTGCCAAAATAAAGGTGTGTATTCAGAATTGGTAACGTCACTATCGAATTTTAGCGTTCACTAAACCTTTTATTTAATTAATCTATATTAATTTCTCGACAACCCATACAATAGTTGAAATATTGATTATACAATTGGTTTTTCCCAGAAAGTTTTGGGAAAATAAAAAGGAATAATCTTCGCGGACGAGTAGGAAACGAAAAAAAAAATTTCATTAAGATGCAGAAGTAGCAGTATAACTTTTACAGTATTATAGTGGGCAACACCAAGATTCTGCTGCATGTGATAAACGGGCAATAAGGCGAGACTTAGTTTTTAAAAATCTTTGAGTGATAAAATCTACAGAAACAAAAAAAAATTCTCAAAATTCGTTTCTTTTAAAACTCCTTTTCAAGTGTCCTCTGAAGTTGTACATCCGTAGAAATGCCAAAATATAGTTGTTATTCTTTATCTTCAACAAATAAAAAAATATATTTTATTTATTTATTTTATTTTATTTATTTATTTTATTTTATATATATACAAAAAATTATTTTACATTTGCTGTATATTATATTTTGCTGACATATTCTACGAAAGTTGAAGAAGTAAAAATTCCTGGTTTCAAATAATGATTCAATGAAAATAAGAGGGTACAGGATTTTTAATTCGTTTGTTAGTCTATTGTCAAAGTGGTATTGTAAGTCGTTTGGTAGAGAGTTGTTAGGCCAATCGAAAGATTCTCAAGGAAGAGGTACGGTGATTATTGCAATAATAATTTTATTATTTTGTTATTTCATAAAAAGATGGACGGCCGAGCGAGTTGGGGCGAGGGTTTCAGAGCGCTCGGTACTGAATGTCGTGGGTTCGAATCGCACCTGGGCGGTTTAAAATTTATTTTTTGGCGGACCCATAAAATGAATCGTGACTTTCCCACACTGACTAGAATAGGTTGGTAACCTGTAGGATAACCCGCCCTTCCTGCCCTAGTTGGAGTACATAAGGACGAGAAGCCCATATAAACTAACATTTCATAAAAAGAAATGGGAGGTAAGATTAGGATTGATGAATTAATTGCCACTTCTATTGAGATTATTTTATTAGAAAACTAGTTTCGAATGCTAAACATTTATCTTCAGTTCTAAAACATACAATTTTTTTTTCCATACTATGTTATGTACTATGTTTCATAGATTATATATACTAAAGTTTTTAAAAAGGTAAGACAAAAAAATCAAACATGGGCACCCACCTTAAGCGGTCTAAGAGGTAACTAAAACAGAGATGTACTTCTCACTGAATTCGTGAGAAGTAGACGGGGGCAGCAGGTAGGTGAAATTTTTGTGATTTACTATGGGATTTCCCTTATGACTCATTGGATTTTTCCGTTCCTATGGGAAACAAATTTAAAATGGGGCTATTGGGATATGTTTATCTGATCATTTAAACAAAAATCTGGATCGGGTTTAAACGATTTTATTATTTCTAGTGATTCAAAAGTATTTAATTTTAGGCTATTTTATAGTAGATGTAGTATTTTCACTCCCAGGTCTTTATTAAATTTGTGGTAATTTTCATTTAGATGGATAGCGAAATTGGAGTTTTGGGTCTTATTAGTGTATGCTCTTATATCGGTGGTCACGGGGACGAAGTGGTTATGTCGAAATTTGGCCAAAATAAGTTAAGTGCACTAACAGCTTCTTTTAGGGCTTCTACACAACGCCAAGAAGTGGCTAATTCTGAAACGAGTTTGCTTTCAAGTTATAGTAGTGTGTGTTTTTAGGTATCTTAAGGACGTTCATATTTCCTCGGCTAAGTTGGCATGTCCAACATTGGAATGAAACCGTCTTCCGGAATAAGTAGGTAAATACTATTATTTATTTTATGCCGATGATTATTTTTCATAATTGTGAAGGCAACTATATTTACCTAGTTATTGCCAACGGAAGTTTGGCATATTAATTTACACAACTGCATTTGACTTGTTCTTTCAAATGTAAATGATTTTGCGGGCAAACAGTCTATTTCATTTACTTATTTATGTACCACAAATTCGTAATAGGTAATTACTTTCTAAGAAATTCAATACGCATGTTTAGCTTATTATCGGACTAAGTTTCGTGGAACAAGTTCTTAACATTTTCGGAAAGGGAAAAGATATTCACAGAATACAGGGGTCTGGGTTCCCGTGATAGAAGGTAAGCTTTGTTTCTTCTCATATTGTACTTAGTAATACAAAAACTATTAAATCTAATCCGAAAAAAGCAAATAGAAATTGCAGTTTTTCATATTCATTTTTTATTGACACAAATATGCATTCTGTTTGTAAAAAATGTTTCTGATGAACACTAGGGGGAAAAAAAAGAAGGTTTTACAGAGATATAATTAAAAAAAAACAGCGTTCTCCTTGTGGCATCGTAACTCAAGATGATCGAGGACGGGCTTCCACTTACAACAACGAACGGAAACTGAAATGAATGAGGTAAAAAGTCATATCCTTTCATTCCCAAGCTACGCAAGCCACTATTGCCGGCATTCTTCATCTAAAAAATATTTAAGTAGTGATCTTAATATCACCAAAATGCACAATTGTACGCCGACTCAAGATCAAATCCAGTTTCTGCTACCTTGTATGCAAAATGTTTTCACGAACTTTATTTGTCGTTCAAGAAACCAAAAAATGACACATGTCACACATGCGATTTATTTCAAGCTCAAATTATAAGTCTTCCTTCAGAAGACCGAGCTGCAATTATTGAAAAACGTAATGCGCATCATGAAATGACAGAATTTGCGTACGAATGTAAACGCGAGGACAAGGAAGAAGGAGTTCAAAATCCAAAAAAAACTTGTTTTCTTTCGAACTACAACAATGTCTCCCGACTCCTTACCTTAAAACATCTCTTGCATTCTATAAGACACTGTTGACTTTTAACCTCACGATTCATGACTTGATGGATAACAAAGGTACATGTTTTATGTGGGATGAGACCATTGCGGGAAGAGGGGCAAAGCAAATAGCGTCCTGCCTATTTGAACATTTAAAAATGTTAGAACCAGAAGCGGAGGAAGTTACTTATTGCTCAGATACTTGTGGCGGACAAAATAAGAATAATTATGTTGCGATTATGTTCCTTTACGCGTTAGAGAACTTACCATTGAAAGAAATAAATCACAAATTTCTCGTAAGTAAATTTCTCGTTAATTTCCACATGGAGTGTGATTCCGACCACGCATTGTTTGAAAAAGAAAAAAAGACGACAACATTAAAAATCAACCAATTAAACGAGTAGATGCCAATAGTGAGATCTTGCAAACAAAGATACCCTTTTGAAGTTATTGCCATGATAAAAGAAAAATGTTTCGACTTTGGTTCTCTATTCAAAAAAGGAGGGCCTTTTATTATATAAAAAAGGAGAACGATGGCCAAAAGTTTGTATGGAGGCCGGTACAGTTGCTAAAATATTCCAAAGAGTCAACGATCCTATATTTTAAAAACACTCTTACAAAGCATGAACCGTTTAGAGAAATTAATTTCAGAAGATAAGGAATGCCTGTTATTCCTCAACAAATTCCCATAATTTCGAACGCCTCACTTCCAATACCCAATGAAAAGAAAAAATATATTCTCACACCTGATTGACCATGCATTTTATGATTTTTGCATAAATTTAAAAAGAAACAACGAACCTCCTACTGACCCAGACTTAAAGGAAATTTACCCTGACGAAAGTTTATCGATTGAATAGTTGTATTTTTTATAGCTTTTAATTTCATTCTTTTTTACATTATAAATTCGTTTAACTATTTCACTTTATAACATTATGCTATTTATTTTTTTTTTCTTGAATTTGATCAATAAATTTCTCATCTACTTGCATTGTTACGCTATTTTCATTGAATATGAATATCTTTTTAAATTGGTAATTGCTTTCCACGTTAATAAAATTGTTACTCTAATGTTCATACAAATAAAACGATGTTTTATGGACTTATCATTCATTTACCTTCTAATTAATTGCCTATTAATCATATTAACGATACGCTTTTATATGTTCTTTTACTCTTTGATTTACCGATCGTCCAGTTTTTTACCTGTATTTTAAATCAAAGCAAAAATCAAATAGTAAAAGACCATATAAGAGCAAACACAGATAAACATATCCAATAGCCCCATTTTAAATTTGTTTCCCATAGGATCGGAAAAACCCAATGAGTCATAAGGGAAATCCCATAGTAAATCACAAAAATTTAACCTACCTGCACCCTTCTACTTCTCAAGAATTCAGTGAGAAGTCCATCTCTGTTTTAGTTACCTCTTGGACCGCTTAAGGTGGGTGCCCATGTTTGATTTCTTGT
The DNA here is from genome assembly GCA_003667255.2 of Euschistus heros. Taxonomy (NCBI): domain Eukaryota; kingdom Metazoa; phylum Arthropoda; class Insecta; order Hemiptera; family Pentatomidae; genus Euschistus; species Euschistus heros. The sequence continues at coordinate 4,199,388 of RCWM02000046.1, forward strand.
CTTACCTTTTTAAAAACTTTAGTATATATAATTTATGTAACATAGTACTGATATGTTGAAAAAAATTTTATGTTTTAGAACTGAAGATGAATGTTTAGCATTCGAAACTGGTTTTCTGATAAAATAATCTCATCAGAAGTGGCAATTAATTCATCAATCCTAATTGTATTGGTCCTTCTATACCATCATACGTACCTCAAGCGATGGGAGGTAAGGCAACACATTTCTAATTTTTCATATACGTCTAAAGCTTAGTAAAATATAGTCTAATATTAATACATTCGCAATTCTACCGCTATCTTATCAGGTAATTTTCGGTCCTTTTTAGGAAAATTTGTATTGAAGTAGGAAAACTCTTAGATTATTGTCTCACTAAGCGCCTTAGAGATCAAGACAAGACCTTCTTCGAAGCAAGAGATTTTCATGAATGTAATTTGTGGCCTTTTTTCATAATTTGTGTTTATCTTATTATTCTAAACCCTACAAATGGTTTGTCTTACTCGACGGTTTTGAGTTCAGAGAGCCATCGCAATCAAAACCCCGTCAAGGAAAACTATTTTCCTTACCATACGAAAGTTTTGATCTTTTCAGAAATTTTTAAACTCAGTAGCGTTATTATGAAACCGGTCTAACGAGTAAGACATAACATTTTTTCTCAACCTCATTATAGCAGTTCATTTGTGCCCTTTCAAAATCTTGTACCTTACCATGTTTTCGTGGTCATGGCTTCTTGTTCAGTATGGAAATCCCCAACTTTAGATACGTATGTTAAAAAAAATAACAAAATTATTTTTAAAAAAATGTTTTATGGCTCATCCCACATTCTCAATCCTCTGACATATCATTCAAGTCTACATATTTATTTATTTATAACAAATTCGTTCATATTTAAAAAAAAAATCTTATTGAATTGGTAGAGATAGTTAAAAACGTTTTACATAACTATGGTTCATATATTTGATCAAATATTTTAATTGAAAACCATGCTACGAATCTTCCATTTTCTTTGCGGCCGTCAAGATTTTATATGGTGCGTGATATTTTTTATAATACTTCTTCCACAATAGGTAATTTTGTATCTCTCATGTTTGGACGTTATTTTTCTTGGTACCTACTGCAAAGGAATCAGTCTCAAATCGTACGTTGTTAAGCCTCCTGCTTCTTTCCCATTTACAAAGAGAAGCTGCGTCACCCAAATATGGTTTTCAATTCAAGTTAAAGAGATACAAGTAAAGACGTGCTTAAAGAACGATTTAGGATAGAAAATTAGAGAAAAATCTTATTATAATTTTTTTTAGAGTTTTGTACCTATACAGTCATCTGGTATTTATGGTTGTCCTTAATTGTTTTCGTACTTTTGGTTTTTCAGCATATTGTCGATTTCTGCAACATGTTTACTTTTAAACAAATCATGAAAAAAAAAATTAGTGAATAAGCTAATTATTCGAAGCCTTTGATCATTTCTTGTTTATAGTAACTGTTTAACTGTTCGGCTTATCGCTTCGGCTTTGCATATCATGGTTTGAAGTTTCCGACAAAATAAACATTTTTTTACTATTACAGTAAGACAAAGAAAGAAATATTGTTAAAAAAAAGTGTCGGTATTCTGCTTCATTCTGTATAACAACTAACTCATTATGGCTAACTTCAAAGGGTTTTTGAATAGAAGCTTTATATATTCGAACTTTTGTACTTAATAGACATTATTTTTTTATAAATCATAACCTAAAAAATAGAATCGAGGCGAGAATCGATCTCTTTCTACAGTCAATGAATTCAAATTTCCTTAAAATGGTTACCTAAAAGCCCACGCAGGCTTACTTGGAAATGAGCGGGCAGATGTAGAAGCTAAAAATGCGGCTAAGAATACAACTCCTTAAATTTCATTTAATAAAGCACCGATTAGTGCAGTTAAGCACATTTTGAGAATAACAACTCGAACCACTTGGAACGAAAAATTCGACATAAGGTAGACATACTTATGAATTTATTAGAACTTTAGACGATAGAAAAAAAAATTAAAAAACTGACATACGAACTGATCCAATTTTTGACAGGACACGGCGGAGCAAAAAGTTACTTACAAAGATTTAAACTTACTAACAACAGCATTTGTCCCTGCGACGAAAACAGTGAATAAACTTACGATTATCTTATTTATGACCGCAGAAATTTGGAAAGGTACAGACACAAATTAATATCTAAAGTCCTACTGAACGATATCAAATGGACGCCTTCAAAGAAGGATCTCATAGACAAATACTTTGATGGGTTTGATGCATTTCTATAATATAACTTCAACAAAAAAATTTATAATGTTGATTATATAGAGCTCAACAATTGAACATTATGTCTATAATTTTACCTCTATTTGCTTATATATTTTTTCTTTTCATTTTCTTATATTTCTTTCTCATTTTTTTATTTATTTTATATTTATTAGTTAACTTCTAATAATTCCATTGAGTAATTATTATTGTTTATGTTTTATATTCACTTAATGTTAATTTCTATATTATTTTAAAATATTTTACACTATATATAACTAAACTTGCTAAAGTTGTATAAATATTTATGATATAGGCGTTATGTCGCGAGATGGGACGCGTAGAAATGTATTCACCCATTGCAGGGTTAATGCAATGCGGAAAACTAGAGAACCTAAAAATTAATCAATTTTCTTCAATATTTAGTGCTTATGTTCAACAGCTTCTAAAGTAATTACTTATGTATATTCAACATTGGAAGACCACAAACTTAGCCGTATTTAGAATCAATAGATAGGTACGACATAAATATTAGAAAAAAATAAATACTTCTTTTAGAAATTGTTTCAAAAGGCTAAGTAGAACTTTTTTCATTCTTTTAGGTTTCAGATATTTTCATCACTAATCGGTTCGAAAATACCTTATTTTTCATAATTTACTGGGGAATGTATGTACAAAAGAAACTAGATATTGTTTTTAAATTGGTTGAAATGGCATCTACTTAGCCGTTTCAAAACACGATTTAGGTGTTCCGAACAAAGGGATTTCATATCTGAGGAGATAGAAAATTTTTTACGTCCTAAATTACTTAACTAATTAAAGTCTACTATGAGAATTCATATTTTGAAAAATAAATTTAAAATATATAAATAAGTTTTTAATAAGTCAAATTTACAGTAACATTTTTTATATTTTATGTTTTTTATTTGGTCTCGATGAGTGAGGAACCTTCGCAAGATGATATAAGATTTCGCCTATTAAGCCGATATGTGATGGTGTGGCTGGTGATATTGGGTGTGAGGAATTGGATGGCGGCGGCACAGGATCGAGACAATTGGTGGAAACTGATACAGGAGGCCAAAACTCGACATCGAGTTGTAGCGCCGAATGAATGAATGTTTTTTATAATCAGCAATCATTAAGTTTTATTTATCTTTTTTTTTTTTTTTTTTTTTTTGGAAAATATATTATATTAAGTTGTAAAAAGGCTCAAATGGTGGAAGGACGCTTAAGGAAGACTTCGAACCCCTAAAGAAGATGAAATTAGGGCAGAGGAAAAATTTAATCATAGCTATTTGACAACTACTTTCCTGTAATCAATCACCTAATTTAATGATTAAATCATTAAGTAAAATAGTCATTAGTTCACTAAAAATGACTGAAAGATTTAATCATTAAATTAGGTGATTGATTCCAGGAAAGAAGTTGTCAAATAGCTATCATTAAATTTTGCCCAATTCTGAATAGCTTTACGATACCTGGAATAGAGCAGAAGAAAACCTTTTTTAGGTCCAATAAACAAAAATTTAAGGTTGCATTTACACATTTTATTTTAATTTTCTCTTTTGGAAGGTATTTCTTTAAAAAAATGTGTAATGAATTTTTCTTATCAATTAAAAAAAAACTAACCCTGAAATGGTCTCATTAACAAGGTCAATGGATGGGCTGTAAATGAAGTTTGTTATGTTTATGTTGATAACAGTTTGTATTCTAGTAAAATGAGGTAAATATTTGTGGAAAAGGAAAACAATAGAAGAGGCATTGCCATTTCGAATCCGAGGGTACATCCTTATGAATGAAGTATATCCCTTTATTATTTACTAATAATTGTGGAAAATATTTATTTTTCGGTGGCATAAGGAGTTGATGTGTACATCATGGAGGTAGGGTGAAAGGGAGGGGGGAAGAGCAGTGGAGGTAGCCAATAGGAGACGATGGAGAGGGGAAGGCCCCTCCCACCTCGAACGGCTCCAGTAGCTGCCCACTTTACCCTGTTTGTGTACATCAGTCCGGCTCAGTGTATACACATTAAACCTGCTAGCCACTCCACTCCCGCCGCGGTCTTGTTCTTTTTAAACATAAATGTTTATATGCTGAGCATGATGAAAGAGGAGGAGGGTCAGTTGTCGGTCGTGCACCAGAGCATCAATATCCAGCATCACTTGCATCATTTACATGTCCATCAGCATCTACCACCTCCACCGCCGCCGCCTCCAGCCATCCACCAGGCTCCGGAGGAACAGAAACCGGCCCCCAAGAAGAGTTCCGGAGCCAGGAGGCAAGAAAAGCCACCATATTCCTACATTGCCTTGATTGTGATGGCTATACAAAACTCACCAACCAAGAGGCTGACGCTCAGTGAGATCTACCACTTCCTCCAGCAAAGGTTCCCTTTTTTCAGGGGGCCATATCAAGGCTGGAAGAACTCTGTTCGGCACAATCTCTCGCTGAACGAGTGCTTTATTAAACTGCCAAAAGGACTGGGTCGACCCGGTAAGGGGCACTATTGGACCATAGATCCTGCATCGGAGCTGATGTTCGAAGAAGGCTCTTTTAGGAGGAGGCCGAGGGGTTTCAGGAGGAAGTGCCAAGCTCTGAGGTACGCACCGCAGTCAGCGACCGTGTACCCCACGGAGCCGTCGATGCCACCAGCGACTCTACCCCCGGAGGCGGCCAGTTACCAGCAGGGCTACTACCCAGAGTACGGCTACGAACCCTGGAACTACATCGGCCACCAAGAAGAGCACCATGACCCGTACCCCTACAGCCAGTACCCTCCAGTCCAGCCCCAGCCCCAGATTCAGCCCTCACAAACCGACAACGGTGAGTAGCAATAATTAATAATTTTCGTTGGTTTAAATTTTACTAAGATTGTCATAGGCATATAATAATGTTTTAAGAAAATTTATCATAATTTCAAACGATATAAAATCACTCATTCATACATGTAATTGTTTTTTAAATGATTATTGATTTGAATAAAGTTCAAGAAAAAAGAAAATTTAAAATCAAATTTATAAAATTGCTTATAATCATTTTTTTAAAAATTCTATATTTCGTTTTATTTCCTTCCTGTTAATTGGCAGCCAAACTTAAAAAAAAATATGAAACTAATATTTGAACATTAGATAGCTTAAATTTTTAATTCTAGTGCTTAATAAAAATTTATATTTATTTATATTACAATATTTATTTGTTTCTAATTATATTAAATACCATTCCGGGTATATCTGTGGCCCTTGTGAATAGTCGTTTAAGTGCATTTTATGTGTTATGTGTGTTTGTAAATTTTGGTTTGTGGGTATCAGCAGAATTTTTTTATTTTTTTTATTTTATTTGTGTTTAATGGATCTTTTTATGAGGCTATTAATGAGTTGAATACTTAATTGTGAATAGTTGTGGAAAAAATTGGAATTTTTCTAAAATACTATTTTTGTACAACCGACAATTTACAAGTGTCACAGATATATCTAGTGTTAGTTTTAACTATATTTTATTTGGGATGATGCCTCTCAAGGCACAAAGGTATCCTGATTTATAAACTTAAAAATATTTTTTATATTTAACAGATTAAATTAAATCAATTTACATGAATTAGTTCCTTACTGCTACGTTACTTTGAGAACGAGATAAGCCAAGAAGAGCCCCTTCGAAACATAATTTGTTATAGATTGGATTTTTTCAATTGATTTCAAATCTATAGAACTAAATGATATCAAGAAATTTATGTATTAAAGACAGATATCCTTGTTCAAATTAAAACCAAAAGCATTGGCCGATTATAATGAATTATTACAAATTATGAATATTAAGAAAAACGAAAAAATAAGTGGTTTTTCCTCCCAAACTCTAAAGCACATTTATTCCATTTACTTATTTTTAAATCTAATTCAGATTATAATCAATGAACCAAAAAATTTTCAAAAATATCAATCAGTTCTTCTCAAAGATTTCTTTAAGATAATTATTATTTAAAAGTTTCATTAAACATCTTTATTTTAAAATGTTGCTGTTAAAAGATAATATCTTCACTTTGATGTTTGCTTCAAAACTAAAAAAAATGTTTTCTGTGCTTTGATAATAATAATTTCCAGCATAAGTTTATGTGATACCGCTTTATATATAACAAACAACATTATTTTTTTTTTTTTTTTACTCATAACTTCCCAGGGGAACTTCCAGACTATACAACGCCAGTTTCGAATCAAATTATTTAGGTGATCATACATCAGAAAAATCTATTCATATATTTTCTTTTCATGCCCTAATAGCTAAGAAAAACAGAAATAAAACGTGTTTATTTTATATTTTGAGTTTGAACAGTGATATCTACATGATTCTTTCTTTAAACCTTTTCTATTTTGGAGTAAACCAAATGAAAAATGTAAATGTTAAAAAATCATAATGTTTTGGAAAAAAAATCATGAAAATTTGTTAAATTATTGAGTAAACTAGCCTTATACATTTTTTTCATTCAAGAAAGGAAGAATTTTGATTAGACACCCAAAAAAAAAATAAATAAATAAAATAAAACTTCATGTTTAAATTATCATCGAAGCAAAAAAACTTTTATTTTTTTTTTTATTTATTTATTTTTTTTTTATCGTCTCGAGATTTAAATTTTTGATGGCATGAATTTACATCTTATTATGAGGCTCTGTATCTCCGACCCGTTGGAGTGTACGGGTGTAACAAACGTTACACCAATTTTAATGTTTTTTGGGGGGGAGGATGTGGTATTAAGCAGTAGTTTTATTTCTTGAAACTTAATGTCTCCTATAAGTCTATTTACGCATTAAATATTCTAAAGTGTAATGAACTTCAATGATTCACTCTCACTCTGAGAGTCTCAAAACCTGCCGCACATGCTTTTGCCACAGGTTCTATCTTCTTCAAGGATGTGCTAATTCTCATATTTTCAGGTCGAGTATTACCATTTTTTTGAAATTTTTTTCTCCATTAAGCATACCTGAAAGAAGATTGAAAATTAAAATACATTTATAACCGAATAGCCCTGTCGATTTTTGTAAATCGAAGTTCGCAATAGTCGCACTGCTAAGCGAAAACACGTTTTTCAGTGCTCTTTAGGCTATAACTCCAGAATTATTAATCCCATCCAAAATTTAATTTTTGCATCTGAATGTATATTAAATTTACTAGTACATTCTATTTTGAGATTTTGATCAAGTCCTGTAAAATACCTAGGCTTAAAAAAAACATTAAAATTGGTGTAACTGTTGACAGGTTGATGATAAATTGGAATATATATATGTTTTTTTAAAAGTAAGTTTAATGTTCTACAACATTTATTATGAGAACGTTTGTCATAGGATCAACGGTTCACAAGATTTGGAGGGGTGAAAATTTTTTTTTCGCAAATGCTCACCTTTGCCGAGCGTAAATCTCAGGAACGGTACGGAATATAAAAAAAGTGTATAGGTTATAATTTGTAGAGAATTTAATTAACTTCAGTATAGTAAATAATCATGTTTTTCCGTGCGATGCACCGATGATATGAGGGAAAACCTTTGAAAAAATTGGGATCTTTTAACTTCTGAACTACCCTGTCTACGGTTCCGAAGAAAAAATATTGGATTACAGATAACACACTCTACACCTTTTCGGCCTTCATTGACTGGACTATTATTCGATTTATCTAGAATTGTGGTTGGATTACTTTATTATTTCTTCAAGTCAAAGTTAATCTCTCCTTTTGTCTCAGGGGGAGCAAACAGGCATATTAAATCATATTTACAGAAAAAGGGATTTTTATTTAAGGAAAAAACATTTTTTATATTGACTCGAAAAAAAATTATTCAAAAACCCTAGATTTTTAATCATGATTTTTATATGATTTTTCATGTTTTTTTCTCTATTAAAAAAAATGATTATAGTGTATTATTAAATCCGCAAGCAGATAAATGGTTCGATTAACTGAAGTTGCAGTCGTATTAAAATATAGAAAAGCATTTATGAATTTCCCTACTTCCATAAACAAATCCCCCATTAAATAAACCATTCTGTTTGTTTTCTTTTGGAATGATAATAAACCGCTAATGAGTCAACAATAACCAACCCATTACTCGGTGTGTCATTCATTAAAATATTATCACATAGTAACGAACTAGTAAGTCATGGCTTAATATAAATAATCATAGTAAAGTACTTTTAATTTAACTATCATTTAACGAACCCTATAATATTTTTAACCAATATATTTTATAAAACTATAATTACTTATTTTTTTTAATAATTTAAATTAGTTCATCCATTTGAATTTCAGTGGCTTATCCAGGGATGTCGATATTGTAATATCTTTAATTTGGTTCTGTCTCGAAGTTGGATCGAAATATAAGACATAAGTTTAATTTAATTTTGATTTGAGTTGACGCGCCTTCAAAAGGCGAGGGGGTATACCACTCATTTCGTACTAAATCTTCAATAGGAGAATAAAATTCAGCAAATTTAAAAAATTTGTGAGGTGTTAAAAAGAAAGCATTGCATAAGCGTTTTTAGATCAACAGGTCAACTTTCGTAAAAGTAGTTTGCCGGCTCACAGCCTTCTCTAGCTTATTATTATTATTATAAAAGAATAAAAAATATAATTACTATGAATAGGAAGTAATATAAATAATAATTAAAACATTTGTAAATGAAAAATAACTTTTTTATTTAAATCGTTGATATTTTAAAAAAATATGTTTATATACCAATCGTTATCCTAGAAATATTTTGGATATCAATTGTTTACTTTCCTGGAACTTATTTTGATGATGATTAATATTTGTTTTATTCATATATAAATTCTTTTTAAATAGTTTAGTTAAATATACAAAGTATTCATTTATATACAATCTATAAGAGTTTTCTTATTTTCAATTTTTTTTTTTTTTTTTTTTTTTAATATATAAAAGAAGCTCCTAACTTTTATGAATTCAAGTCTATTAGTAATTCGATATACCCCTTACGTATGTATATTATCATAATACATAATATAACAAAATTTAATCCTACTTAATACAAGAATTATGCATTAATTTGTTTTTTGTTTTTTTCTATTTACTCTTTTTGAAAAATTATTTTGAATTTGAATTCAGTATTCATTGTATTAACTAATCTTCATTGTCAATATTTTATCGACCATTGTAATCCACTCCAACAACACTCCAGAGTTGAGGTAAACTAGTTAGCTCATATAGTAATCTAGCAACAGCAGTTGTGACAGAAAAAAATCCAATAGGTTTCCTAATATTTATTATATTATGTCTCTAACTATAGATTTTTTTTGTCTAAGATTCTTAAAAGTAGACTGATTTGTCATAAAACCATTAGTAACCTATGCCAGCAAAACCAGGACCATGAATACAAGTATCACTGATCTACTGTACGGCTTTTAGAGAAGACTACTTGGGAATATTCAGGAATGCAATTAGTCTTGAGCAAGGAAAATAAAATGTATGAGAATATTAAACCTGATTAAAGCATACATTTTGCGCAGCACCTTATTTATTCTAGATGTAATTTATCTAACTAGACAATTAGTTTTTATCCGTTGATAAGAAAAATATCAACGGATAGAAACTATTTTTTAATATGGAAACAGTCTGATTGCCTCCCCGTACACCAAATCTTTTAGGCAAAATTTCCCCTTAATAAGTTGACTTTTCCCTTTTTTTCAATGCCGGAAAAATTCTTCTCTGTTTTCCGAATTAGGCTGTACCAATAACTAATTTTGGACCAAAAAATGACATATTTAGTTTGTCCGAGTACCCTTCAATTGAAAGAGTAAGTGTCATTGCCAACAGTAATGAAAGGCGGAATAGTATCCAGCGCCTTCCGAAATATTTTCTGCAATAAAAATATTGAATTCTACTCAACTGTTTTCTACTCAAGCAGCCATAATTATTTGTGTTGTTAATATCTAACTTGTCAAAAATTGTTTTAAGGAATCCGTAAGTTGAATAAAAATGTAAAATTTTATACGATGTATAAACCAGCTGCAAAGTCACTTTTAGAGCGGTCTAGAACTGTCAAAGCATCTAATGTTTAAAATTGCCCTTTTGAAAAAAACAAAATCTAAAAAAATTCAATATAGAGGCGGCGATTTCAAAGACTAAAGCGGCATTTGTTTATTTAATTTTACCGAAAACAAAGAGAAACTTTTATGTCAACACTATTTTCGAATAATGCTTCCATTGAAAAAAATGCCAGCTTGCAAAGTTTAGCTCTTTATAGAATAGTTTTTTAGTGCATCAACTAGATCAGTGCAGATATCAAATAATACCGACATTCCTTATTTCCAACCACCAGTAAGACATAAGTAAACAATGATTAACCCACAACTTCACCAGAAAATGTTCTATTTATCACTTTTAAAAAATAATTTTTTTGTTAGTAGTACGGAGTTTTTGTAATTCTAATGAATTTGGTGATATATTAACTACTTGGTCCCAATGATCAACCAATTATTTTTATAAACAATCAATCAAGTCCTTTATACCCAATCCTAAAAATTAAGTGCACATTTAAACGACAATAGTGATTGAACGCGTTCAATTACTTACTTGAACTCATATGGATGCATATACACTATACAAATATATGCAACAAATAAAAAAAAAAATCTTATGAAAACATGCATGCAATATAAAATACTATGGTTGATCACGAAATCACTTAAGTACATCACAAACCATTGAATATTCCCTCAAAGAACTCAACGGAACATGTACATACATGTTTAAGACGATTTCACGAAACACTTTATGGTGATAGCACACACTTAGGAACATGTCCACTGACATCCGGAAATACTCTCAGAAAAGTGAATTGGAGCTCGATGGGAGCTCTTTTTTTGGTGTCTTGTGTGAACAAGTAAATAATTAAATTATTATTAGAACAACCCTAGTCATATAATTTATTATTATAAAGATGTTTTTTATTAAAATTTTATTTATGGATAATTTTTAAAATTAAATACAGTTTATGGAATTCTCCGTTTTTATTTCTAAGGTACGTAGTCAGTCCAGTCTTAAAAAAACCCAAGAATTTCTTGTAAGGTAATTGATGATGTTAGATTCTTTATATCAGATACTGAGGGTGGATTAAATCCTCTATAAAATATAATATAGTTGTATTTTAAGGTATTTTTTAAAGAAAATGTTTTATTTATTTATTTTTTTTCGAAATATTGTTGAACTGGTTTCAATGAAATTATTTTGGGTAATTTATAATGAAAGTAAAAATAAAATTTATTCTGAGACTTACTGTCCCTTAGGAATAATAATAATGCACAATTGCTGGTATAATTTTCTGGCCGTATTACTTACAAATTAAATGCTTTAGTAGTTACGGTAAATATTGTCGACAGGGTAAAAATATATAAAATGAAATACAATGATAAATGAAAAGATAAAATAACTCTAAATATTTACTTTACTATTTACAAATTTATGGAAGATTGATTGTCTAAAAGATGTAAAAATATGTTTTTTTTAAATACGTAAGAGGAGCGGCTTTATGAAGAGGAATGGGTAGATAATTCTAGGATTTTTCAAAAAAAGCAGTTTGCAAGGGTTAAAAGGTTGGGACCTATGGCTATTGGGAGGTGGACAGAAGAACGCAGAGTTATTAGGTCAAGAATATAGGAAGGTTTTTGGTTTCTAGTGATTGGAATAGGAAAGTGCCCAGAAAGTTTTGAAGAGGAAGAAAACACCAACAGTTCATCAGTTTCCTCAATCTCATCTCAAGATCACCTGACAGTCCCCCATAAACCAAGCAACCGTGATCAAAGCAAGGGAAATAAGAGAGGACACAAGAAGTTGATGGGTAATTTAGGAAAAGAAATCTCGAAATCTATAGAGCTGTTCAAGGATTAAGATGGATTTATTTAGAGATTAGGGCAATATGGTTGTTCCAGAATAGGTGTTGATAGAAGGTAACTTCTAGATTTTTAATAGAGTTTTAGAACTGAATTAGAAGGTTATTGAGGTAAAGCAATGGAGCAGAGAAGGGTATTAAGGATGGGTTTTGAACCAATGAGGATAGCCTTAGATTTCTTTGGATACAGATGTAACTTATTCTTCACTGTCCGACGGTTGATACTATAAATATCATCCTGAAGCTTACGAGATGCCTCGAGCATATCTAAAGAATGGAAAGATGTGTAGATTTGAATAAGATGAAAAGGAAGTTCAAATAGTGACATAGTTATACAATGAAAAAATATTATTATTTTTAATATATATCTTGTATTGAAATTGTGTTCTTCACAAGAACTTGGATTAGAATGTGCATGACAACCCGTTTGTGTGAACAGTGTTACGTAGTTTTAACCCAGAATACTGTAGTACTGTTACTTATACTGTAGATATTCTGGTAAATATTTAAGGAATTGTTGTTCCATAAACTATATCTTTATTTCTACATAGACTTTCTAAAGCTTTTTTAAATTATTAATTAAATTTATTCTAATTCTTATTGCATAGCTCTTTAAAAAAAGTAGATACAAGTGTGCTTTATATCATTTTAATTAAAAATAACGACTACTTTTGCAAAACAAGGATTATAATGCAAAAATACAGATTTTTGTTTCGTCAATTAAGAAATCATAGGTGATATCAATGAACTCATTCGTTTGCAAACTTTTCAGGTTAGATTTTCATAAAAAAAGGACGAGGAAAACTTTCTTCAAGATCGGAACATAAGCTTACTAAATAAAAGCTCAGAAATTTTTTATGAAAAAAAAAATATATATATTCTTCATAATGAATACAGATTAGATCTTAGACCGGCTGATTCTGAATATCAGTGCGGCATTGACCAACTGTGATGCAACAAAACGACTAGCCACTTTGGTTCCGAACCACTTGTGAAACTCGAGATAGCCCGCGTGGCTATCATCTCTTATGTTCTCGAGAAGAGCAATGTTCGAAGAGAAAGAAAATGATACTATAGGCGTAAAATCGTTACAAGAAAAAAAAAAAAAATCTATGTGGTGATATTTAATGTGTAAAATCTCATTTAATAAACAAATCAGCAATGCTCAAACTTCAAGTGTCGTGAAATAATGTATATCAATAATATTTGTTAATTTTTTTTATACACTTTTCAATCTTAAAGTAATATTTGTTATTGCTTATTGATCATAAATGTAATGAATCCGAGACATTTTATTGGTATTTAAATATCAGTAATTCGCTTAGTAAAATTTTATAATAAAAAAAATCCAATTTTTTAATTGTGTACGATTAATAGAAGTTCATATAAGAGGCCACAACTGCATTTATAGATTCAATCAACAGTTTAAATATATTTGTTATATTTTATTTTTGTTTCCACTCCAGTCCATTCGTGACAATAAGCGAATGCGGAATGAAATGCAATAGGATTATCATTTCAGACGACCGAGTTCACCCATCGGTACCGACTCCTGACTTGAATTTACTACTTTATCCTTGGACATCTTTTAGCCAGCTTCTTTTCAGCCTTCTTCGCTTTGATTCTCGCTTATTTGTCATCGCCATTTTGTGTAAACGTTTGTTGTGAAGTCTGTGGAGTTTGTAATAAAATCTTTAGTAAGAAGTTTTTAAATCGTTCTGTGCATAGGATAATGTGCAAAGTCAGTATGCAATATTTTGTTACTGAAGCATTTGTTTTGTTACTGGAGCATTAAATAAAAAATTTCACAACGGATCCAACGACACCAATAAGTCATTAACTCACAATTTTTGAGTTACTCTTTTTCTCCATGGCAGGGCAGTATAGGTTGAGCGTGTTATAATTCTTAATATTTTTTATTAAAAAAGGAGATACTGTAACTCAACGGGTAAAGTGCTGAACTCATTGTGTCCAGCTGAGACAGAAGACTCCCTGAGGAACGGTAAAGTGGGTACCCTTAATTGGGGGGAAACCTTGGCAGTTGAACGAGATTCAGACTAAATCACCTCTTTTCATAATCATTGACTTAGAAACAGTACATCCTTACCAATGCCCTAAGACCCTTCATGATTGTAGTGTTACAGGTTTGACTGAAAAATTTGTAATTTGAAAATACTTCAATTTTGCTTGCCCCTTTGTGATACTTTATAATTAAAGAATAGTATTAAGTCACCGGATTTCTAAAGTTGATTGCTTAAGAAGTATAGAACATGAGAACCCTAGTCTGCTGCGAGGGCATCAAATTTCAGTCGCAAACGATATAATTTTTCATCTCAAATTCTGTCACTGAAAGCCCGAAAATCCAGGAAACATGAAACTGAAGAAACTTCTACATAGATACTAGCACAAACGAACTTAACACATATTACTAAAAGGATGAAAATTTTATCACTATAATGTACAACAATTATACAAATATTATATTTTTATTTGTATTATCTGGCTTATATTTAATTATACCATAACTTATGTTGAAAGCGCATAGGCGTTTTTTTTTTCAGGTCTTCCTTCAATCGATAGTCATTTCTAGCTAATAAGCTGTATTAGGTAAATATGTTGTAAAACGATTATATACAGTGATTATATAAAAATGGAGGCTAGTGTCTAAGTTTAATTCTGATACGCTGTTATTTATATTTGTATGTACATTAATGTGAAAAATTGCTATATTTTTGAAATGGAAATGCTGTAATCAGATGATAACATAGATAACAGTAGTTGTAATATACGTTTTGTGAACTTCTTATGGAACGAATAAGAGTAAATTTAAATTAATATTCGATTTACTTCATTAAAGTTGATTAAATATCATTTTTAATGTTAGGAGTAAGTACCGCTGGGTGGTCTGACATGCCAGTTATCTTGTATAGAGTCATCACATCTGCTTGTTATAACAGGATAAATGGCAGATGTGGATTTTAAAATTAAAGAGAGAGAAAAAAATATTGTGAAAATTGTACCCTAGTCTTAGCCTTGATTTCGGATGGTTTTAATTTTACGGAAATAGATCCGTTACGGCTTATCTGCAGTGATATCAGTATCGTGCCTTTAGGTTAGCTAAGCCATGTTCTTCTCTATCTAATATAAGAATATGATAGCGTTGCAAGAAAAAATCGCTTAAAAAGCCTTTGTAGGGTGAAAAGACTATTCAGCTTAATCTAATCACTTTTTCAGTTTTACACTTGCAATATCAAAGACTCCGCTGATGTCCAGGAGATAAGATAGCCAGAACGGTGGGCTGTGTAAACAGTTCGTTGGGTAGGCAGTTTGTCATGGAGCCTTGGTAAACATACTGCAGGGACACCCCCTACTGTATTATTTATCTTCTACCTATTAAGCTATTTTGGATCAACAGGCTACGGCGTAAAAAAAAAAAAAAGAAGAAGAAGAAAAAAATATATATATGTATCCTCCTAAGTTCAAATAGAATCAAACCGGAACAAATTCGAGTTAAAGTTTAAATGCACATTCATCTAACAAATCTTTCACTGCTATTAAAAATTTTCCTTTATTAACTTAATAGACCATTGATTCTATCAGTATCATACGACTCACATACACTCACAAAAAACGATTTCAAGGAAAATGCCATACAGTCCAAATAGAATCATTGAATGAACGAAAATACTTTATTTAGTAAAAAAAATAAAATCACTTATAGGAGTTCTTCAGAAACAAAACGTAATAGATCTAAATATGTGAATGACATATTCAGTGAGCAGCAAATGTTTTCCTACACCTACCTACTGCATTCACTAAAATACGGTTACTTCTACTCTCGTAGAAAAATAATTTTTTTTTCGATATTATATTCTTCCTCATTCACGTGAGAAGCACACCTAATAATTGAAACCAGCAAAATATGGATACTATTTATGTATTTAACCTATAAATAGAAAAAAGTGCAAACTGACTGCACCAAAAGTTTTCGTACAGCATCAAATTATCTTATTTAATTCCTTAAATACTTAAGGTCTGATGTAGAGAAGTTAACTAGTTGTTAATCCGGGTCTTGTGCCGAATCCGGCCACACGCAATGATAGATAGTAACTAAACTTAATACCATAACAACTCTAATTGTATGGCATTTATGTTTTATTCGTGGGTTTTATTATTATAGGTTAAATAACCTTTCTGTTTTGTTATTAGTCTATGGTTATTACAAGTGCTTTTAAAATAAAGTATGGGGTTATTACAACTTGTAAAATATATCCCCGATAAAAAATATGCTGTTGATTTTTTACGGAAGAAGGGAATTTCGCACGAAGTTCGTTTGTGCTGTAGCGGACACGAAATGATACTAACACTGGGAAAAGACGATAGGTGGAGGTGTGGCGAGGAGGAGTGTTGTACATCTATAAGATTAAGAAGTGACCTGTGGTTACAGGCCAGTAATGTTATATTAGAAGTATTAATATATATCATATATACTTGGGTTAAGGAATACACAACATTCAAGTTTTGTAATGAAGTATTCGAATTCAATTCGCGTATAACGGACTGGAAAAGCATGCTTAGGGAAGTTTTCACTACTTCTTTTGTTAAAAATAAATATTATTATGTTTTATTTACTTCTTTTTACAATTCAAAATAGATTATTAAAGTTAAGACATAAAAAAAAAACAACAGCATATGTTTGAATTACAAAGCAGGTTACTTGTATAATTATAATAGATATCGATTATTGCGTGTCGCCGGATTCGAAACAAAACCCGTTAATCCTTCCTCTTTCAAGCTATCTTCTTATCAGCTTCTACCCAAAGATTGTTTTTCTAATCTCATCTCGTTATTTGTTCGTTGATGGATTCGATATCAAAGAAACTACGCTTTCTAAATTAGGGAATCGATACTAAGCGATATTTTTTCTGTTCTGTTCTGAGGCTGAGGTTGGTTGAGATGTTTGTTGGGAAGTGGGATTCTCCAACGTTTTACTGCGTACTTCTTCCTGGTTCTCCGGTATTATGGCCAAAGGGGTTAGAGAATACACGTTAAGAAAGGAATTTGTACTGGTTCTTTCTTCGCCGGCGTAAAACAAATTAAAGCAATTTCTCAATATTTTTAAACATGCAGCAAGCTGCTAGACCACGTGGAATCAAATAACCAATATTTGTAAGCACCCAATTCAGCTTTACAATGTATAGCTACCGTCATGTGGTAGCCCGCAACAGTTTCCCTGAAAAATAATGTGAGTGCATTTTTTAGGTTAGGGAAGCCGTCGGTAGTTCGATCGGTATCTAAATGGAGGACTGAAATATTAATTTTCTTTCTGTTATATAATATTTCCTGATCACTTGCGGCAAGATATGATTAACTTCTATTGCGGGATCCTCTCTAGAAGCAATGGACTCGCGGTACAACTTATCTCCGAGTATTACTATATAATAAGTCTATTGCACAAGCTACAGCTGCCACAGCAAGTTTGCCACGAGATCGACGGCTTGATGTCCGGTAGTACTGAAACATCCTCACTTAGGCCTGAGGATTACATTGTAACTCCAGAAGTAAGAAATTTGAACAATTTCAGAAATGTCAATAACATTCTCAAAATATATTTGACATTAGAATCGGTTCATATCTATAACAAAACTCTACTTGTAAGTTCTCAAGACTTTCCACAACTAGAACTAATCCTATATCAGCGATTTCAACAACGTCTTTTGCATATATGCACCAGTCTTGACAGAAACGGGGCTTCATTATTTTAAGAAAGGAATAAAAACCGTTCTTCAACAAACTAGCTCTTTAGACAACTTGTATAATTTCAATTTTATAACTAGATATCGATTATTGCGTGTCGCCGGATTCGAAACACTGTTTCAAAACCCGTTAATCCTTCCTCTTTCAAGCTATCTTCTTATCAGCAATTAATAAAATATTATTTTTTATTTTTTAGTTAAGTTTGTGTAAGTAGGTTTTCTACCAAAATAGATTATTAAAGTTAAGACATAAAAAAAAAGCAAAGATTGGACAACCGGAGCTTCTACCCAAAGATTGTTTTATTCATAGACAACCGGATATTCACATTACCTCTATTCAACAGCGGTTATATGTACTTTTCTTCAAATAGCAGGGATATTCATACGTCCAGATTAGTTCAATGATTAATATGCATCGTTTAACTGTGCATTACATAATCAAACGTATTAAAAATACGAAAGACTAGACAATAAGAGAATTTGCTCGCGCCGAGATGGGAGGTGTTCGGGATGAGATGAGATGAGAAAAGGTAATGCAGACCTCAAAATACCGGCCAGAAAGATAACAATGAAAGTAAATTTCCAATTTTGGATCATCTGCATGGCCTAAAACTATTAGAAGAGACCAAGAAAGAAATGGATTTCATTCTAGAGTAAATAGAAAAAATATTTATAACAAAGAAAACTAGACTTGAAAGAATAAAATTCTTTAAAAATATACAAAATTAACCTCAAGACTACTCAACGACGTCCAGTTAGTCTACGAAAGGAAATTTATGTGTTAGGATCAGTTAGACGAATATTACTTCTTTCTTTCCTATTCACTCTAGAACATAACTATATAACACATAGCTAGAGAAAGTAGCTAGAAACAGGAAGGATTAACTAGTTAACTTCTCTACATCAGACCTTAAGTATTTAAGGGATTAAATGACATAATTTGATGCTGTACGAAAACTTTTGCTGCAGTCAGTTTACACTTTTTTTTTTATTTACAGAGTAAATATATAAATATTATCCAGATTTTGGAGTTTTTAATTATGGGGTATGCTTCTCACGTGAGTGAAGAAGAATATGCAATCGTTAAAAAAATTATTTTTCCACAACGAGACTAGAAGTAATCGCATTTTAGTGAAGGCGTACGAAAACTTTTGCTGCTAACTGTAAATAAATATCGATCAATTGATGCGCATCGTTAACAAATAAAATATTCTGCAAAGTCAGATCAGGAGTAAGTTTAGGTAGTAGATATTTCTTCAAAAAGTTTTATCCCAAGTTTAGAACATCTGAGCACTCCAATAGGATGTGGAAAACACCTTCTTTGTCTAAATTACAAAATTTTGCATCATTGGTTGCTAAGTCATTTATAGTTACTATTACACGATGTCACTGGCCCTCACTAAGGAAAGCAGATATATAAGCACGCACGTCCAGATACGAGAAATAATGGAAATGGTACAGAAATAAGAAACTTTATAATAACATATTTTTGGCAGTTGATAATCTTCCACGCCTACTATTTTAGGCCAACGATTCAACTTTCTTTTCAATTCAATAATTTAACTTTTCTTTGTCTTTAAATAAAGATCTATTTATTGCGCATTTTATATCATTATAAAACTTCTTTGTCTTTGCTGTGTGAAAGATTTATTTCACCAACGGCATGAACTGATTCGCTGTGGTCCATGTTATGTATAAATGTAAGGTAAAAAATAGCAACAGATTAGCATTTGAAGGCAAAAATAAATATGCTTTGAAATTGTTAGTTCCTAAAAGTCGAGTATAATAGTAATAGTATGTTTTAGTGGCAATGTTAATATTTATTGAGAATTCTATTCTGTTTACATTATTTCGTGCAAAACATTTTGAGTCTTTGTTAATAAAATCTTCGTAAAACTATTTAAGTTTTAAATATTTTAAGATCATATCCCTGACTGTCAAGTCAAAATTGTGCACTTTTCAGCAGGCAAATATTTGATCGTTTTCAATATTCTGTGATTACACTAAAATTACCATTTAAGCCAAAATACTTTAAGGTCTTATCAAGAAACGCATCTCTACACAAGGCTTATCTAATCTGCTAAAATCGAGCTTTGAAGACATAGATGATTCGTTTTCGTGGTAATTCGACTAATCGACTTCTTTTCGACAATCTCCGGTAAATAATTTTATTTTGATTCATTTAATACTTTTATCACAAAAGAAGAACTGAATCCAAAAAGATTCCAACAAAAAACAAAAGTTTAACTAAGACAACTTCGCTACACCGAAGTCTCCGTTATCTAATAGCGAATATTTATATTCATCTTAAAATATTATATTTATATTTTTAATTCTCATTTTCAAATTTGTGAATAGAATCAATCGGTTTACAGAATACGTTTGCTCATATTGCCACCGGAGATTTAGTTTAAAATTTGCCGAAAAAGCTTTTATGAGTAGCAAAAGCGAATATTATTAAAGGATTCCATTGTTAATCATTTTGGCAAAAAAAAGAAACTTTGACCAATGCCGAAACGAAATAGTTTATATAAATATTTTATATTTGAATGCAGATCATTGTTGAGAGCTAGAATCCTTGCAATTGACTTTTGGCTGGATTATGACTCATTAGATCTTTCGATAGTGGTTATTCATAAGATTCGGCTTAACTCAAAGTAATTTTAACCCCTTGTATAATATGGATGCTTCGTCAGCAATATTTTCGACGTTCTCATGTTAACAGAAAAAGTTTCAGAAAGCTGATATCTAAAATTAGAATCATGTTTAAATCAATTTTATGTTTCTACCAAACGAAGTATTTTAATTGTTAATTTATCACAAGGAGCCGACGAAAATAACCTGACTCAACTGATTGAAATGATATATAGAATTATAAATTATTTATAATGATTAGTTTCAGAATTAATGTTATATAGTTTACTTCAACTATACTAGATAAGAGTGATAATCAGACAATATTTATACGACAATATTTATGTCAATGTTTATGTTAAATTATGTAAATTTATGTAAATTATTAATATGCTAAATTATGTAATATTTATGACAATATTTAAGATATGACAATATTTATGTATTTATAAGATATTGGTGGATTATTAAATTGTAATAGTATGGCACATAGGATTTGGCTTAACTTCAAACGTACAGAAAATGTAGATCCCACAATATATAACCTAAAAACATTATTCACTACAACCCATGAAGGTTCTTGGGTTCAGAAGTTCCTACTGTAACTGGAACAAGGGTTGTGAAAGGAGGAAATTCAACTGAAATCACGCTCAACCGTTTCCCCCAAATTTTATCGAGGCTAGAAGCACTTTGATGTTTTATAAGTATAATAAATTTTCTACCTTCAGCCGGTCTCGAAGTTACAAAATAGAGGTTTCTGGAAATTCAGCATCTTTAGGTTGGCATAGAAACAACCTGTTGATAATAGTACATCGTCCCTACAACTGCAAAGTATCGAATGTGAAAATACGCGGTTTTTGCATTCGATCTTTAGCGATTCGATACATTGATTTGGCATGATCAAATAGTCTGAATAATCGATCCTTTGACACGGTTCTTCCTCCCCTTTGCAGAGTGAATTCAGATTTGAGAATTCACTAAAACGTATATCAGCCCTAAAGCAATTGATAAAGTAATAAAAAATAAGTGTTTTGTCACATTCAATACTTTGCAGTTGTAGGGATGAAATGACAATTTCTGGCAAGATGTTTGATATAATCAAATGTATATAATTCTTATATTGGAAGTAAGAACTCATTTTAATATTTTTCGGGAATAAACAAGAGTTGTAAAAAACATACTTCAGTATTTTATAATGAATATAATTTCATAGATTTCCAAGGTTGCACAAATAGAGGAAATTTGGTGTTTAGGATAAAAATAAGGAAAGAAAATAACTCACCTATTATTCTACTGGCTTGTAATTCAAAGAGATATGTCTGGTTCATGAACTGGATAAACAGGGAAAAAAAGAGTGAAAATTCCCTTAATTTGTCCACAAGAAGTACTTTACCTTATTTACACACACACAAAGTTATATATAATATTTACACATTTACGATTTTAAAGTTTTTTTCACAAAACAACTTTAAAATTCTGTAAAAATCGGTTTCAACAAAAATAGTTTGGTGTTTTTAATTTTAAAAAAAACATCAATTCACGATTATTGTTCAGCAGCTAAATTTAATATATCATCATTGTATTTAACAAACTCGTGAACTGCTGCTTTAATTTCCTCTAAAAAAATTGTCTCAAGACATAATTCACCCTCCAACACTATTTCTATAATTTTTAGTAACATTAAGATATTGAAAATTTAAAAATGTTTCTAGAAAAACTAAAGATTAAATTAAAAATGATCAAAATTTGAAGTATTTTGTTAAAAGTTTACTGTTATACCAATATAAATATTGTAATGAAATTCACTCACAGTATTGAGAATTAATTCTTATTTATCAAAATATTATACATGTTTTAAAAAATATATTGAGGTGAGAACACGTCAAAACATGGACTACCGTATTTGGGTAATGAATTTGTTTTTTGAGACACAAATCATCGGATTGTAAGAAAGATTCCAATGGCATGAAATTATTTTCTAACAAAATCACTTGGAAATACTTCGATGGCAATGTTAATCATTTACTATCTGTTTGCTCAATAGTTAAATCCATCACAATTAATCTTTATCAAACTATTTCATCTCTTGAAAATAATATTTTTCATATTTTTTCACATCCTGTAGAGTGTTGTATCTATTACTTAGGAATGGCTACTTTACTCATTTTTTCTTCCATCGCTGGATAAGCTCTTAACAAACTAAGCCTAGACGGAAAACGTCAAGACTACCCCAGCCAATTTCTCAAATTCCTTTGGTTTTTATCCAATTTTTTTGAGTTTCCCATTGGAGTCTCCAGACAACCCCGTGGAGTGGACCTGTCTAGACACGTGTGCCTTGACCCATCTGTCCCATGGCTCCAGGGTGTGTCATCGTTTCCATAACATTCTCGCCTTATGTTTGTTTTGCCTACTGCACCCCAATTTCGGGAATCATTTTTTCATCTAGGTTATTCCAAATCTATGTAATATCAAAATTTTTAATTAATCTATTCTAAATTATAGATCAAAATAATTTTTTTACAGAAAATTGTGGATAGAAAATAGAACAAAACCCATTTTCCAATTTAAAAAAAAAAAAAACTGTTTGTCTTTGTCCTCTTTTTTTGATGCAAGGAGTAAGGTTCGTTTATTATGTACAAACTAACTGGCTCTTTAGGTAAAACTTGAGGTACGCATGATGGTAAAGAAGGAGAAATACAATTAGGAATGATAAATTAATTGCCACTTCTATTGAGATTATTTTATTAGAATACTAATTTCGAATGCTAAGCATTCATCTTCAGTTCTACAACATACAAATTTTTAACACATTAGCATTATGTTACATGGATTATATATACTAAAGTTTTCAAAAATGTAAGACAAGAAATCAAACATTGGTACTTACCTGAGGAGATTTAACGAATATCTGAGATATATCCATCGTGGAAAGGGGAAGGGGACAGGTAGGTTAAATTTTTTATCTTTACTATGGGATTTCTCTTATGACTCATTGGATTTTTCCGTTCCTATTGGAGACAAATTTTAAAATAGGGCAATTGGGAATGTTTATCTGGTCATTTAAACAAAAGTCTGGATTGGTTTTAAACGATTTTATTATTTCTAATGGTTCATAAATATTTAATTTTAGGCCATTTTTCTAATTTATGTACTATTTTTACTCCAGAGTCTTTATTAAATTGATAGTTATTTTTAGTTTATCCTCGGGGGTGGTATATTACAATTAATTCATCAATCCTAACTCTAGATAAAAGTCTTTTAAGTCCAAAAATATTATTTATATGATATTTCTTCCTATCTTCATCGTTTACTCCTATTTTTTTAAAGCTACTTTATCTCTTCCAAACGGGACATATCGTCGGCACTATGCAAGATTAACGAATGTGAAAAATCTTTTTTTTTTTATGTTCCGTTTGTTTGTTGCAAGTACCTTATGACAAAATTTCCTAAAAATCGGCCCACAGAACACCTAATTCACTATCGTAATTTTTACGAATTTTTAGCATCTTGCCACATGTAAGACTTGTAGAAAACAACGGTATAAGTCGTTGTATATCTTAACAAAGTTATAGTTTAGTTTATTTTACGAAGTTGATAAGAAAAATTAAATTTGATAACATTGAATTCTCTCTAAGGTTCTATAGATAAACTCTAACATTTCATTTTTTAATAGCGTAAGGTATATTTCAAAGTAAAATATTTTTTCAATGCCATACCTATCTTTTATTTTAGTTTTTCTTGACTAATGCAAGTTCCAATATTTGACCAATTTCCAAGTTCAAAATATTTTAAAAAAATTCTCAATACAATATTTTGAATTAAATATTTTATTTCATAAAATCAGTCGAAACGAAATTATCTATTATCGGATTTTTATGTTGTTTTTTTTTTTGTTTTTTACAACAAAATTATTCTGCAGGTGAAATCATATCTTTATATTAATCATAAGTCACATCTTTATATATTTACTAGCATCCCCGTCGCGGCTTCGCCCGCCCTCATAAGTAAAGATAATTTCAACTAAAAATTAACGTTTTATTTGTTTATCGATAAGATTCTTGTATTTTAGCATGTGGTTGAGCATTATTTCTTCAATGATTTTTTTTTCACGCATAACAGTAATTATTAATCTAGTTATAATTGCACTGATTAGGTGGTTGAAGATTACGTAAAAGCACCATTAGACATAAAATTTTTAATTTTAATGTATGAATTGGTAATCAAGATGGATAAAGACTATTAATAAACTCTTGCGGAAAATAAACTGCATTATCAGTGCTAACGACAAAATGCCCGTGGATCATATTTTTACACACGATATAAAAAAGCAAAAGATCGACATTTTGATTTAGTAATAATTTGTATTCGGCAGAAATAACTTTATTAATTTCATCTGGTTGGATGTTGATTTCGAACTATAAAAGTATATGACAGTGTGGCAAACCTCGGTCCTGCCTCTCAACTTTATACATTTCAATGTTAGTTATTGTAAATTTTACCATTGCAAAACCTTCCTAGAATTATAAAAATTAATTATTTAGATGTCGGTACAGATAGGTTCAGTCTACCATTATTAACTCTATTGTGGAATGGCGCTATACACAATCGGTCAATTTTCAAGCTTCACTGGATCCACATATCGCACACTATATTTAAATATTTTTTATTTAATAATTTTCTTGATTGATAGCTTAATAAGTAAATTTTATCATCAATTTTAAGCTGTTTTGTAACCTCTCGTGTAGAATGGCACTCGCCACCTATCGGTCAATTGTCAAACTTCACTGTTGTCCACATATTAACTTTTTTTAATAAAATATAAATTAAAAATCAGTAGATTTTAATATTGCTAAACCGTCTTAAAACTATGAAGATGATGTAGTTAATGTTTAGTACAGATTGGTTCAGTAATATTCGCGGTTAGTGATCAAAAACGAAAAATGGCTTGTCCTTTTATAGAATAGTATAAATTACTATTGTAGTAAATTTTCTAATTGTAAATCTTTCAAGAACTATGAAGATGATGTAGTTAAAATTTGGTTCAGATAGGTTCATTAGTTTTACTAAAACGCTATTGTCGCTTGCCACATATTCGATTTTTAAATTTCACTGGAATTCACACGTCACACCACATATTTATAGCTTTTTGGATAACAAATTAATTTAATTTAGTAATTTTATTATCAATTTCTAGCTATATTTAACACCGGATCATTGTAACCTCTCTTGAATGGCGCTCGCTTTACTACACACCACATATTTATCGCTTCTTAAACAGTAATTTAATAGAAAATATATAAATTTTATTATTGCTAAACCTTCCTTGAACTATGAAGATGATGTAGTTATATTTGGTACAGAATAGTTCTATAGTTTTCGCGATTAGTGATCACGAACGGAAATGGCTTGTCCTTTTATATATAACTTCATCATCCCCCGTCCAGGCTTCGCCCTCTCTCATAAGTGAAGATCTTAGATAATTTTAACTAATAATTGATTTTTTGTTTAGCGATAAAATCTTGTATTAAAGTGAACAATTGAAAGTTATATCTTTGAAGATATTTTCACGCATAGCAGCCATTATTAACTTGGTTAAATTTAGATTGATTTGGTGTTTGAAGATAACATAAAGCATAATCAGTTTTAATATATGAGTTGGTAATCCAGATGGACAGAGACTATTAAGAAACTGCACTATCAGAGCTTACAGCTAAAGGTTCAAAGTTCATATTTTTACATACAATATTAAACAGCTGAGGATCGGCATTTTGTTTTTTAATAATTTTCATTCGACATAAATCATTTTATTGATTTGATCTGGTTGGATTTTAATTTCTAACCATATACGTATGTGATAGTGTGGCAAAACTCGTTTCTAACACTCAACATTGTACATTTAAATTTTTATTGTTGCTAAACCTAGAACTATGAACATGATGTAGTTAAAATTTGTTATATTTCACTCCATATAGCTGTTTTTATAACAATTTAATTGAAAATAAGTAAATGTTATTATCAATGTTCACCTCTATGTAACACTGTACCTTTTAACCTTTCATGTAGATGGCAATTGCCGCCATTTTTGAACTTCATTGTTATCCACTTTTTATTCATTTTTCAATAAAGAATTAATTGAAAATCATTAGATTTTACTATTGCTAAACCATCCTATAAAGATGATGTAGTCAAAATTTGGTAGAGATTGGTTCAGTAGTTTTTGGCGGTTAGTGAACACAAACGAAACATTGCTTGTCCTTTTATACCATATAATAGTATAACCTTATACCGCCATATGTTAGAATCGTATAGAGCTAACAGATAATTGTGACTTACAGATAATATACAAATAATATTGCGACTATAAATTAAGATATAAGGTATCCTATCTTTTTTGTTGGATCAAACTGCACCCGGTATGCAAATTTGATTAAAATCGGTTCAGTAGTTTAGGTGTTAGCCGTCCCCTAGGCGGCGACACGTAATTTATATATATTAAGATTTATTTCCGAAGTTTTGTAACCACATTCAGAAAGAAACCTTGTATAAAAACTGAATGTAGGATATGTGTGACTCAGCGTGTTTCACTGGTAACCACACGAAATATAACAAAAAAGATTGTTATTTTATTGTACTTTGTAATATTTTTCCTGTATTCAATAAAAAGTTAATCGCATTAAATCAATTAATCAAAATTTTGTTTTACTTAAAAGATACAAATTATAATTAATTTAAAAACTTTGGCTCACTTTGTAATTTGGTCTCATTTTTTGTTTATTCTAATTATTACTGATTCGATAATCACAATTATTTTTTATTGTAGTATGCAGATAGATATGTGTTGAATGGTTTACAATTAAAACAAAGAAATAAATATAGAAGTATCTATGAGTATTATGTTCTGAATATTTAGAAAAATGTGTTTAAAAAATGCAAGGAGCGATAGATTTAGTGATTTTTACACACTTATTTACATAGTATTTATTTAAACAAAGACAATGTTTCACAGCGTAATTACAGTCAAATAAGAGATTTTAATTAATTAGCTCTATTGTTATGAAATTAAAGATTTTTGATAGCCGGTTTAAAACTATTAAAATAAATGAGAAATAATAAGTATTTGCTCCACTTTGGCATTTTCCTGTTTATTATTATTTATTGAACCATTTATTCAACATGTTTAGGGAATATAGATAGATAGATAGAAAATACTTTTATTAATAATATTTACAGAACTTTATGTTATTTACAAAAGTGTTCAAAGTAATATTACTGACCTAGCTACGGCTGTCTGTCAGGAGCGCTTTTAATTTGAAAATGATTTCAAATCATTATTGTTTGTTTATTTTTAAATATGTAAATATTTATTGATTTATTAACTAATCTCAAACAATACAATCCAAAAAATCCAATACAATCTAATTACCTATTATATAATCTATTATTAATCATTAATTATGTCTTATATAACAATATCATAATTGCCACATATCCTATAATAATATCTCAAATAATAATATGTATCCACCCATTATTATACTATTCAATAATATCTAATTGTTATCATTTTTATTTATAACATATATTATGAATCAATTGTGTCGTCTAGTTGCAAAACCGGCCATCTCCAAAAACCAAAATTTTTCAGGAGAGCTGATTTTCTGTTACATCACGCCAAAACGAAGTAGGAAGAAATTCTCTTCGGTTTTTAGTGGCACAAGGGTAGTGTGTTTGAAAGTACTTTTTGAAATGGAAGGGGCAAGTGGAGGGGGTGAGTTACTCAATTTTTTATTTTGGATTTGGCTGCCTTTGCAACACATTTTGGAGTTGGCCGGTTTTGCAATGAATTAGAACTTAAAAATCACTAAATTTAATTAAAATATTTGGTTTTTTGGGGTGCAAATGAACAAAACTTGCTTCAATAAGTGAATATAATTTGAAAAAATTAAACTCTGAAATGTTGTGGTATACTCAAATATCTAGTCAGAAAAACTGGCGATAATTATTTCTAAAGTAATAAGTTCCAAAACTGGACGGAGAGGAATGGAAGGCAGATGTTGAAAAAGCCAGGGGCCGCTATATGTTGTCTGTTGTGCTAAAAGAAGAAGAAGAAGAATTTCCGAAAAACGTAATTTTGAAAAACATTAACATTCAGAAAAATATACTCTTACGATATTATCGTCTTCAACAGGCTTACTTACACATTTCTTTCTGATATTCTTCTTCATTCCTCTTATCTACTTCTCTGCTTTCTCCTTCTTGAGCAGCTGATGCTACGACGCACAATGGGGCAAACTAAAGCAAAAAAAGTGGCAGAAATTCCTAAAACTAACATTTTCCTTTCAACGTGATGACTTAATTATCTGTTAGTTAAGGCTCTGCAGAACAAAATAATGTAATTCATCAAGCTGATAACGGTCATGTCTTGTACTGATAATCGTTGAAAGTGGACAAAGTTCAGTGGTATCAATGTCAGTGTCTTCATCAATTTGTTATTAACAGATCGCTTGTTTTTTTTACATACAGTATTAGTACATGTATATTTTTATTACATGGAATCATCATCTTCAGGTATATAATTTTGAAATATGGTATTATATTTGCCTTAATAATATAATAAAATAAGATTATTGATTTTAGTTTATATGTAGCGAAGGGTTTAGTAACCTTCCAAACCCGTCCAAGCATATTATTTTCCACCATCTTCTAGTACATTATCTAAATATTACGATTTCGTTAAAAAATCTTGCCCCAATCTGCCCCACCGTCAGAAAAAATATTTCTTCTTTGTTATTGCATAGACGAAAAAATCATTTTGATTTCTATCCTATACACCTATCATACACCCATCCTACAAGCTTCCACTACAAAAATGGCAAGACCGCAGCAATGAAGACAAACAAGTTGTTAAAGAAACCAAGAGTCGAATCCAAGAAAGTTTAAAAAAAAAAAAAAAAAAAGTGTGGTTTGATTGTTGACATGCATGCCTAAACCTGGCTTTGGAAATAGTAACGATGGAAATACGGCTAGGCAATTTTTCTCGCAAGCTGATATTTCGTCAGAAATTACCGGAGTTGACGCTGAACTAATTAAAAGGCTTCATACAATACTGATAGCAATATCAAGTGGGTACAAAATTAATACTGATGCCTATCAAGCGTTTGCTCACGATACTGCAAAATATTATGTAGAAAAGTAACCAGAGTACCCGATGTCACCGACCCTCGACAAGTTTCTTATTCATTGTACAGGAAGCACAGGAAGCTCGTAACAAGGATTTCAAAAAATATCGTGAACATCACGGAAGTGTAGTCAAGAAAAATCCAACCATGATATATTCTTTAACCTTTTTTGTTGTGTTCAGACCCAATTCTAACAAGTAAACGAAAACTACCTAAGAAAAAATTTAAGTCACTACCGACAAAGGCTTTAAACTTTCTTTCTTTTTCTTTTGAAAATAGAAGAAGAAGACAGTGAAGATGACGAGGAAATGTTGTTGATAGAAAGTGTGTTACATATGAAAAGTGTGAATTTTTTGATTTACTGTTTTTTAAGTTTTTCCATACTGTATACAAATAAATTGAGTGATTTAGGTTTTTCAATGTTTCAATGTATGACATATAGCTTTAGGAACCAATGTTGATGATTATTTAAGATGTAAGTAAGAATATTTAGTTTATGCCAACAATTAGGGCTACTTGCCCCACTGTGCGACGCTGCAGTTAAAAATCAAACGATCTGTAGATAACCTCCCCTTGAACTAGCACCTTATTATTTTGTTTGGTTATGAAAAATCTCAATGACTTTGAAGTGCCATAGTGGAGGGGGTTTGAGGAGGGCATTACTGGGACTCTTGCAATCAAAATATGTGTAGTCTCTTCCTGGCTTGAACACAGTTCCACTTTCCGAAAGAATGCCGTAAAACTCTGAAGACTGAACGAGAGTCTCGATTTTCTTTAACTTCTTCTCAATTTGGGTAAAATCCCGATCTGGAGGGGTTTGTTTCTTCTCCATGTTGCGTGGTCTCTTTGTCTTTTTCTTGCTAAATTAGCTAGAACATCTTCTACAAACTTCTCCATAAAAATCGAACGAAAAGTGCACGAAACAATTAAGACATAAACGTTAACTACAGGAAAAGCAGAAGCAGACTGATATTTGCCTGATAAGAGAGCTTCTTGATCTGGAACAATCGCGCGATCTCGCTGGTGTGGAGATGGCCGGTTTTGAAACTCACTGACGGAAGGATTTGGTCGGTTTTGCAGCACACTGAGTTTTTAAAACGCAGATTTAACAAGAATTTCACGGGTTTTTGCGAGGTTTCTTGTTTCCAATAGATGGGAAATGTATCTTAGGACTCAGAAAACAGAAAAAACGTATTTCTCAAAATTGAGGGGTTGTCCGGTTTTGCAACTAGACGACACAATTATATCCAAATATTTATTAGGTTATTAATAATTAAAATTTTTAACAAGATAGGAACGGTAGATATAGGCTTCTTTTAAGTAACTCACTAGAGCTGCCCAGTCTTCAACATTTAGGTATTTGACCATATCAATTTCAGTCATAGTAACTACACCAAAATATTTTTTCCTCATTCCCTCCAAGACTTCATAACGTCCTAAATAATGGAATATATCTTCATTTTCTCCAATATTACACATAGAACAAATGTAATTCTGTCCCTGAATGAAGGGTCTGTAGTTCAAGTTGAGAAGTTAGCCTCTAATTTTAATTATGACGCCTATATCAGATATAGGTAAATTTGAATTAATATAATCAATGTCAAAAGATAATTGTATATAGATTTGGTGATATTGGCCGTTTAAAGCTCTTTCTCTATAACACGTGCCGTAATAGACAATTAGGCTAGATTTCAAGGCTTTTAAATCTTTCCCCAATTGTTCTGCAGAATTGAAAACTGTATTAAAGTTGCTTTTGACTTTCTCAGACCAATTTATCCATTCCTTAAACCATAATAGTTTCCTTTTGATCACTTGTTCTGCAACCAATTTTGTTAAGCAACCTCCATCTAGATCTAGGGTCTTTAATATGTATTTATATTGTAATTGAAAGGTAAAAACATGAATTGGTGAAATTTTGGCTTCTAAATATATCATGTAATTTGGAGTATTTTTTGGCAATTTAAATATTTTTTTAATGAAGGTCCTCTGGACACTTTCTATTTTATCAGCATATCGATAGCCCCAAACCTGACTCCCATATCTAAGATCTAGTTACAGACTTAAAAATGTCATTGCTGAAAGAGGAACATGTTTAATTAGAATTAAATTATTCCAAACACTTATAAGACCAAGCAAAGCATGGCGAGCCGTTTGATTAAAGTGATCAGTGAGTGTCAAACTTGGAGACAATGTAATCCCTAAATACTTATATCGGTTGACTACCTTGACTGGTTGATTATTAAACATCCAAGAGTCACGTTCACAAAGCTTTCCTCCGCCTTTCCCAAAAACCAGGATATAGTAGGAGTTTTATTCTGTACCCTCTAAGCCATATTCCTCCGCTTAGGCAATCCTTAATATCATTTACAAAAAAATATCATTACTCTAATAATAGAGGACTTAAATTAAGGGAATATATATTTCCCATCATCAGGAACATTAGATCTAAAACTATGTCATAATATCTGTTGCACTTGTGGATAGTCGTTAAAGTACAAAAATCGTATTTTAGGAATAACGCAATTTTTCACAATGATTCACAAATTAGTATTCACCTCTTATAATAGTCTCGTAACTAAGTTCACACGAATAGCTAGAAAAGAATTAACTTTCTGACCATACCCATAACCCAAAATTCACAAACATACATTACACACAAAATGCACTTAACCGATTATTAAAAAGTTCCACAGATATAACGAATAAATTTATATAGATTATATAACAACTTAATATTACCTCGTTACATAGTACATAAAATATATTCTTTCAATTTAAATGGAAAAATGTCAAATTATGTAATTATATATTTAATGTATTGTATAGTTTGAGGTTCATTATTTATTCCTTTTAAACTTTATTTATTGTATTATATAATATGATGTTCTTTATTTATTTTCTTATTTTTATTTATTTCGTATGGTATATATTGTATGAATAGATTCATAAAGCCATCCATATTACTTATTACCCTCTTTCAGACAGATTGTAATACTTTCTCAATATTGATTAAAATAAAAATTGAACATATTCGATTACAGCCTTGTTCAGATATCCCTTATACAATGGCTATTGGCATTAAAGGTATTATTGTTAATTATTAATGTTTTTTACATTATTTACTTTATATATTACATTTATTCTGTTATTTACTATAGAGCATGGCTGAAGAAGGTTGTAATATAATATTTAATTATATAATTTGACGTTTTTCTATTTATATAGAAAGAGTATATTTGACATACTATGTTACTTATGGTGATACCAAGAATTATGAAATTATTTGTGATATAATTTATATAAAACTTATTTGTTATATTATGGAATAGTTTTAGATGATAGTAAATATATGTCCCAAAAATAGGTTGAATAAATATTAATAAGGAGAAAAATACCAAATTGGAATAAATATTAATAACCTTCTTTAAAGATAAATATAAAAATTATTATTTAGAATTGCATTGTTTTCAAAATAGAATACATTATAATTTTCGTTCATTAATTCGATTAATAAATAAAAACAATAGTTTTAATATTAACTATATAATATAATTGCTTTGAGACATCCTTTTATTTAGCTTATGCCTGGGGGGTTGAAGAGGGCAATGAAAAAACTTGTACTTCAGCGTGGGAATCTGACCCTGGTCCCTAGAAAGGACAGCAGTGATGTCAAAGTTGTCAGTTACAAATTAGGATACGGAATCGCTCGGACCGTTATATTGTGGTTTAATATTCTTTCGTTATGTTATTCTAAAGTAAAATCAACATAATAAACTTATAGCGACAAAGAAAAAGGTTTTAAAGTCTATAATTTTGTCTTTTGAAATCTATAATGCATTGGAAGGTTTAAAAGTTAAGATGAACTGTAAATTAACATAATTAGGGTATAGCTATTGCATAATAAGGATTATAGCTATTGCATTCTTGAGCAGCCTTTTCCTAAAGCACCAACTCTGGAACGCTGGCTTCAATCTGACCTGTCCAATAATTTGTCAATATGACTGCTTTGTCTCATGCATTTTTAATTCTATTTAAATGTTAAAATTAAGAGATCAAAATATGATAAATACCTATTGGCATATCTAATAATAAACTCAGTAGTGATATAATTAATTCAATTTTTTAACATATGATTTTTAATTTCTTTTCAAATTTGTTTTGATTATATATATATAAAGAGAAAGAGAAAAAAAAAAAAGAAAAGAAAAAACTCAAGATTTTAATAAAAATATAACTCTCAAACATCATCTGTTACTATATAAATAAACACATTTAAACAAATATTTTCCTTTGACAAAAAATTAACAAACTAAACTTATAAGGAAATGACTGTAATTTGAAAATAAAATCTATATTAATTGTGCAATTAATGAAATGTCTAAATACCCTGGGTAAATCGGTAGCGTGTTAGGAGCGACAGATGATGAATATTAAAGTTGGTTGTCTGTTGTCTTTGCCGGCCGGTGGTTTCGGCATACGATCTAACCTGAACATTTGATAGTGGTATGGCTTCAATGGTCGTTGTCCATGAGTCCTCTTGATTTTACAACCGAACTCCAATCAAGTAGATTAAATGGTAGTCTAGTGCTGATGAAAATAAAAAGGAGAAACACGGCCATCCAATTGCCGATAACCGAAAGTGTTGCTCGATCTCTCGGAAACTTAATCGTAATTAATGCGATAAATGATTATTAGACTTACATGTAACCATATTCTGAACATGAACAATAAAATAAAACGGACTCTCAATTCAAAAACATCGATTTGTCAAAAATGAGGCTAAATGACCAACTGACTTAATCCTACTAGGTTAATCTAAATAGTTTTACCATATGATACAACAAACATCTGTTTTATAAAGTAATTATCATTTTGTTTTAACCTTTCAACCAATTATTTATTTTTAATGAAATTAAGAAATAAATGTTTTAAATAATTAAATATAAACAAATTATTAAACATAAATTTATGAATTACTTTAAATCACAAAACGAACGGCTGAAACAAGGGTTGATGAATTATTTGCCACTTCTATTTGAAGTTTTCATTCGTAGGCAAGTTTCGAATGTTAAACATTCATCATTATTTCTAAAAACGGTAACGGTTGGGTTAAGAGGAGGCAGCAAACTGGCTTGACCAGCGCTACACCGACCAGTTCGATCCTTACGCTTCACTTCGAGTTTACATTTATCGATAGCTCTTTCCTATAACCTCACATGTAAACAATCACTTCTACAGTTTCAACTTGGATTGTGTTGTTTAGTGTGTTATATTAATATTTAGTCTTCTTAAATGTAAATAACTGAAACAGAAGTTAACAAAATGAG
Source organism: Euschistus heros (assembly GCA_003667255.2). Taxonomy (NCBI): domain Eukaryota; kingdom Metazoa; phylum Arthropoda; class Insecta; order Hemiptera; family Pentatomidae; genus Euschistus; species Euschistus heros. The sequence goes on from RCWM02000046.1 coordinate 4,234,430, forward strand.
TTTCATAAAGGATTAAGTGTTTTATCAATTCATGTTTTCTTATTTCCTCTTATCTAATGTGTAAAAGTGTTACAAAACTTAAGAACGTTAATTTGTGCATGGATTTTGTGTTATATATATTTTTATTTGTTGTATCAATTTAAGTGATAAAATTTCAGTATGCTTATTTTGTGAATGCATTCTTTGTCATCCATAATACTTATTGCCCTAAAGTGAGACAGATTGTATAATTATTTCAATAAAACATATCGATCTAAAAATAAATCTGAGAAAGTATATCATAGGTTTCATATTTTCTTATTTCTACTTCCCTTGAGAAAATATAGCAGAAATTAACATCATCACTTTCAACTAGGATTCTGTCTTATAATGGATTATAACATGGAGAATAGACAATGTTAAAATAATCACAAATTAAATCAAAACATTCAAACTGTAAAACAAGAAATCGAGTTGATGCTCACCTATGGGGGGAAAAAGCGAAAGGTCTTCTGAAACCTGTCTGGTCCTAGAGTAGAATGAGTGTAGTAGAACTAAGGATAATCAGGTAAATTGACAACCCCTTAGGTTTTCCCTATGATTAGTAGTTTTTTTTTTGCAGTTCCTGCTGGTAACAAAGTATAAATGGGACTATTAGAAATATTTTCCTCGTCATTTAAACAAAATCTGAGTTGGTTTTAAACGCTTTTATTTCGTAAATATATATAAGTATTGTTGAATGTATGGGTATTTTTTAATAAAAATAACCATTAATTCAATTGATAGGGAAGTTGTAAATCTTTGTCTTACTTGCATATTTCCTTAAATGTTTTTTTACAATCTTTAATTTATTCATCGTCCACTTTTTCCCATGTATTTAAATTTCAAATCCATTACAACTTAGTTCGTGTACACCGCTTTTTTTTGGAAAGAATCAATTTTGTCTTAAGGTAAAGGGAAATAATGTGACAAAGTTATTTCCATTTTAATGCGGAATTTAATCCTAATTTTCTCAATTCCTTTTAAATAAAAAAATCCAAAAGATGTAGCAAATTATTCATCAATCCTAATTGTATTGATCCTTCTATAACATGTGAACCTCTAGTAAATTAATAACTTTGTCAAGTCTGATGGATTCGTTGCTTTTTTTCACACTAACAATAAGTGTTTTTCATAGCTTTATTTCATTGCTTTATAGTGCCTGGGAATGGTTATGCAATATACCTTATTTATTTATTTTTCATATAAAAACTAAATGTTATCTAATGTGCACTAAAATTAAACGTTTCAATTTAAAAGTACCTATAGAACTGAAATGCATGTAGACATTTCTAACCACATATAGAAATTCATTCATGCCGCACTGCAATCTAATAGTAGACACTAAACAAGCCACCATTACACTTTAGTACAACATCAACAAAAAGGTGTAAAAAATGGAAAATAAAATTGAATTAAGACAAATCACTGTAAATTATATTTACATGTCGAAACTACACCTGTCCACCTATTTAAGTATAACCTATAGATGTCTATATAATTATCCCTAAAACCACACTAGTTAAAACCAATCTGGACTTGCGCGTCTCAAATTTATGAACCGTTCATTATAAATAAAAAACACTGTTTCAAAAAATATTATCAATTCGAACTACATTTTTAAGACTGATAACAGAATTACCTCCCTACATAAAAACTACATTCAGACTTACATATTCTGACAGTTACCAGACATTTTTATGACACATTACTTTGATACTCTAACAAACAAGTATAGAATTTGGCAACATTACAAATTCCTAATATAACTCAACGCAGACCGAAAACGAGCTGGATGAGGGATCTCCTTGTCTGATCTCAAAGGCAATATAATGCCTATAGATCATATTCACTGGGTGCTGACTTAACCCTATTCTCTAGGCTGTATTGTTAATTAAAATCCCAATTAATAGATGTTCATATGTTTTTCCATACATGAAATGACAGTACAACGAGCTTTTTCTTGTTTTTTCTTCTTTTTTCCAAGATATTCGGTTCTAAACATTTTTATCCTGACCATTTAAATCAGTTTAAGCCTTAAATAAAATACCTTTACGTTTGTTTCATGATGTAATTTATACTCCCGAAAATAAAAAGGTGTCATACTAGCTCTTTCTGTTTTTTAAAACTATATAGTGGCTTCAAGACTCTAGCGTTGCATTAGACACTCCATCTGAATTCTTCCAGTTTAAATATATTGTATACCTATTATCTGTGGTATCTGTTAGTTGCAAAATTGACCTTTACATTTCAGTGAAAAATGTCAAAGAGAGAATAAAAACTGGTGAGAATACAATGCAATATTATATTGTAAACGTATACCCAGTGAAGCCGATTTAAAAAAATTAATTTCAACGTAAAACTGTTTCTTAGTATATTCGGATTTTTTAATTGACTTCTTGATCACCGAGGTAATTTATATCTCAAAGGAGACATGTCACTTACAAAATTTTCTTCTGAAGTAAAACAAGAATTAGATAACTCGCATTGCGACAATATCTCGTACCGAGGGAGGATAATTTATGGCGGATTTGATAAAGGAAGATATCTAAAATAGCTGGTATCTGTTTGTAACAAGTCGGGGTTTTATGCAGGGGGGTGCTGTGAGCTAGGCCAGGCCAGCTGTTGGATTTAACGGCCAGCCTGTGTGGGCGTCCGTCTATTAGTAGATAATCTGCTCAGCTTTCCTCTCCTAGATACACCGAATAAATTCTTCAGCCATGGAAGCACAAGGAAGCCGAAACGGGTAGAGGGAGTCTGTAATGCTAGAGCTGGCAGAGAACAAAATTAGTGTGTGTTTATCTAACATCGATGAGAGAGTTCCAAGTTTCTGGACAAACCCTCTGCATATCTGCCGTAATGATACTGATTCAAACTTAATTTTCTGGCTTAATTTGTTTTACTTATTTAAGTTAAATTCACTTTAAAATAGACCTCTTAAATTTATATAAATATTGAGATTAGCGAAACTAAAAAAAAAAAAAAAAAATTAATTTCTCACTGTCTGGGAAAAACCATAGATCGTGGATTTGCCTATCTATAATCTACTGATTTTCCCAATTTACATTTTAGAATTAAAATAATAAAATGACCAATTAATGATTATTCAAAATTAACAAAGTTAAGAAAAAATAGGTGTTTCAAACTCGATTTTTTTATTCAAACCAATATAGCTCCTAAACGGTAGATCCAAGCGTCTAATGTTATTATAAAAAAAATATATTTTCCATTACATTTCTGATCGGGAAACATTCGACAAATTTTCGAATCGAGCAACACCAACAGAGTTATCAAAATGTTATATTTTTGAGGATGAAAAAAACGTTACCCAAGAAAACTGTAAAAGTCCAGCCAAGAGGCAACCATGTCAAAATGTGTTTAAATGAGCTAAAAGCAATAGATTTATTGATTAACAATATAAGCAAAACTTATTGTAAAATAATAAAATGACCAATTAATGATTATTCAAAATAAATTTAATAGTGTTAGTATTAATTTAAACGGATACAATGTCAAGGTGAAAATACATTAAAACGTGATTTTTTTTTCATTCATACCAATATAGCTCCTAAACGGTAGGTCCTAGCGTCAAATTCAATATACCAAAAAATATTTTCTATTAAATTAGTGATAAGGAAACATTTGGCAAATTTTCGATCCGAGCAACAACAGAGATAGAGCTCATAGACCATAAATGGTACATTTTTGAATGTGGAAAAAAGTATAGCCAAAAGACATATACATTTTAAAAATATATATAGATTGGTATGAATAATAAATTAATACTTAAACGGTGCAATTTGGACCTTTGCCAAAATATCGCTCATGGGCAAGAAAAGTGGCACAACTAAAAAAAAATCATTTTACGTTTTATTTCAGAATAATGATCGTTTTTGGTCTGCCTTGCCACAGGAAAAGTTTCATAAAGATATCTCAACGGGCGCACAGTGGGGCCATTCGTAATTCTAGCGAAAAAAAGTCTGAAAGCGATCGTATCGATAATTTAATATTTTTTTATCATCCAGAACAACTTGAAATGATTAAAACAAGGTTATTTATTGAAAGGTTGATAAAACATTTAAAATTTTATTTGTGACTAGTTGTTTAATTAAGAATAAAAAACTTCACAAAACCATTTATTGATTTTTCGATGATTATATAAATTGAATTTTTAAAAAACGAATATACCTACTTTATAATAATAATGTCAATATTATGACTGGAACACCTCTGTAACATCTAACAATTTCTCTGAAGTTTTGTTGAGTAATAATAAATAGAATTTATAATATATATATAAATCAGGACAATATGTTATCAAACTATAAGCTTTAACACTTTAATACTTAATTTCTATCTTTAAACGAGCAGAACTCAAACACATTATCTTGTTTTAAATTGAAAAGAAAATTATAGTCTATAAAGATTTGTCATCTTTGATCGAGATTATCACTATCATCACTATGCTGTTCACTAAATAAGGGTACCATACTAGTATCTGCGTCTGATATTACAAGCAAATTGAGGACACTATTACCTAAAGTCGTATTTTTCTCTGGTAGTAGTCCGTATCAGGTAAGTAAAGGATCAGACGAAATAAAAACAAATTATTCATTATGTCGCTTTGGTTACTGTGCGAGACATTTTCTCTTTGTGTTGGCTTTTTTTTTCATCCTGGGAATTATTAAAACTGAAACCTCCAGCCCGTAACGCTTCAGCCAATTCCAATCGCGCAACTGAGAGTACTCCGCCTGAAACACAATTTTTGGTGCTACTGATAAACTGGCAGAAACGGGCAGCCAAATACAATATATTCACTAAAATTAAATGTACCCAAACACACAGAACCATAATTTAAGACCTACCTTCACCTACCTAAAAAGTTCCAGATTAAAACATGAATATGTTTTTTTACTTGTGGACTTTTTAATTGACGTACCTTCCGAGTATCTAAAATGCCGTAAAATTAAAAATAAAATGTACTAATACTGAGTATTATGAATGCAATTCATCGTAAAATGTAAAAAAATAAGAAAACTCATTACGATATTCACTGTCGAGAGCTTGAAAGAATACTAACTTAATTCTTAAATCGTACAGAATTAAAGTGGTATTAGTTTGTTATTTATTAAATCGCTTTATTGACATTTCCTCAGCCTGATTCACTTCGTTTCATGTCTTCCAACATTTAGCCTGTTAGATCAACCACTTTCTGCCTCAAAAAATCAAACTTCATTTTTGGACTTTTGTCCCGCTAGATTCACGAATGGCCCCACTGTGGGGCGGCCGCAAAATTGCGTTATGTGTTATTTATCCAAAGTTACGTTGGCGAACATTGAAAGCAGGAACAGTGACATATTTCAGTTGTGTATTGACCTTCACAAACGTAACTTGTACGGGGAGTTAAGGACAGTGTCATATTTTGAGTTGGGACGGTTTTCTTGCCCATGAGCGATATTATTATAATAAATTCTAAAACTTCTTTTGCCTCTCCTGAAAAATTTGATGTTTTTGTGTTGTGTCACTTTTCTTGCCCATATATGCGAAATTTCGAAAAATTTGTCCTTCTTTTGTTTATGATCAATTTCTATTTACGACAGACTGATCATGATTTTTCTTTTTGCCTCTATAACGCTTAATAGCTACAATGACGATTGGTTTTTATTTAAATAATGAGAAGTAATTTAATAGACGCTACAATTAACATCGAACAAAAGATTTAATACAGATTCCAAATTTGTTTTTTACTACAAGCTATTTTTTTTATTTTCTACATATTAATTGTTTTAAAAAGAAAGATTTAAAAAAATGTTGATAGTTCTGTATAATAAAAATTTGTCTCACGATAATTAGCGAAGTTGCTGATCCAATTATATAAATTTATTTCAATAATAATATCTTTAAATTAGTCGTTTCACGAAGTCAATCAATAATTATTGTATTTTTTTACATACAGATACCGAAAGGAAAAGTTTTCAGTTTTAAAATCATTATTATTACCTTCATAACATTATTTTACGAATATTTTCTTTGATTACTAATTAAAAGATTTTATTATTATTTTTTTTTTTTTTTTTTCTGTATCAACAAGTCACATTTTGAAGATTGCATTTATCTATAATTCCATCAACATATAGATTATAATCATACTTATTTCTTAGATAGTTACATTTTAAAAAATAATGTAGTTCCTCCCCCTAAAGTTTCAATATGGAGACATCTAGGCCCCTGATACCTGCCATAGTACCTTACCTTAGCTACCTGTTGGCCACGCCTTCTATTCTAATCCCATGTTCTGCTCTAGCAATGGTTCCGCCAGCATGTAAGAACATCCATACTACTGCCCATATATCATTACATATATATTTCAAAACATTTTGTTTTATTTTTCAATATCTGGAATTTTAAAAAAAAAAACCTCTTTTTGAACAACTATATAAATTATTATCGTTGTTATTCCATTTTATGTTAATTTTAGGTGGTTATTTTTCTTTTTTTCCAAGAGGTTTCAATTTTGATTTGTCACAATTCAGAAAACGTCTTAATTTGCCATGAAAGCGTTCATAATTACCGTGGGTATAATTTGTTGCAATTTGAATATGTATATCCGTGTGTAAGGGTGGTGAGGTCGTTATCAGTGTTGATAGTTTTGACTAAAATAAATGATTTTTTTTTTAATATTTGATGACTCGATGCAAAAAACCCTTTCTTTTTTTTTTTTTTTTTTTTTTTTTAGCTGGTCCGCATGTTTGGCACACTTAAGTCCAGATAGGTTTCAATAAATAACAGTATACATTGAGTTTCTGTTTTAGTTGCAATTTAGAGCGTTAGTGTAATTTGGAATATAGCAGTCTCAGTCAAAATGACTGATTTTAGTTTTAAAAAAGAAAGTTTTCCTATATACTCAAGAAAATTATCAAAATTTATTTATTTAACTTCAAGAATTCTAAAACAATTTCATTATAATGGGAATTATGGTAAATTCCTAAGCTGTCCTCTAACTGCTCCAAAGATTTCTTCATTTGTTCCGTCTTCGAAAAGATTTGTAGCTTATGATATTCTCACTTTTCTGACTATTATTATTTTCTGTTTGGTTTCAAATTCGAAACCAGTTTTCAATTCTTCCATTGAAGAACCAGTAGATTGTGTTATACTTGAGTTTGGAGTCTACAGATTTATTTTTACTTTGGTCCATCAATTGAAGGTGGTTTATCACTTTCATTCTTTTTTTTATATATTCCTATACTGAAACATGAACTCAAAAACCTCCATTTATTTCAGGTCTCTTGGTTTTTTAAAGCCAGACCAAGACCAGGAGACGTGTGAATACATTTTGACACATCTTTCTTCGAATAACACTTCATTATTAGAACCATTGCCTAAAGGCAAGGAATGCCTAAACGTTTCGTTTTTAATCTTTTTTTTTTTTCCATAAATGTTTTCCATTCCTCAACAATGTTAATTGCCAATTTTCGGTAAAATTATAAAAATGTATATAAATTATTATGAACTTTATTTACAAGATAAGCCACTCTACTTTTCAGAAAATTAAATATCTGCTAACAGATGGGTCAGCAGTAGTCGCTTATTATTGCTGGGTTTTTATTATTTCAGTTGTTGTATAAGGGACTGTTCATTCGTTTTAGTTCGATTAGTTTTTAAAAGAAGTCTGATTAGAGATGTCATTTGTGTAATTTGTCACCTAAGCAAAAAAGTAACAAGTTACTTGAAGTCAGTAACTCTATTTTTCAATTTCCAAAACAGAAATATTGTAAATTGATTATTTATTTCCATTGGTGGATTTAGTTCGATATGTAAATTCATTCGATTTGAATAGACATTATTTCGAGCCGACTTAAAACGTTTCAAATTATTGTATTCAACTACTTCGTGGATCAATGAGGATATATTTCCAGATTCCTGGAAGATTCTTGAACCGAAGAGCGGAAGATAGCAGATGGCCTGATGACCATATAAATAGCCAGAGCTGCGAAGAATGTTTACATGGAGGAGCTAAAGGGCGAACTGTTTACCGCTGTCTTCGGTCGCAGTCGGACGCTGGCGCCTCACGAATTTAGATCTTGTTCCACATATCTTCTGTTCAATGGTAGTAGGTCTTCTTCGATTACTTGGTAATTTGTTAGCCAGAAATCTAGGGTAAGGAGTTAATTTCATCGAACTTATATAGACTAACAAATGGTCATTACTAATATTATAATGATAGGTTCATATTATAAAGATAAAACGAATTATTCTTCTGTAAAAATTCGCAGAAAAAAAAGGCAGCTATGTTGTGAAACAGCTTTAAGATTAAGCTTTCCAAAGATGTATCCATTTTTTCAAATAATAATTCCTTACGCCAGAAACATAACATAACATGGGGGCCTTATTTTTAAAACAAGCGACGTAATTCTTGTATCCGCTTTAATTTGTGTTTAATTAGGAATTGCAATAACATACTTCCAAAAATTAATAACAAATGACATCTAAATATTAATTTTTTTACATCGAGATCAAATATATAGAAGAGGAACATCTAATTTTCATCAAAATGTATTTTTGGTCAGCTACCCCCCTAATATTTATTGATATTTACAACTGAATGTTTTATATACAAGTAAATTTCAGGATTATCATTACAATGACATGTCAATAACGTGTAAAAAACTAATCACTAGTAGCACCTTAATAAAAGTTCTACATTAGAAGGTCTCTTAGCCATCTTCTTTTCAGACGCCCCAGAGGAACATCTGAATTGCGTGTGAGACAAGTTAGCAGACTAGTGGATCTGAGTGGGTATGTAGTTTACTATTGGAGTTTCTTGGTATTCTTCGGTTACTTGGCGATCTGTATGAAATCAAGGAATAATCGGGGGTATGGAATAAATTTAATAGAACTTATATAAATTAAAGAATGGACATGACTAATATTATAAATATGGGTTCATAAAATAAAGGCAAATTTATTTATTTTAAAAAAAACGACGTAATTCTTGTATCCGCTTTAATTTTTATTAAATGAGGAATGGCGATGACAAATTTAAAAAAAATTAATAACAAAGGACATCTAAATATTAATCTGTTTACATCCAGATCAAATACTTTACTATGGAAATATAGATATCTGGTTTCGGATAGATATCTGTAGTACACTATGCCCTGAAAAGGCTTATGATTTTTATAAATAAGTTTGTGACATAATAAGAAGCATTGAGAATTTTTCAAACGATTTTGGATTGTAAGGATAGGATACGAGAACGGGTGGTAGCTTTGAACGCTTGCTTAGTAAATATTGGAGTATTTGGAAACGAGCAGTTTCTTGTCTTTTAAGTCTCGTATTTGGATTTCAAGTAAGTCGTATGTCCAGATGGAGTACTATCTACACAATTTAAATATAAAAACTACTAATGGCTATATGCATTGGATTATGATTAAAATCATAATTATTATGTACAGAAGGAACTGATGCTAGATTTAACTCTCGCATGGGTTTTCACTTCTATCGTCATTGCCGAATCCTCTGCCACTTTTCTTTCATAGCATCTCCCTTGCTACTCTATAATAAGGTGAACTCACATTGGGCACGGTTCCATCAATTACACTTTTCCTGGCTGATGATATATTCTTCTAAACCGTTTTACTTATTTCATTTTAAACTTTTGACAGATGTGTTACTGTATGACCTATATGAATCCTTGAAAAGGCAGTCCCGCACTAACAACCGAATCGGTTCCCACTTCATGCCACCAATGATGACCGTATTTTTCAAATGATATGCTTCCATGTACACAGTAACTGGACTCCCTTGCTATTTTCGTTATCTTACTAAATTTATTTTATTAAATAACATTATTCATAATAATGAATAATATTTGTATGTCCCCGATACCCAAGTTTGATTAAAGCATCATCAAAAAAAGAATTCTGAAAAAATCTATGAGATCATACTAGAATTTCTATCCCACACAACACATCTAATTATTCAGTCTCCACAAAAACATATTTAAAGAGAATAAAATATAAAGACGAGTATTTAGTCCTTAGAGGCGCCGTCTAGTCTGATGAAGAGGTTCCCACGAAGTGAAAATACCAGGAACCATTGAGGTCCACTCCGCTCCCACCTACTTCTCTACTATTGGAGTTGAAGATATTATGAATTTTAATTTAGATAGTGAAAAAGTCTCTATATCTTCACAAGAGAAAATTCCTTACATGATGGAGGGAATCTGGTTTAGGAATTCTCATTATAAGTGTAAATATTGAATATAACTATGAATGACTTAAATAGTCTTATTTTAGTATATATGGCTTTAAATTATTTTATTATTTTCTTCTATAGTCTTCATATTAATGAAATAAAATTATTTTCTTAAAAAAAAAAGAAAGAAAATATGGTTGTAACGTCAAATATAAATAATTTTATTTATTGTTTACGTAATAATAAAAAGTATTTTGTATTATTTTATTGTATCATCATCTCCTTTTCTTTTATATATTTTGTTTAGATAATTGATGAATACTTAATAATAGAAAATTATTTATTGCTATTAATATTGACAAATTGTAATATTTGTCAAAATAAAATTTTACTACTTAAAAAAAAACAAAAAAAAATCATTTGTATTATAAATGAACTAGCATCCCCCATCGTGGCTTCGCACGATCTGATATATAAAGAACTTGGATGCTTTTAACAAACAATTGAGGTTTTATTTGTTTATCGTTAAAAATTTTGCAAATTATCATGCAATTGAGAATTATTTAGCGATGTTTTCACGCATAGCTGTAATTTTTAAGCTGGTACTATCGCACTGATTAGGTGGTTACGTTAAAGTATAATTGGACATCCGATTTTTAATTCTAATCTGTGTGTTGGCAATTCAGAAAGACAGAGACTATTTAGAAAGAAATACTTGGGTATTATGGAATGCATTATCAGTGCTTACAATCCTATCAATAAGATAATCTCGGCGATCCCCATTTACTATTACAATAATTATGTTATTTAATTTCTCTGTCATAATATTTGTAAGTGACATTACAGATCTTTAACACTAACAATGATACAGTTTAATATATTATGTATTTTATACAACCTAAGTAGATTTAAGTGTAAAAAGAATATTAATTAGCAATATTATCTCCCGTCACAATTATATTTAAATAACTATGCTACATAATTCCTTTTACTTGGCCGAAGTTTCATGTCTCAGGCCACATTTTCAAGCCCATTCTGTGTCATCTACAATCGTTTTGATTTGGTCAAAGAGTATAATATGTTCGGCTGAATAGTCTCGTCAATTTTTTTGTGACATCTGAATATCATCATTTCTTATTAATGAAAATGTTTAAAATTATCTCTTCAAGGATTACATTCCACTTGCAAATGAAGTTATAAAAAATTGACAAGACTATTCAGTCGAAAATATTATATTCTTTGACCAAATCTAAATGATTGTAGATGACACAGAATGGGCTTCAAAATGTGGCATACGCCATGAAACGTCATCCAAATAAAAGGTAAATTATGTAACATAGTCATTTAAATATAATTGTGATAGGAGATAATATTGCTAATTAATATTCCTGATACAGTTTCTTTTATAAACCTTAAATATCAGAAAAAATTCAAAAAACAAATCAATAACCATATTTCCTACTTCTTCATTAACAGTTATATAGCAGTTCTCATTGTCTTGTGTATCTCCTAATTTTTTCCAATAAATTAGAAATTCAGGGTCTCCTATTTTTGTGGTAATTTAAGTTATTTTTGGTGTTCCAAATACATGAAAACTATAAGAATGTTGTTATTTTATCGGCTCTAGTACCATATGGAATCACGGGTTGTTTAAAAACCTGCGGCAAAAACAAAGGTTATGCCGCCCATTAACTTATTGTTTAATATATGATCTTATAGACATCTATCAACTGCTTCAATGTAAGCCCTCACTCATCCGAGATAACTTTTTTTATACGTAATGTTTAGTGCGGCAGAAATAATTTTATCCATTCATTTAGTTAGATTTTGATTGCCAATCATAAAAGTTCATAACAGTGTGGCAAACGTTTCTGCCACCCAGCACGGTGCATTTAAATTATTATTATTATAGTAAGCTTTACTATTGTAAAGCTTGACGCTCTGACACTCTCAAAATTTGACAATCTCTAGCTCGGGTCAAAAATTTGCCGAGTTTCCTTATCAGAATCAGTAGATTAATAATAGACATATCTATGATCTATTGTTTTGTTTTTTTTCAATCAGGAAGTAATTGGAAATCCGTCAATTTTATTATTGCTAAACCTAACTGGAACTATGAAGGAGGTGTAGTTAAAATTTTGAGCAGATCGGCTCAGTAGTTTTAGTGGGTAGTGATCACGATTAAAAAATGGATTACCCTTTTATATAAGAGCAAAGGATCGACATTTTGATTTGATAATAATTTTTATTCGGCAAAAATAATTACTTTTTATTTCATCTGGATTTTATATTTCTAAACATAAACGTATTTAGCATTGAGGCAAACCTCGTTTCTGCTACTCAACATTGTGCGTTTAAATTTTTATTATTGTGAATTTTGTTATTCCTAAACCTTAAAATAAAATTTGGTATATATTTGCTCCAGTAGCTTTTTTATTGTAAACTCTATTGTAGAATGGTGCTAACCACATATCGGTCGATTTTCAAACTTCACTTGTATCCACATGTCGCATTACCTATTAAAATATTTTTCAATAATTTAATTGAGTATAAGTAATTTTATTATCAATTTCAAGACCTGTATAACACCGTACCTTTATAACCTCTCATGTAAAATGGCGCTCGCCAGATCTCAGTCAATTTTCAAAGTTCATTGTTACCCAACATATTAATTTATAGTAACAAATTAATTGAAAATCAGTAGATTTTATTATTGCTAAACCCTCCTGAAACTACAAGAATGGTGCGATTACTACTAAACTACAAATAGGTACAGTAGTTTTCGTGGTTAGTGACAAACGAAAAATGGCTTGTCCTTTTATATAATAGTATGTATATAGATTAATCTCACTAAAAAAATCTTATTATATTTTTGAAATTGTTTCTTTAATTACTGTATATCAATATATCATTATTTAAATATAGTTTTATGGAGTTATGAATTTTATTAGAAAGTTTTTGATATTATTTTTGGTTTTATGCATTAACTTGTATATTAATAATGATTCAATGTTTCAGGGTTACGAGGGATCATGCAAGCTGTGGACCGCAAACCATTCCTGAGCCCACCGCCACCCAATCTTCTTCCATCACCACCTCAGCCGCCTCTTCATTTCTATGAGAAGTTTGCATAGTTTGCTTTTCAAAACTATTCCTGTAATCAAAACTGTTTATGAAATGTATTATAATCATACTTTAATTATGGAATGATAAGATTCATTCTACATATATTGTGCAGTTGCATATCATGTTTGACATATAATGTACAAACACATACTTTTATAAAAATGTTATTAGTTTTTTGTTCTGTTTTTTATAAAATATGGTCCAAAACCATTTATCTTATAGTTATTGGTAAAATTAATAAACCTTATTGCTAGGCTACCTAACAATTCACTCGAGTTTTGGACTTAATTCAGATGAATAACCCACTTTTTCAGAGATGTTTTGAATATTTCTGTTTCTGATAAATAAAATAACAGTGACTGAAAATTTATTTTAACTGGATTTTGTATTTATGATATCCTCTTAAAATATTCTATGATATTGATACTATTTCCTTTCTACTAAAATTATCAATACTCAGTAACTAATTTATATACATACTTATATATAAATATATTAGATTTAACCCCTTTCTTGGCATGGTATCCCTTGAGATACCATCCCTTTGTGAGTGTGTTTCACAAATTTCAGGCGTATTCTGACGTATTTATAGGTTCCATACCAATATTTCACTACCACTGAGATACTCTTGAGTGACTGAGAACCTTAATCCTGGTTTAGTATCTCAGGAGATACCATTTATAATTTTTAAAAATAATTTTGTTCAGAAGTTTTTATGTCACTGTTTTATTTGATCTCCTTTGAAGGGAAGTTTTACTGGTAATTTTCTTCTTTTTTTTTCATTAAAAAAATTATCTTGCTAAGAAAAGGGTTAAATTAAGTTTTCCTGTTAGAAAGTGCTTTTTAAAAGTATTGAAATTCTCAATCAACAATAATTCAGCTAATTTTAACTTACCAACAAACTTGTAATTTACAATAAAATTAGAAATTAAAATATCTTTAACCACCAACAAGTTAACATACTTGAAATCGCATCACAAAGATGATCATACATGTATACCTATTCAATTGTGAACTTGTTTAAATTTTTATTGTAATAAATTAGATTTTAAAATATTACATTTATTTTATGTGTGATTTTATTTAGAAAATTGTATGTGCTTGATTTTATTCTGATTACTTTAAGCAAACTATGAAATTAGTGAAAAACATGTAAATAATTTGTTGCATTTCTCTGTGCCATAGTAACATACCCTAAAAAAAAATTTGTTATTCGATTATGTTTTTACAATATCAGAATTATTTAGATCAAAACATATAGCTTAAATTTGCAGATGTTTGTAATAAAGTGAAAATCAATTTTATAATCGATTGAAAATTTTGTATAAATATGTTCTAAAAGTATACTTGTTTTATTTCTCTTCCTATAGTTCATCATATATATAAGTGTGTTCATTTTGTGTAACTTAGGACTTTTAGCAAATTATTATGTTCTTACTCAGCTTGGGGTATATTGGTATCTGATTTATTTAATCTATAGGTACTATTTTAACTTACGAATCATGTTTACCAAATTAATGCTGCCTACTGGCAATGAAGGAATTATAAATTAATCAAGACTTATGAGTATATATTATTTATTGATTGTATAGTACAATTTAGGTAGAAAATGGAGGATAGTTAAATTTAAAAATACGAACTTTTGAAATCTACTGGTTACATTGAATCTGCTTCAAGGTTTGCACACAATTTACATTTTACATTTTTTTGTTGACCATTTAAATATGGTGTACTACTTATCTTAATGCTAAGCTCTTAGCCGAGCGTTTTCTCAACCACCTCTTGGTCCATGGTCTTCAACATCTGCGACATCTTCCCTCATTGGTTAGACTGCTCCCGGTCTCCTGGTCCATCATCCTTGCCTTCAATTCTCTCAGTCGAAAGACTTCTCCCTATTTCTCCAGTTTGCGCTATAAACCAATCTCTCCCCGTCTTTTCCAATTTCCTGTTTCTCAAATCCATTTTCTTAAAACTTACCTACAATTGATCTACCTAACCTTAACCCATTATTCATGTGGCAAGAATTCAACTTCACCTTTCAACATCTTCTAACAAATGAACACGGACACAAATTCGGCCCTTTTTTGTTTCGAAGGTGCATATCTTAAGCGAATAGTAAGATAAGAAAAAAAAAAGATTCCAGTAAGGTAAATAGTTACTTCTAAAGCGGCCGGTAAAAAGTATATATACATAATTAAATTGTTACGCTATAAATTTTTTTAACTATTTTCATTCAGTTATCACACGAACAATAATGTTCAGGTATCACTGTAAGATTGGTAAGTAGTAGGATGTAAGATATAATTTATATATGTACTCGTAAATAATAGTTATATACATGTAATGGAATAAGGAAAGTAGAACGGTTATATTATTAATATTAAAGAGATTATTTATCTTTTAACCACAACCAAAATCTGATACATTACTTTTACTATACGTCGTAGTTTCGGCCTAAAAGTCCTATTAAATAAGAACCCTTTACCAGATCTGATACAGTGTGATATGTTGGTTTCATCTTACAAGGAAACGTTTTGACTTGTAACTCACAGATTTGTAACAGACGGATTTTCGTGTGGGTAGTAGGGAACTATAATAGTGCAAAACTAGAGTTATAGCCGCCAATCTAAAATCTCTGTCAAGATATATAATTTTTTTCACGTAAAACAGTAGTTTTGTATGATATCTCTTTATCACAACCAAAACCAATATCAGGTTTTGGTTTAAACATGAAGCCCTGCATTTATTTCCAGACAACCCATTAACATTCAACACTACTTTTACAGGTTCAAAGCTTTTATACACCGAGTGTTTATTTAGTAATTTGTTTATTACTATATTTTATTTTATTATATACCCGATTCGGTTTGAACTGTAAAACTCATTTTTAATACGTCGAATTTTTCGATATGTTGATCATGAATATTATACGGTTCCATAAAAATAACCGTTCTACTTTCCTTATTCCATTAGATGTACATAACTATTATTTACATACACATATTTATTTATATTAAACAACCATGTCTTTGTCAGACCATAACTGAACACTATTAGTACATTAACTCCTGCATCAATTTCCGGACAAACAGATAGTTTTTTTATGCTAGCAACCCTATCTATATCCAACCAATCATAAAGGTAGAATTACGAATAATAGAAACATAGTCTAGCCCGATAGTGATGAAATTTTTTTTTTTCTGGTCTCATAAATAATCAATAATCCAGTCCTTACAGTTAGTGAAAAGCGGCTTACTAGTTTTACACACGTGCTTCATAGAAAATATTTAAAAACACTGATCTTTTGTACACCCATTATTATTTTTATTATAATTATGAAACCTTCGTTCTCTGTTCGTCCCCCAACGAACTTGGAGCATCGGCGGGAACCTGCTATATCGATTCACCTCATTTGACACGAATCTTTCTTTAGAAGATTAGATTCATCGTAAAAAAAAATTTTATTAATGCAGTGCTTCGTCTGTGAATTAGTGATTAAAAAAAAAATTAATTGAGTGGTTTAGATGGAAAGGGGTACAAGTGGCTAATTTTGAAAAAATGGAGTAAGTGCATATTGTGAAACTTAAAATTACAAATAATCCTGTGGCAAAGAGATGCAAGTGAATATCCCGTTAGGTGATGCCATCTATAGAGAATAAATCTAACTACTTACCGAAAATTCTGAAAGTGTTTGTGGCGAACGGATACTTTGATTGGCTTTTACTCGACAATGAGGTTTTGTTACTTGAACCCTTTTGCATCTAAACCACTCAATTTTAATTAATTATTGACTTTAATTAATTAAGTATTCATTTCAGATTAATTAATTTGATTATCCATTATTATTAGGAAGAGTAATATTTTTATTTCTTGACATATTCAAATAAGGTTGCATTTTTTTCGCTTTTTATTTCATATAAATAATAAATCTATTTTATTATACCACTAACCATGCCTGGATATCACTTTTTTTTCTTTCCTCATTTCTTGTTTTCAAATTCCTTTAATATTTTATTTTATTTTTAACTGTAAATACATAAGAATATGGTGATTGGCATAGATTCATCCATTACTTTTCTATTTTACACGTACATACCGTTTAGTAATTTATGCTAATAAAAACCACCTTAAGCTGGCCTATCCCTTGGTAGTTTTGCTATTCCACTGGCTAGCTCAGCGTAAACAGAAGTAGTCCCAAAAATGTTCATCAAAGTTTAATAGTTTTGAAGAGCAACAAAAATTTCTTGGATAGTGTTAAGTAAGAATTTAGAATTAGGACTAAATTAACTTTTCTTTGTATCTGATTAAATTGCCTGAAACGTAAGCATATACATTTTTAAAACAAAGCTTCGGTAAAATAGGGGGCTGAAAAATTTGCTTAAATTTCATTTTAAGCATATAACGATATATCTGCAACTGTAAAATTATGAAATCTCCAAACAACATTTTTGATCAAATATAATTTTTTTTGTTTAAGAATGACATCTGAGGGTACCGCTCATAATTCATATCTAAAATTTATAGGAAAAAAAAAAGAAGTTTGTTGCTTGGTTCTTTTCAATCAGAGATTATATCTTCATTTGAGTACAAGAAATAAATCACTTTATTATTCAAGGTTGGTCCTAAAAAATTGATCATTGATCTCGTTTTTTCCCTGATGTGTTTAATTTACAGCAGTGGGAGATAGGTGCGTTGACAGGTCAGTAATGGAGTCTGAGCATGAATCAGGCGAATTGCCTGGTCGCCATTATAAATAAGTGACTGGTGCCAGAACTTTGGCAGGTCGGGTCCTCGAGTGTGCTACCGTCTCAACTCACGCAAAAAAACCCAACATGTTGACAAATATAACCACGTGCCGGCATCTAACGGGCAGATGGGATTTGTCTATAACTTTACTTTTTTCGAAATTTTTTCATATGGAAGCTGGGGGCACGTTTAAGTTTTGAACATTGACACCGTTATGGGGGGCATGGATTTCATGGAGACATACTCAGAGGAGGGCTGTTTCCCAAATATAACAATAAGTTCATAGCTAAAGTTCTTCTATTATTTTATTAACATGGTAATTTAATAAAATATATCTGAACTCCTCTTTAAGCTAAACAACGAATGTTCAATCGTCCACATTGTTTTCTTACCGTTCCAATTCTAAAGACAAAAGAAACGAGCATATCCTTTGCATCCAAAAAGCTCTTAGACCACAAAAAAGTAGGGATATATAAAGGGATTTGATACATGTAAGATAATGATGAAATTTTTATTTTATGTAACCTTATTTTATTAGCAACTGTTGATTGCAAATCTAGCAAAATTGATTAATAAATTCTTTATTGTAGAATCTTTTTTGACAGAAAAAATTAAATAACATTTTGACACGCTTCAACTCTTTTGGTGCTGCTCGGATAGAAAATTTGATGGAAGTTTCGTAATCAGAAATTTAATGAAAAATATGTTTTTTATACAGGGTGTCCCGAATTTAAATGGCAAAACTTCAGGAACTTATAGGGGACCGAAAAACTAAGACAAAAAGTCCTTTAGAGAATCGCTCATTTTTGCTTAGTTTTAGAGAGAATCGCAAAAAAAGAAACAAAACAGGATTTCATTTTTATACTTATTTATTTACATTTATATTTATGTTATGTTTTTTTTAAATGTCAATATTGCTCAAAATGTCCTCTTGCACCAACGCAAGCATTACATCTAGCACTCACTTGATAAATTGCAGCTAAACATTGTTCTGATGATATTTGGTGCACTGCTTCTATTATTCGGTCTCTTAATTGCTCTCTTGATTTGATTGACACCGAATAAACTTTCTGCTTCAAGGTTCCCCTTACGAAGAAATCCATGGGTGTCATATCAGGTGATCTGGGTGGCCAAGGTACTACTCCTCCACGTCCAATCCATCGTTGTGGATAATTTATATCCAGCCAAGCTAAAGCAACTCTGCTATAATGAGCTGGACATACATCGAGTTGGAAGCACATTCCAATCCACTGCTGTAAGGGAATGTCATCTAAATAATTAGAAAAGTCGTTTTCCAAAAAATGTGTAAATGTGATACCATTCAATCTTCCAGGTAAAAAATATGGTCCCACCAGTAATCTGTTCCAAATTCCAAGCCAAACGTTAATAGCAAATTCATGCTGAAACCTATTCTCTCTAATAGCTCTGGGATTTTCAAGAGCCCATACATGATAATTTCTTTGATTAACAATTCCTCCTCTTGTAAAGGTAGCTTCATCGGTCCATATAATTTTTAATGGAAATAAATTATCATCGCGAATTTTGTCAAGAAACCAGTTACTAAAATTCAATCTCTTGACATAATCTTGAGGTAATAAATTCTGAACTTTTTGAAGATGGTATGGGTAGCGATTATCACCTTTCAAAGTTAACCATATTGCTTGCCGCGATATTGCTAATGCAGCAGATGCTCTTCGGATGCTAGTCTCAGGATAGTTATCGAAGTGGCGTTGGACACATTTTCTTCTCCGATAATGTGCTCTTATTGCTGCCTGGAATTGGTCGCCTTCATTACGTATTAAGAATGACCCAGTCTCTCGTAGTCTATTAAAAGTTAACGAAAAGACTCGTCGATTAGGCACTCTTCTATTTGGAAATCGGCGAGCATACTCCCGCACCGCTTCTAAAGCATTGCCGTTACAGAAACCTTATACAAATATCATATCAGCGTATTCAACATTAGAATATGTATGCGGCATTGTGGCTGATGCTATTCACACACAAATATCTGAGTAACTGACTGAAGACTGATTTAGGAATTATAATCCTAGAAGGAAGCCAAAATGTAAACAAATAAATCTTCGGTTTGACTCAGACATATTCAAAGCCGACATGTTTTATATAAGTTTGTCATGAAATCTTCTGTATGAAGTGTAAATACGGTCCTGTACAGTTAAGTGGGTATGTGCAATTTTACATAAAACACTATTACTGACGTATCAGCACAAGTTTTAAAAAAATACTTAAGTAATTTAAAAAATATATATAAATTGGTTAGAAAGAGAGAAAGTCTCTTTGAGTTATATTTTTATTTTCTTGTTAAAAGCAGGGCGTTTGAAATGGATTGGACGAGTGGATTGGGTTTATTTTGAGCAGAAGAATGGAATGGTTTGTATTTTTCTTGAGAATAGGTATGTTCAGGTCATTCTATAACGTTTGATTTGGAAGATACTCTAATACATCGATAATTTTGAAAAGGATTAGAAATTAAAGGTTATACGAGTATATATGGTATGTGCGCGTGTTTTGTTGAACCCGAAAGTCCTGCTCCTTATATTTATGTTTCAGTAGTGAGATATAGATGAGACTTCTGTTTTATAATGAAAATGAAGATATGTAGTCTAGAAGATGAAAAAATTGACAGAACCGTCTTGCATTTTTTGTTATTTTATTTTTGTATATTCATCTAGCCTTTTATCCAGGTATAATTCGAGGTATTTTTTTGTTTTTTGTGAGTACAGGATGATCTGAAATCATTATTGGAGTGAAAACTTATATATTATCAAATAAGATATTGCAAAGAGCAAGCGAAGCAATAGTGAGATATTTTTTGACCAAAAAAAGTTTCAGATAATGGTGCAAGGGTGGTCAGGGAATATGGTGGAATTTTATAATGTGTGCTGAATTATTGTACAAATAGAATTTATCATCAATCTTTTACAATACAAATTTAGAACAGTATAAATGCTATACGGTATTAAATTGTATACGTTTAGGGAAAAATACTAAGTAGTCAGAAGTTATAATATATAATATTGGACCATAGAAATATTGATAATTCTCAAAAACTATTATATTTTAAAAGAATTGAAAAAAAAAAAAAAATGAATCCTTGGACGTTTAAATATGACACAACAATGGACATATTGCTCATCCGGTGGAACAAAGAAGCAAAAGTAAAAAATGAAATTTTACAGAAGACGCGAAAAACTTTAATGGATAAATAAATTATTGAGTCTATTTCTTTCTCAGTGATTTCTTGAAGATGACTTAATAATAAATGTACTGGTCGAACTCATTTGATTTATTATTCTATAACATATTTAATGGTTGATAAACCCAATGAAAGGAGGTAACCTATTTTATCAACTCTGGAACCAGACTTTTTATTGACGCCTTGAGGTTTCATAGGTTCAATCTTTTTGAAATATACGTAGGCAAAGCTATGGTAACGGTAGTCAATGGGTAGTCTTCGTCAATATAATTTCCCGTATAATTGTTAACACGAGCTGCAAATATTGATTCTGAAAGTGCCTAAATCTTTCTGGAACTACTGCTCCCAAATTTATCATCATGACGTATGTTTACGTTTTGATCGAGATAGAGTGTTTTTGAATTGCTTTTGCTTATTATTGCTTATACCATAGGGCAGATAACAATAAATCATTTATTTCACTGCTTTTTCAGTTACATTAACTGATCAAACATATTTTCTTATTTTGTTGATGTTCCTTTAAAAAAAAAAAAAAAAAAAAAAAAAAAAAAAATTAGAATAATTCTAGTACATCCATTATCTAATACTATAAACAAAAAGGAAGTTTTTCAGTGGTAATATAGTTAAATAATATCCGAATTCCTTGTACAGACAGTAAATAACTACTGTTAACACTGATATAATTGGTACCATCAGGTAATTCCTTTCAAAGCTGGTGTTTTACTTTTTTGTAATTAGAAAATGTTTTTGATTGAATATTGAATGAGTAATGGGGAACGAATTACAAAGAAATAAAAATTGAAATTGTTACATTTTTCGTAAACCTTCGCTTTCCTGTCCAAGAGCATCCTTTAAAAATATTCCAATATTGCTTGTTCCCACACTTTATATTAATTTAAAGTAATTTGGAATAAAAATTGTGCCTCCTTATATCAATTTCTACCCGCAACTCTTTATTTTATTGAAACGAAAATAAATTTATTTATCCTGGAACTGATATTTTCAATTTTTTTTTTTTAACTTTATTGTTTAATTTACACCTGGCTTCAAATGAAAACAACCAGCAAATGTGCTGAAAAAAAAAGTATAATAAATAAGACATGTAAAACATGAGGGAGACCAGTACCCATCGGTACCTCCTCCTGAAATTATTGTAACTTGTTCTTACTTAAGGAAGTCCCTCATCCAGCTTCTTTTTTTCCTTCGGTACGCATTGTCAAGAATATTTGTTGTAGCCATGTTTTGTATGGGTCTGTTTGGATGGTCATATAGTTTGTCGTAAAACATTCTGTATTATGTTTTGATGTGGTTTAGTACAGTGGGTATGTGTAGGTCTGTATGCAGTGTTCTATTACTCACGTAACATGGAGATCAACAAGGAGATCGTGTAATTAGTCGTAATGTTTGTGATTGAAATATTTGTAGTTTGTATATGTGAGTTTTTTTGGTTGAACCATAAATCTGTGATGCGTAAGAATCATATGGACTTTAGAAAGTAATTGTATGTATTTAGTCGCTGTCTGAGTTTCAGAGAGGATCTACTTTGTAGCAGGGAAAACAAAAGTCGTAAAAGCTTATTTAAAGTAAGTCGCGTCTGTTTAACATAAGGGGCCCATGTCATCCTTCTATCGAATGTTAGTCCTAAGTATTTTACTGCGCGTGCGGAATCGGTTTGTTGTCTAAGTATAATGACGGACATGTGTCGGGTCGTAGTGTGAATGTAATGTGATGTGACTTTTCATTGTTCCGTTTGATTTTCTAAAGTTTAAACCAGTCTTGAAGATTCAGTAATTACTTGAAGAGTCAATGAAGCCTGTGCTGAATCAGTGTGTCTTGTAAGAATGGCTGTACCATCGTGGTCATAAGTTGCTGTTAATCAGTTAATATCAAGTGGGATAAAATATGATAATTTGTAATAATAATGCATTGCTCGCAGTGATTTGCCCATATCAGTTTACTAATTTACTTACTAATAGTTTTCTTCAAAAAAATAACCTATACATACATATTATACAATATAAAATATTTATATTTAAAAATATAAATGCAGATATGATAATAATAAAAATAATAAGTAAAATAAAAATAATAAATAGTTTTTAGAAAAAAAAAAAAAAAACCGGCTTCAAGATTAAACACTATATACACAAACTTAAACTAAAAACTAAAAAATAATATTTTAATTGCTTCGAAACAAAAAACATTAAATGACGGTGCCAGCCAAGAAGGGCAGTTTGATCCTGCTTTTGCAACAAACTTGTGATTGGCAGGAAACAGCGGTGTGACGGTGATGAAACAGTGAGAGCATCTTTACAATAATCAGCTTTCTTTCTAATTCATTTGTTTATTTATTGGCACCGACTCCAAAAATAACTGATAATAAATTGTGAATAGGTATATAAGTATCGATAATTTCGTTAATTGTCATTTAATGCTTCTTGTTTCGAAGCAATTAAAATATTATTTTTTAGTTTTCCGTTTAAGTTTGTATATATAGGTTTAATCTTGAAGTCGGTTTTTGTTTTTTTCTAAAAAGTATTTTACTTTTTTTATTTTTAGTGGTGAGTGTATTTTGTTTATACAGGCAATGCTCGATAAGTCGATCTTCAAGCTCCATGAAAAATAGTTCGACTTACTGAACAAAGACTTATCGAGGTTATCATTCAATTATCTTCATGTAAATGGGAATGAACAAAAAATTGGGAGTTGAAATCATTACGTATATTTTCGTTAATGGGTATATGTATGTTGTTTATACACATACATATAAAGTCATTGATACAGAAAACTAAATACCCGGTACCACTTTATCATATTAACTTTCAACTGAACTGCGTTTTTTTCAGACGGTACCTAAAAGTAGACTTACCGCCTTCCACCAGTGGCGATCTTTTCTTTATTATTTTTGAAGGTTGAAAAAGAACTAAGCAGAATTCGGAATTCACTAGCAACAAGCTCTCAGCTTCTTATTCCTTTCTCCTCTTTGCAAATCAGTTTAAACTTTTCGTTAATTGAAAGAATTTTCAGTATCCATTGTAAAACCACACGATTAAATAACCAATAAGTGACTAGTGTAACTGAGGTAAACAATGACGGAAAACAAATCATCCATAAAATTTTTTTATTTTGAGTTCGAGATATAAAGGCGATAACTTCTAATAGTTCGTTTGATAGGAGTGGTCCTAGAAGTCCTCTCGTTTGACCCCTATTGTTAGTTTGACTTATTTACACAATTTCTTACGTTTTTTGCCTGAAATCGACTCATTGAGATGAAATATATGTGTAATGTACTTCTGAGAGTAGACTTATTTAAGAATTCATTTTATCGAAATAAAACACAAGAGTTGATTGTATATGTAAATTATTTTTGTTAATTTGAATTTAGTTACCATGGAGATTTTAGATTACCATAATTAAAAATAAATTTATAATGGAAGGTTATATAACAGTGATTTTTATTAACTGTTTTTTTGATTTTTCTAAAAAAAGTGCTGAGTTGATTTCAATATATTTTAAATGGGACCACCTCTGAAGTATGCTCTACCGATCTAAAAAAGAATAATCAAAATTGATTCAGAATTGACGGAGTAATCGCGTAACATACAAAAAAAAAAAATAAAAATAAAAATACATACGAGTTGAGAACCTCCTCTTTTTTGAATTCGGTTGAAATGAATAACTTCATAGAAATGTTTACATTTGTTCAGAACAAACGAAATTATAATAATATAAAAATTATAATTCTAAGGGAAATAGCAAATGTACTAAATAAGAGATTTAAGTGTAGTAAGGGAGGAATCATTGTGATTTAGAATATGGAGATTGGATAGTATAAATATAATAGATATAATTTTAACAACAAAAATTTTCCAAGTAAGTCCTAAGTATGTCACTTTTTCAGTTTGATGTAAAGGTTGATTGTCAATGTAAACAGGCGGGCAGGTCTTGCGTCATAGTGTAAATGTAATATGAAAGGATTTGTCATAATTAAGTTTTATTTTCCATTTCTCACACCAATTTTGAATCTCGTTGAGGTTGTGTTGAAGTGTTAAGGTGGCTTGTGTAGGGTCCGCGTCTCTAGTCATGATTGCAGTGTCATCTGCGTAAGTAGCAGATAATACGTTATTGTTCGTCGGTATGTCATAGGTATATACTAAATATAGAAAAGGTGCTAAAATTGAGCCTTGAGGGACTCCTGCTAAAATAGGTTTGATGGAGGAGATATCTGAGCCCTGGCGAACAGAGAGAAAGCGGTCTGAAAGAAAAGATTG